>JAKFQP010000438.1:300717-401605 GCA_023375905.1 Nycticorax nycticorax | reverse complement strand
AATGTGTGAGGTTGGTATCGATTGGCCCCCGTGTGGCTGTAGTTACGATTGTTCATGAAGGTGCTTGGAAATTGCTGTCTGGCAGTCGAATGATACCTCGGCAGGAATTAAAAGTAAATGCAAATGTTTTAATTAAGATTTAAAAGAAAAAATCTACACCCAAGTCAAAATCCTCAAATTAAGACTCTCAAGGGTCCAAAATGATTTCGGTCAGATCAGAAGAAATCGAACCGGTGATTTGTTGGTTCTTGTTTGCGAACGGGAGCCCACGGGAGAGGCTGATTCCTCTGTGTTAACGCTGCACTGTCCAAGGAGAAATGAGGGGACCTTGGAGAGCCAGGAAACTGGGGGAGCGGGCGTAAAACCGAAATGGCTTCGAGGTATTCGGGGACAGCACTGCCCTTAGAAACTACACGTGCAAATGCAGACTCGCTGTACGCACGCAGAAAACAGACTAGAAGTGGAGTCTGCAGAGGGAGGAAGGAGGAGGAAACAGGACAGAAGCAGCCAGCGGATCCCCGAAGGCACAGAGCAAAGCGCGGCGGTGTTTTCCCTGTTGGAAGCGTTGGTTCAGGAGCTGTGCAGGGAGCGGGACGCCCCGGGGAGCACCAAGCCAGAGCCGTCGTAACGGAGGCTGATCTCCTGGCGGGGGAGGCAGGGGCTGTGTCCAGGGCTGCGGTCAACACATGCGTTTCAGTTTCTCAACGAGACTGTACAACAAGCCAAGTGGGGAAGAGCCAGTCTTCCCAGGGAGGCAGAGATGGCGGGAAGTCACGAAGCGCTCCCGGCGTCTTGGAGACATCTCTGGCCCAAAGCTAAGGAGCTTTCGTATTCCACTAACGTCGCTATTTATCAGCAGTGCAGAAAAATGGGGCAGTGAATAAATGTACATGACTGAGGATGAATCCCTGGGGTAGTCCGGGAAGATTTGGCTCTCCAAAGGGAGAACACGTGCCTCTGAAAACCCCGGTTTGCTGGGGGACGTTACAACCCTGCCCCTCTCTTCCCAGACGGCGTTGTCAATCTGAGCATCCCCATCGTGCTGCCCATCTCGACCGAGGACAAGGAGCGGCTGGAGGGCTGCGAGGCGCTGGCGCTCAGCTACGCGGGGCGGCGGGTGGCGGTCCTGAAGAGCCCCGAGTACTTCCAGCACAGGAAGGAGGAGCGCTGCGCCCGCGTCTGGGGCACCACCTGCGCGAAGCACCCGCACATCAAGGTGGGCTTGGCCCCTCGCTGCGCGGGGAAACCTGCCCGGGGTGGGGGACGCGGGCAGGGCCCGGAGAGCCCCTCCAAGCTCCCGGGGGCCGTGGCTCTCGCGTCTGCTCCCCGAGCCCAGCTCCTCGCCGCGGACCCTCGCGTCCCAAGCGGGCAGGGCTGAGGTTTCAGGCTCGCGAGTTAACGCTGTGTTTGCTGCTTAACAAGAGCATCGGGTCACAAGCGCACGGCGAAAGGGAGAATCCTCGGCGTGCCGCTGAGTTTCTGCTCCTTGCTCACCGTCACTGTCACCAGTGTGCCTGCAGCCAAACGGTTTTAGCATGGCCACCAACTTAGCCCCCAGGGCTTTCCTGCGCTCGGGGTGTGACGATCTCAGGGATGCTGCCAAACATTAACGCTGCAGATTGCAGGCTCGTGCTCCTTTTAGCTACATTGTGCTCCTCAATTCGCCTGTTTCCTACAGGCAGCCAACAAGGGCGTTTGTATTTTTACAGCTCCGCTCTTCTCGCTTGCTCTCTGGCAGTACGGAGCACATCGTCCCTTAGAAAGGGGAGCCCCAGGTGGCACCGAGTGACTTGAGCTGCCTGCTTAGCAAGGCTAAAGCCGCGTTAATTCTTTTCCCCTACCCTAAAATGACTCCTTCAATCATTCAGCAGCAGTTGCTCACCTTGCAGCGGGCTTATTCCTCCTGCGCGTTCCCAGGCGGAAGGAGCAAGGAGTGAGGTGGGGGCAGGTCTCCTGCCATAACTCGTAGACCCCCGGCTGTCCAGCACCCAGCTGGGTGCAGTGGTAGGGTCCCGGTGGCTGACCCCTCGCTTTACGAGGGTTGCACTGCTCGTGACGTTCGGTCCGCGTGCCCGCTCTAAATGCGTGCTCCGCCTGCGATGCGCTGACCGAGGGACCCTGAAGGCAGAGTCAAGCCTAATGCTTCTGAAAGGAGGCTGGGCAAGGGGAAAGGAGGTATTTTGCTGTCCCTTTGCTGTCCCCTACGTCATGCCCGTGTGCGTAATTCACAGATGGTGATGGAGAGCGGGGACTGGCTGGTTGGTGGAGACCTCCTTGTGCTGGAGAAGATCAAGTGGAACGACGGGCTGGACCAGTACCGCCTGACCCCGCTCGCGCTCAAGCAGCGGTTCAGAGAAATGAACGCAGGTGGGTGCCCTGGGTTAGCGCCGGTGACGCGGCTCTTCCTGCCCTACCTGGCACCAGGAGATGTCCGTGCTTGCTCTCAAGCCCGCAGCACTTGCCAGGTTGCTTCTGTATGCTCCTAAAACGGGACTGCTCAGGTGGGGCGAGCAGCAGGAGGGATGCGGGGCACGGCACAAGAAGTGGCGCGGGGTCAACTTGGTCAAGGATGGTGCTTGTGGTGGGCTGCATCCTCAGTGGGCCTCTCCAGGACGGGGAGGTGTTGGGTGTCCTGCTCCTGTCCTCCCTGGCGGGTCAGAGCCTTCTCTTTCTGCACGCCGGGCCAGGGTTTAAAGCCCTGCGCTGATGTGCTTGGCCTTCACCCATGGGAGACAGCTCGGGTGCCTTCCCCCTGGTGTCTGTCCCAGCAGGCCGGCAGTTGTCAGACACCCACCCTCACTTTTGGGAGAGAGCGTTGGCCTTCACGAAGGCGGTGTTGAGCTTGGAGATGTGGCAGGTCACGTAAGAAGTCAGGGAACTCAGTGGAGGTGTCCAGTGGGATCTAAAAACATTGTAGGAGAGCTGATAGGCCTGAAGTTGGCCCCAAAGGAAGGATGTGCAATGAAAATAAACTTGGCAGAGCAACGACAAGGCACTGCACGTGTATGAAACGCTCGCCTAAGGACACATGTCTTATGACGTACACATCTTAGGACTGTGTTGGAATGTGTAGTGCGTAAACGAAGCTGCGGGGTCTGATGACCAGTGCAAGCCTGTGACCCTCCGAATCTTTCCCTTTTAGATGCTGTCTTTGCATTCCAGCTGCGCAACCCCGTCCACAACGGGCACGCCCTGCTCATGCAGGACACGCGGCGCCAGCTTTTGGAGAGGGGTTACAAAAACCCCGTGCTCCTCCTGCACCCCCTGGGAGGATGGACCAAAGATGATGACGTCCCGCTGGAGTGGCGGATGAAGCAGCACGCGGCGGTGCTGGAGGAGCAAGTCCTGGACCCCAAGTCGACCATCGTTGCCATCTTCCCCTCTCCCATGCTCTACGCCGGCCCCACGGAGGTAATGTAGCTGTTGGCCACTCGCTGCGTGAGGCTTGTCCGTAGGGAGCGCCGGCTGCCAGCCTGCCCGGGCGGCTCGGGAAAGCCGCAGGGCAGGGAGTCGGTAGCCATTGCCTGGCTGTTGGCTCCCGCGATGGTTTGCCCACCTGCAGCTTGCTGCAGCAGCCACCTCCCAGCGGAGCTCGGCTCTGCGGGCTCCCGCGCGCCCACAGGCTGAGCAGGGAGCTGGGGAGAGCGGGGCTGGAGGCGGGCTCGACCGCCGTGGCCTCTTTCTCCGTTGGGCAGGGACGCTCATTTGTGTTTTCTCCCAGCGGTGTCCCTTCTGTCCCTAATCGGAGGGGTGAAGGCAGTAGGCACTGAACCTCCCCCGGAGGCGGACGGAGCGGGGGGGTGGGCAGCCCTTGCCCGCGCGGGGCGCGAGGGCTGGCGGGCATTGTCTTTGCACGTTCAAAAAGCAAACTGCGATCTCCGTTTGCAGCCAGATTGGAGCAAGACCCGCCCCCATCCCCAGTGCTGCCCCTGAAGTGCATGTCCTTAGGAGAGCTGTGGGGTTGCGTCAGGGCCAGGCGGTGGACGACGAGTCTGGGCAGCCTGGTCGCTGTGGGAGACCGCAGCAAGGCTGCTGACGCATCTCCTTCCTTCCTTCCCGCGCGTGGATCGCCAGGATCTCCGCGGGCGGGCGGCTCGGCTGCTGCTCAGCCCTCAGCCCGTGCTCCTTGTCTCCCTGCTTTGCAGGTGCAGTGGCACTGCCGAGCTCGCATGGTTGCCGGGGCCAATTTCTACATCGTGGGGCGCGACCCTGCGGGCATGCCTCACCCCGAGACCAAGAAGGACCTCTACGAGCCCACGCAGGGAGGGAAGGTCCTCAGCATGGCGCCGGGCCTGACCTCGGTGGAAATCATCCCCTTCCGGGTGGCTGCTTACAATAAACTGAAAAGGGCCATGGATTTTTATGACCCAAAAAGGTAACGCGGGCAGCGGCGGTGCTGTTCCTTCAGCCTACACCAGCACGTGCGGTTTGCGATCGCGGCTGGCTCGCAGCTTGCCGGGGGAGAGGGAAAAGCAGTCGTCGTTCCTCTTAAGGAGAGGATCGGGGGAAGAACCTGTGAGAGGCTCCCGCTTTCCCCTCCGAGAGCTGGCACCCGGCCAAGGATGGGCCACGCGAGACTAAAGACGCGCCTTTGCAGCCCACCACGGGGGATAGGAAATGCAATTTGGGGACCAAGTGGCAGTAGAAATGCAGCCTCTCGCTGCTGGAGAAGTGTGTTACGAACTCCTCCAGCTCCTCCTGCGAGCAGCCCCATTGCTGCTGATCGTAAATGGGGCGTGAAGCCGCAGGCGGGCGCTGCCGGCGCCGGGGGGTTTCCGCCCGCCCGCTTGGCACGGCGGAAGGGCTGCGTGCGGACCACTCGGGCCGGTCCTGCTGATTTCACCCCTGTCTCTTGTTTTGCGGCAGGCACGACGATTTTGACTTCATCTCGGGAACGCGCATGAGGAAGCTTGCTCGCGAAGGTGAAAACCCCCCAGACGGCTTCATGGCCCCCAAAGCTTGGAAAGTCCTGACCGAGTACTACCAGTCGCTGGAAAAGAATTAACGCTACTCCTCCTCCCTAGAATACTTGTATTAAGAGTGAGCAGTGATTGATTGATTCCCTATGACACAGATCAGTTACTTGGCATTTCCCATGCTCCGACTGTAGGCTCTTCCCGCCTGGGTCAGAGCGTGTTTCACTAATCAGAAGTACCTTGAGCCTGGTCCTTCTCCCCTTGAAGCTGCCAGGCGTCTCCCCGTGGAGCTGGCAGGGGAGGGCAGCAGGCCCTTCGTTCCCAGCTGAGCGCGGCGGCGGGAAGCCCAGCACGGCCCTGGACGGCCCGTCCGGATCACTTTGGTGCCGCCAGAGCCGCGCACTGGCCCCCGGTGCAGAGCTGGGACCTCGGCACCGGGATAAAAACGCCTCTGTCCCCTGCGTGGGGTGGAAATGAAGACGTGCCTGCCACTGCCCAGCGCCGCCCCAGGCAGCAGGGGCAGCTGCTGAAGCGAGGAGCGGCTGCTGCTCCGGGGGGGAGAGGGAGATGGGCACTCGCTCCTCGGATCCAGCCGCTGCCCTCCAGGTTGTGCCTTAGACCATTTCTGTGAACAAAGAGTGGGATTTTTTTTAACGCCCTTTTTTTAACAGGATTTTTTTTAATCAGCCTTGACCATCACCAGTTCCTTGTGGCCCAGTCGATGATTGCTCACTGTTCTTCCTTGCTTCCTCCTGCTTGACCTCTCCGGTCAAAACAAAACCTGGGCTGAGCGTTACTGGTGCTCCAGCTTTCCAGGGGGCTCTGCTGTGGCCCATGGGCGGGGGAGGCCATCCTGGGGGGCGGCGAGCCCGGGGGATCGCTGGGAAAGCTCAGGGCAGCAAGCAGAGGTCGGGGATGCTGTTTACGTGCTTCTGTGAGTACCCTCCCGCCTGGCAGGATTGGGTCCCCCTTCCCTCTTCCTGCGCTTCTCCCATCCAAAAGGCAAAGGAAAGGCAAAACAGCAAATTCACAGCGCGAGGTCGGTCCCGGCGGCTGTGCCGGGTAAATCAGGCAAGGGATGGCTCAAGCGCTCGCCCTCATCCGTGCCATGGCCCTGCATGGGTACCGGTGACCTGATTTTGCTTTGCATCTGCGGGGTGGGGACGCTGGCTCCGGCCGGGGGACGCCAGAGGGTGCAGAAGAGGCCTGGGGTCCCCCCCAGCCGCGTGGGGAGCTGCTGCGCGAGGGGCGATGGCGCTGAGCCGAGAGGCGCTGCCTGGTGCTGCTCCAGCTCCGGCTGCTGGGAAGCTCCCGCAGGCCTTACCTGCCGCTGCCCCCACCCCGCCTGGACTTTGCCGCTGCGCCTGCGGCTTTTCCGCTGGCGCGCAGCTCCCCCGGTGACCCCGGCCGGGGCTGAGCTCCGTGACTCAGCACCGACGCTTCCCTGGCCCCGTCTGCGTCTCGCCCCGAGCAGGGGCGCGGGGGCCGGTGCCTGTCTCGGCGGTGGCCGAGGTTTGAGCCCAACGCCCTGCGCGGCCGGGAGCCCCTCGCCCCCCCTGCCCCTGCCTGCGCTCAGCGGGGGCTTCCCCAGGGAAGGGGCCGATCCTGCCGTGCCCTCCCTGGCCGCCGCGCTCCGCCGTGAGGTTTTTGGGGCAGGAGGCCAGCTTTGGGCTTGTTAGTTACTGCAACAGCCCGACCTGGTGATTTTTGTGCTCGTCCTTCTTCAGCAGACGCCCCAGGACCAGTCAGGATGTGTTTCAAATGAAAGGGAAATAGCGTTCCCCTCTCCTTGTACTTCAGTTCCAATTCCAAATGGGTCTGCGCTCAGCAAAACCCGTCACGCTTCCGCTTGTAACCGAGGATAGCGAGCTCCATCGCGCGCTGAAGCCCTTCTGCTGCGGCCGCGGGCCATGGGCTGAGACCGCCGCTGCGACTGGGAACGTTTGTGCAAAAAGGTTTTTTCCATTTGTCAGCTGGGTTGGGGTTGGGGGGGGATGGGGGGTGTGTTGGTCATTTTTTGTAACGATTCTGAGCAAAGAGCCCAAAGCTGTATTTATACCTCAAGAAAAATGCTGCCGCACCCACGCGGGCAGCGGCGAGCACACGAGCGCCGGTGCCTTCTGCGCTGGGTCCCTCTGGCAGGGCCCCGACGCTGCCACCGGCGATTGCGATGTTTGGCCTTGGAAGGCCGTGACGTGGGGCTGTGCCGCTCACCCGGGCGCAATCCAACGGGTCAAGAAAAAAACAACCCAGAGTAGATCCGAACGGTTCCAGCAAAGCCCAGCTGGTGTATCGTCCTTTTAAAGCAGCGTAGTGTGCCGATTACCTCTGCTCAAAACAGAGTACGGGGCCTGGGGGTTTTATAGTGTATTTATTAAAGACATGAGACTGGAATTTGTACCTCAACTGATGCATCTCGTGATTTAATATATTCTGAACTTGATACTCTGCTACAAAACACTCACTTTTAGTACAAATAAATATTTATACGTGTAACTAACTCTCACTTTGTAATTTTGGGGGGGAAAATGAGAACCAGGTGGTTCCTCGGGGGCTGTGGCGGGGCTGTAGTGGTAGGAGCCCCCGCTCCAGCCTTGCCTGCTCGGTGCCTCGGGCCGGGCTGACCCCGGAGCTGGTTTCCCTCTGGACACCTCGGCTGATTTCCCTTCCCGCTGCCTGGGCTGCGCAGCGGTGAACAAGTCGCGTTTAACGAGCAGGGCGACGGCGCTGTCGTCTGCGGCCCTGCCTTTCTGTGCGGTTTAACCAGCACTCGAGCACCTTCTGGCTGCTAAATCCCCGCGGAAAGGGGACGATGCTGCAGCACTTGGGCCCTTCCCAGGGGCCCCGGTGGCTGTAAAGGGGCCGTGGGTCTCGCAGAGCCCCGCAGCCCCCACTGCCCAGCCTGGGGAGAGGCAAAGGGCGAGCTACCGAGCTCCCCCGGCCGCTGTCCCATGGGGGTGCTGGCCCTTCACTGCCCGCCCAGCGCCTGCCGGGGCTCCCAGCGCCCCGCTCGCCCAGAGCCCTCCCTGCAGCACCCCAGGCTTCACCCGCGGCTGCCGCAGCCCAGGGTTCCCGAGCACCAGCGGGGAGGCGATGCCCGTGGCCAAGCCAGGCTCAAACCACCCCCCCCCCCCACCCCCCCCCCAGCGTATCTACAGAATTCAAACAGGGCCAGACTGGTGAAGGTTACAGAAAACAGACCGGCAAACCCACCAAGCAAACAGACGACACATTTATTTACCCCCTACGACTGCGCCAAAGGTTTCTGTTTGCACTGCAGTATCGGCCTGGACAACGCCGGTACGGGCTGTCCTGCGCACGCTGTCTGCCGGTAACCGCGAGGGCTGAGCAGGTCCTAAACAAACTATTTGCCTGCCAGGAACATATCTCTGCCTCTTCCTGCCAGAGGATTCGACCTTTAGGCCCCATCTCTCCCCCAAAGCTTTGCTTGGAGCTCAGTACCAGAGACAGGCTTGGCCTCAGCCCACGACTGTGAAACCACGCTCGCTCTGAGCAACCAGCCCGTGCCAGGGAGGGGGAGAGGCTTGCCCCCATGCCAAGGAGGGGGAGAAGCTTGCCCCCGCGCCGAGGAGGGGCAGGAGCAAAGGGTGAGGAGCCTGGGCCAAACCACAGGAGATGTGGAATTAAAGCAGCCACGTTCCTGCATGATAAACTGAGCTCTTCCCGAACAAACCGCCCAGAGGGGCTGCGCTTCGAGAAGGGCTCCCAAAGGGGCAGCAGGAGTGGCAAGTATGGAAAAGTCCTTGGAAAAGTGGGAATGATGCTCCAGCTGCAGGGCTGGTCCTCGGGCAACCCCAAGAACCTCTTGTGCCCCCTCAAATCAGCCCCTTCAGCCTGCAGCGACGCGGCACAGGCACAAGGCGAAGGCAAGAGCCAGCCAGCATGCAAAGAGCCGGGTGTTGGGAGGACCATGCAATGGTCAGAGCGCCGCTGGTGATGGGGGGGTGCCCCGGCACCTGCAAACAGCCAAGGGCTCGCTCCTATTCCCGAGGGCTCCGTTTGACATTTAACCGGGCTCGAGGACACTTCACGCTCACTGTTAAACCCAGCACAGGCTGCATGCTCCAGCTGCCTGCGCACAAGCTGTACCAGGTAGGAAGCGCCCCGAAAAAAGGAGGCGACGCAGGACGTTCTCACGCCAGCCTGGCATTTCTCAGGTGTAATGGCTCCCGAGAGGTGCTGGAGAAGTTCGGCGTCGGAGCAGGCACCGGCAGCAAACTGCGGAGCTGGAGCCCTTCACCTGGCGCGGCGTAACTCGCTCCTCCTCGGCAGCCAGCGGCGCTGCCTGGTGGTTCATTTTAAGGCTGTTCCGTGGACCCGGGCTCCCCAGCGCCTTGCGTCACTCCACTGCCTCACATCGCCGCTTTTTGCCCCGGCACCGTGACGTGCGGGATTAGCATTGCAGAGCCCGGACTGCCACGTCTCCATCGCACCATAGCTCCCGGGGTGCCCCGTTTCCTACGTCCTTGCGTTAGAGCAATACGCATTTACCCCATAGGCCCTTTCCCCCACATCAAAAAGCAAAGGAATTATTAAATTATTAACACACACACACACACACACACACCCCCCCATGTGCAGTACCCCAGGAGCTGAAATCGGGTCGCGCTGAGACCGACTGCAGGAGTGCACTGCACCCCAGCGTGCCGGACCGAAGGACGCCGGACAGAAAGCCGTGCTCGGTGGAGCTGTCGCCAGCACCTGACGCCGTACGACGGCCGGCTCCAGACGGCTTCGTTTTACCTTGCAGCCCGTCCCATTTCACGTTGTCGTCTTGCTTTCACCGCTTACCGCCCCGCGACGGGTAGCAGAGCCGTGACACGGCGTACCACCCCAGGGGCCAAACGAGTCCCATCGCGCATTTGTCTTGAATTAGTGCACAATTCATAACATTGTAAAAAGAAAAATCAAATCAAGCTACTGAAAACCGACTGACAGAACTTTACCGAACACTTGCTTAGTTTTTAACCCTTTCCCTTCATCACTACGCAAGGTTACGTGAGTTTACCGACACTGCCACCAGCGAGTACAGCGGACCACTGCTAAATCACATTCACAGACCTTGCAACCCGCTCGCCTCTTTTCAGCCAGAGGTCAGAGCGTGCACCAGCACCAAACGTCACCGCCCGTCCCCGCGCCTCAGAGCGGCGGCCGTGACACGCCAGGGGACGGCGCCGCGGTGCAGCCCTGGGGCTGCCGGGGGGGGTTAGGCAGCCGCACGCCCACGTTACAACGCCCCGTAGGTCAGAACACCACAACTTCAGCCAGCCCCTAACACATGGGACCTCGGGGAAGACCAGTTATGAGTCCACTCTAACCACGCACATCGAGGGGGAAATGAAAATAAAACCAGCATTCATTTAAAAAGCCTCAAAAAGCAGAACTCATACAAAATTAAAAGCACTCAAACATTTTTACGGTAGTTTACTGGCTTTACTGAATGGCACCAGCGTTCAAGTGGTCATGTGAAAGACAAGTCAGCAACGTTCCAACGTTTGCCTGAAAGTTATTCCAGAAGCAGAATTTCTATCTTCGTATTTGCTGCTGAAAGGAAGAAGCAAATGTGACCCGAGGGTCGGCAAATCTTTAACCTATACAGCTGCTCATTTGGCTCGATGCAGTAGGTAGAAAAGATTTTCCATACTCAAGTTATCTACAGGTTATGTCTATATATAAAAAAAAAAAGTGTGGCTATATACATTTAATACATACACACACGCTCGTACATACACACACCAAGTGGCAGCGCACGGCCTCCCCGCCACAGCGCCGGCCCCGTTGTACCGGGCGTGGTAAGAGAACGCCAGCCTGCGGTAACATCCAAAATCCGCCCCACCAGCGCGCCAGGATGCCATCACCACCCGTCAGCAAAGTACCATTGGATCGACCACTTTAAGGTTGTTCCCAAGGGTTTTAATGGCAAGGTTGACTAAGGCAGGTCCCGCTCACCCATGACAAAGGGGGTCTGTAAAGTCATCGGGACGGGCAGAACGTTTGACACGACGACAGCTTTTAACGTGCAACGCTAGAAAGGAAGATCGGCCCCTGGGGACAGGCGTGGCTGAGCAGCGCAAGCCTTTGACGCCGTGAGCCGTCCTCACGTCATTTCGGCTCTTGAACAGAAGGGCAAGGACAACCGTGTTATTGCCCCGATGACAAACTCGTATCGTAACATCAGAACATGCACCAACATGAAGCAGGAACAGTGGGATGCCATTGGGATTTGGTTTGGGGTCAAAGAGGGCAATCCAGTATCCCCAGTTTCATTTAACTTATCTGTGGAGCCCCTGCTGTGCAAGCTGGAGGAGGAGGGCAGTGGTGTCCAACACTGTTCAGCAAATGTCACAATTACGGCTTTCGCGGATGACTCGGTCCTGTTGGGCGGATCATGGGAATGCAGAAAAAGTGAAAGCTTGGTGGGCTTTTGTGAACCGGCCTCAAAACTCAAGGGGAGAAGTGCCACAGCTTTCACATCAAGCCAGCAAAAGGCTTGTACATGCTCAACGACGTCCTTCATGGACGATGAACGGCATCCCCCTCAACGTGATTGAACCCGGCAGCTCTGAAAGGTACCCGGGCTTACGTCTTGCCCCATGGACTGGGCCATCAAACCCTGACCTGGAGAAAGAGAAGGGATGGTGACAGCCAGTTGGGAAGGCTGCGTTACAGCCAGTTCATTGACTTGGCAATTCCAGCTGCTGCCAAGGAATGGCTACACCTTTCGGCAAGTACTTGTGGTGCCATCCTGTATCCAGCACCCAGGACGGAGGTTTAGGTGTTACCGGGCTTTGGGGTTTGATTCCCAGTGTACAGGCTCGAAGACTACACAGAAGCGCTCGGTCTTCGGACGACACGGTAAGAGCAGCCATTCGGCAGGAAGGCATTGAGGAAGAATTTGAAAGATTGTGGATTGCAGCAGCAGGAGATAAGGATGAAATTCCATCTTTTTGGGACCCGAGAGCGGTTATGGTGATATCAGATGAATTAGGTGGTGAGGAACCAGCCTCAGAATGGGAGATGCCCGCTCCAAAAGTCACCTTTCTGAGCCCCTGTAGCTGGTGAAAATGGGAACTTGTGAACTGGACCTAGTTGGTGTCCCAGGGCCATGGGATTTCCAGCTTCGAGAAGGATAAAATCAGTAACAACTGGCTGGAATTTTACAGAGGTGTTCCCCACAGAGGGCTCATCACGGCATTACGGCCAAGAGCTATGTCTACCCCACAAGACAATTTTTAGCACGGGGCAGACGAGAGACTCAAATTAAGTCAGGCAGAAAATGAGACCTGTTTGCACATTATCGGATACTGCCCAGCGGCACGGGACACAAGGATTAAGCGACACAACCAACTACGTGAATTCTTGGCGGATGAGGCCAAACGAAGGAACGGGCAGCATTCCAGGAGCCGCTGCTGAAAGATGGACAAAGTGAACTACGTAAGCCAGACCTGGTGTTCGTCAGAGGCGGCCAGGCCCCAGCAGTAGATGTCACGGTTAGATACGAGGGTAAATCAACATCTCTGGCAGATGCAGCAGCAGAGAAAGTTAAGAAATATCAACATCTAAAAGAGCAAATTCAAGAAGTGACGAACACTAACGTTATTAAATCTACAGGATTTCCGCTAGGAACACCTGGAAAATGGTGTCAAGGCAATTACCAGTTATTGAAAGAACTGGGACTCTCTGGTTCCCAACGGGAACTCGTCGGTTATCGAATGGGAAGCTACTTCCATCAGCAGATATTGTGCACATGTTCCTAAGTCAAGCTCAGACTGTTGTTAGATCATAATGAATTAATGAACTGTAATTGTATTGCTTGATGGACTGTAAATAAACGGATTTCTTTTGTCTACGTAAGGTTGGAGCCGGACCCCACTGGAGAGAGCCGAAGGCGACAACAGCTTCGGCCAAAGGGCGACGCGTTAGGGTGTGATAGCACGCAGGGACGCCAACGGGCTCAGAATCACAACGCGTCATCCCAGTTCCTGCCAACAGACGTTAACTACCGGTCTTTACCAAGGCGGACGGGCCACCTTTACTTAACCTGGAAAAGGAACGTGTGTAATTTTATGTACGTTCAATAAACAGCCAAATGCCTCATCAGCTAATTAGTGACACGCATGAACGAGATTCCCGCTGTCCCTGCCTACTACCCAGCGAAACCACAGCTAAGGGAACGGGCTTGGCGGCACCAGCGGGGAAAGAAGACCCTGTTGAGCTTGCCTCTAGCCTGGCGCTGTGAAGAGACACGAGAGGTGTAGAGTAAGTGGGAGGCCGGGCACGCGCTTGGTGGGGCGGGGCGGGGCGGGGGGGCTCTCGCTTCCGGCGCCAAGCGCCCGGCGCGCGCCAGGCACGACCCGCTCCGGGGACAGCGGCAGGCGGGGGGTTGGGACAGTACACCCGTCAAAGCGTAACGCGGGTGTCCTACGGCGAGCTCAGGGAGGACAGAAACCTCCCGCGGAGCAGAAGGGCAAAAGCTCGCTTGACCTTGATTTTCAGTACGAATGCAGACGGTGAAAGCGGGGCCTCCCGATCCTTCTGGCTTTCTGGGTCTTAAGCAGGAGGCTAGAACCTGCCTGAAGGCTACGCAGCGCATCGGTGACGGGACAAGACATAGGCAGCTGCTCTTGGTCTGGGCTGTAATTGTTCCACTTCATCACTTACTGTTACACTGCTGGTTGTGCATGACGGAATTTCAATAACTTAGAATTTGTTGTATAAAAACAATTCCAGAAACAGAACCCCCTTATTCAAGGAACACCCCCGCTCCCACCCCAGCGTTGTTTTTGCTAACTGATTACAGAAGTCAAACTAAATCACATCAGAAACTGCAAACACACTCTTTTGTCTTAATCTAGACTAACGTGCATCAGAACATTCTGTAGCGTGGCATCCTTCGATCTTCTCATCTTCTCAATTGCCCTGTGGAGATCCTGCTGCTGCACAGGCCGAATTTCATCTTCGTCATGGCTTTAAAAGAAAGAAGAAAAGGAAGATAATTATTCCAGTGCTGTGTTACAACCATTTAAACAATGGGAGGTAGTCACGGAGAACGGCAGCTCTGACACGGATCCAGCGTTGCAGTGGAAACGCGCCCCCGTCCAGGCACGTATTACCTGCAAGCAATCAGAGGAACGTCGCGGCAAGCGGAGTTACGCGCGTGCAAGAGCGTCACCAGCATTTAAGCCCGGTAATACGGTGCAGGGATACCACTCTCTGTCGGTCCGTGCCACCTCAAGCTTGACACCTTGGAATTATTTCCAGAGTCAAGACGAACAAAGGTAACTTACTTGTTGGGTTTTTGTTGTATAGTGGCAGTTTGTCAAGAAAAAGAGAACCTCCTGCTTTCTGTGAATCAGAGCAAGCCTTTTTAAACCTCCATAAACTGGCAATTCGAATCACAAAACGCAAGCTAACAACCGGACAGCGCGTGGCACCAGGAGCACTCACAACTGCTGCTCAGCTGTCGTCACCGGCAGAACACGGACACGTACCTCTCCTCTTCGCAGGCAGAATTGACGTATTCCCTGACACACAGGAGCGCCGCATCCCGGCACATTTCCTTCAGGTCGCTGCCCGAGAAGCCATCAGTCTCTTTAGCGACTTCTAGGAGATCAACGTGCCTGTCCACCTGGCAGGAGACAGAAGGGCAGAGCGTGAGAACTCGGACGTCGTTTACTCGGTTCACCACGGACAAGAAACGGTCACCTCCAAGGATTTTTACCTGCCCTAAGATCTTTTTCAGTCTTGACCTTGAGAGCTAAAAGCAAATTGTTTTATTAACTTACAGTTTGAACCCTCCAAGTATTTAACAGCATTCAATGAAACTGATGCTTCATCTCATAAAACTGATTAAAAAAACCCCAAAACCAACAGGCAGCCGGAAGCGAACCATCGTATCGGTACGCTGTTACCGACGCAGCTCCCGTGCTGCTCTGGAAGGCTCCTGGACGGCAAGAACCGGGTGACAGAAACACTGACCCCTCTTCCCAAATGCTCACACAAGTTTCCTGCAATGGCACCGCTCTTTTGGCAAAGGGCTCCACCAGACCCTACATGCACCTCTGCATCTGTAGAAAGGAGCGCGACCCAACAGGTCACAGCCACAGTCCTTTTTTAGAAGGGCACATTTGTATTCATAAACGCTTCTCTCGGCCAGTGACACGGCAAGGCTGGAAGACGTCCCCATCACATCTGCGTCTGGTTGCTGCCACCGTCCAGTGCAGAGTAAGACCTTCCAAAGCAGTTGCTCGCTGCCAGCGACGCGGTTGTTTGCTGAGTTACCGAACAACGGCTCCTCCTTCCCACAGCCAGGCAACGGGGAACGGAGGCAAAACGACACGTCTAGCCCCGTGTGCCGGATCAGAGGCGGAGCTCATTCCAGCCAGGACCCCGCATTTGTTCAGTCCGTTTGCAGAACCTCTGAGAACAGCCCCTTCTGGCACATCTTCCAACACATCAGTGTTTTATTTTTGAAAAATGAAAGCCAACCAAAGGCTGACCTTAAGGGGTGACTTCTAAGAGGGAAACCATTCCGTGGCGATGAAGGCAAAGCCCCGGGTGTAATCTCTGCTGCTTCCAGCTACCCCTTCAACCCGTGCGCTCCCCAGGACAGCCCGAGAACGCACCGACCGCCGCTGAGCACCCTTCCAGCTCCCCACCATCCCTCCTGCTTGTCTTGAAGGACAAGGGGTTGCAGTGACACCGTCCTGCTGGCTCAGACCCCGAGCCCCAGCTCCCTGACCTACGACTTGGCACGCAGCGCTCTGGTTTGGGTCCGGAGCGAGCCGGCTGGCTCCCCAGGCAGGGAAGCTCAGGCGACGGGGGCAGCTGGCTTCTCCCACCCAAGCGCCTCCTCCAGGCACCGGCGCCTGGCTGCCCCCAGGCGCTTTGCTGTAAGGCACGGCCCTGCACACGAACACCGAAGCCAGCGACGCAGCTGTGGTCACCCTGGCTGAAAGAGGCTGGGCTTGAGATCCACTTCTTCCTCCTAGGGGGTAACCAATACCGGCCCATTTCCCCCCAAAAAACGTTATTTGTGCGGCTGCAATTCACTGCCCGACGCCTGACAGACCATGCATTCTTCCAGGTGCACATTCAGCGGCCGATTTAGGTTTTTGCTGAAGACCTTAAGGCCAAGGTGCTGCAACTCCCAGGCCCAGCTGCCGAGGCAAAGGAGCCACAGAGTCCGCTTGCGCGCAAGGGCTGGGTGGCTGCAGGTATTTGGGGAGCCCAAGGGCTGGGTGGCTGCAGGTATTCGGG
Source organism: Nycticorax nycticorax (assembly GCA_023375905.1). Classification (NCBI taxonomy): domain Eukaryota; kingdom Metazoa; phylum Chordata; class Aves; order Pelecaniformes; family Ardeidae; genus Nycticorax; species Nycticorax nycticorax. The sequence goes on along the minus strand of JAKFQP010000438.1, from coordinate 385,409 downwards.
GAGCCTGTGCGAAGGTCTATTGTTTGGCACACCTCCCTAACAGCTCTTGAAGAGAAATTTGAGTCCGAAATCGCCACTTGCAAGAGACATTTCAGTTTGTTTGAGATTTTCTGTTAATAGGTCAGCTCTTCCTCCCCAGCTCCTTTGCCATTTCTTGGCACATCTACGTCTAGTATCCTGCAAAAAAGCCAACCTGTACTCTAACCCTACGCAAAGGATCCAAAATGACCATTTGCAAAGCAGCCTCCCCAATCTCTGCCTTTCGCAGTGATGAGCTGGGATTTTTAGGCCTCTTAAAAACGTAAGTCGGTTTTACTAACGAACGATATTTATTAGGACAGACCTCAACCAAGAGTAGTCTCTTTGCAACATTCCCGTCGAGACAATTAGTGCTGCAGACTAAATTTGGCAAGAACCTCCGATAACACAGGTCCCTTGTCCTGCCAGCAGGCGCTGCCAGATGTGCTCACACCCACCCCTTCCCCTCGCCCTGGAACGCAGACGGCGACACGCACACCGTACGACATCAGTAACGGCACTGACAGCCGTTTTTCCTCTGAAGGAAAGCCGCACTACGGATCAAAGTGCAAAGAGCAGCACTGTCAGGAAACGTCATTCCTCCTCTCTCGACTCGAGCCAATGGACTGCACAGAGTTAAAAACATTCAGCCTCTCTCCCCCCTCCTTCTTGACATCTGGAAATTTCTTTCACTGATGAAAGTGATTTCCAAACATGATTCACCTTCAGCACCTTTAGAGAGATAAATACATTATCTTGTTCTGTAACAAGAAAATGGAGACAGGGGAATGAAGCCCTTTTCCTTGGAGATGGTGGCTCACCGCAAAATCCAAGACTGCTGCTCTGACTGAGGCTCACGCTTAAACCAGCAGGCAACTCTACTGCTTTAATTTAAGGCCACACCTAAAGCCATAAAAGATTCCTAAGTTATAATCAGAACTTCCCTGGTAGATAATCTCTACCTCACCCCGAGACAGTCAATTATAAAATGTGTTTTCCACAACTCCAAGAGCTTGCACTCATGAGAACAGTAATACAGCAAATTAACCATCCAAAGAAGTCTACTTACATTTTCATTTTTCAAAATGAGCTTCAAGATTGCTTCTCTTTGTTTCAGAGCCTTAAACAAAAGAGATTAAAGTTACCAGAGTACAGAAATAAGCTCATGTAACATCTACCCCAACTTTGCATGGCGTGGGCTTTCAGCCACAGTTCGGTGGCACAAGCTGATCCCTCACAAAGGGGACGTGACACCGGCTAAGGAAGCCTATCCGATGGCAAATCACCCAGCAAATGAGGTCTAGGGTGCTCGGCTCCGGGAGCACATGAAACCGAACATCTGAACACACATTCACATTTACACGAGCTGCGGGGGAGAGGACGGGGCACTGACATTCCCCCTTACTCTGCCCTAAGCGGAAGCAGCTGACCCCCCACATTTCCCACCATCATCAGCTGAGGGCAGACTCTCTAGGTCTAGGGGATGCTTCCCACACTTTGCTAAATCAAATGAAGAGGATAAACTGTTCTGCTTAAAAAAAAAGAAAAAAAAAAATTCTACAGATGATGCTTGGGAAATGTTAAGCAATAAAAATCACACACTGCGAGGAGGTTACGGAAGGGAATAGTTAAGCCCTGAACATATCCCTAATGGCAAGGTAAAACACAGCGAAGACTCTTTTGCGTCTCCCAAAACCACACTTGTCCTAGATTCACCTTCATTGTTGAAAAGGGAAAAACTGCCCCACAGATGCTCCGGCAGCCCAACAGTTGATGCTGTCTCACAGAACGCTTCTTCCATTTCCCTCTGCCTTGCAGATAACCTCTTATGAGTAATTTTGGGCACTTTGATCTCAAGCTTCACTATAAAATCTGCAAGGCTTTAGCTACTCTGCAGCGATGCTACCTGTGCACGCTTCCAACCCACAGCACATGAACTGTCTTGGCGCTCAGTAAAGGGCTGTAACCCATCCTGGTTGTACCGCAAAGTACCGCAGACCAGAGCAAGAGACAAGCGGCAAGTTCAGGAGACGGCTGTGGCGGGGTAAGGGAAGGTACGTGCCTGTGCCCTAAACGGCACCTCCGGTTGTAATACTGGTCCTGGGAGAGGGGGCCAAGCCCTGCAGTACCCTGAGGCACTGTTACCTGCGGATAATTCACCCTTCTAACCACAGTTCTTGACAGAAAGATATGATAAAGTACTGGAATACACACCCTTGCCCCTTACTAATTCAAGGAGAACTTGAAGAGGAGTAAGGTGTGTGAAACCTTATGAGCAGGCGTTGCAGAAAAGCACTCACTAGGTTATAAATGCTTTGTTTTGAAAAGTGTCCGCCCACAGGGAGCGAAAGCCAATTCAAACAAGATGGGTCTGGGAACATGACTACGCTCTTGCACAATCAACGAGAGTTTTACCGCTCCGGTTTTGTCTCTTAAGTTTCTGCAGAAAATGGATAATGAAGGGGATTTCTGTGGCCAGCAGGGAATACTGACAACCACGACTCAACTCCTTATAATATTGACACAAAAATGCCTTGTGATACCGCTAAGTGTTCAAAGGCAGCTAAAATACTTTGAAAAGGATGGCAGTAGCAAAATTTATAGTAAGGGTAACTTTGTGATGGCTGGCATAATTGACAAAGACCTTAATTACTGCCTGTTTGGCATAAACCCTAGGTGGAATAAAACCAGCTTTCCAGATTGCTTGCAGTGCCTGACTGTGGAGGGCTTGAGAAGAACGCGGGCTTTGGCACGCAGGTTTCACCCCCTCTTCTCTCCCTGAAGAGCAACTACTGTGCATTGAGGAGGTGTAGATGGCAGCCAGCATCTACCTGCTGCTCGACACCATCCGAGCTGGGTGCCACTGCCCCCGCGGGCGAGTTGTGCAGGCACCTTGTCCTTTTTGTGATTGCTTTCAAGTTAAAACTACGCTCCTTCCAGAGCGCGGCGTCCAAGCCGCTCCATTCCTACAGATGAGGAAAATGGGTCGGAAGCTCTCGGAGCACGTGGAGTTGTTTCAGATAAAAGACCCACGGAATCAAGATTTCTGTGAGAAACTTCCCCTTAAAAAGCCAGGTTATGTATGTGCTTCTAAAAAACTAAAACCAGTTCAAAATAACACAGTATTTTTTTGGGAAAAAACCCAAACCCAAACCCAGAGGCACACGTTTCCTGGCTGACAAGGCACCTGCCCGTAGCTCAGGCACTAGGCACGCTCTTCAGGCAAACCTGGCGTGACTTACAGGTTGGTTGATGTGAAACCGGGTCGGCATTCTTCTCATGATTGCAGAGTCAAGGTCCTGAGGACGGTTGGTGGCTCCCATCACTATTACCTGTATTCACCGACAGAAAAAACTCGTCAGCCTGAAACCAGCTTTTGGAAACACCGCCGTATTGGAGTTTCAAAACCAAACATGTGACTCTTCCACACTTTATCAAGAACATCAACATTTGAAGAAGTTACATAAGCTTTCTTGGTACTGATTTCAGCAACTGCATTTAAACGGGCAGCCTAAGAGAGCATCGGTACCACAAGTACCACCTGGGTGGAGATTTTTACACCAGTCTGAAGCCTTCTGCGCTCAGTTCGAAAGTTCAAACTCTGAGCAGTAATCCAAAACCTCTGCTTCTAAGCCTTGGCAATGTCTCTGTAGTTCCTGGTGGTCTGGAAGGAACTGGGACGGAGATGCTTTGATAAGGTATTAAAAAATGTGGCATTTTTGTGCTGTGTTGAAAAACAAAGGGCAATCAGTTCACTAGGACGACCAGACTGGCAGCTTTTGCATGCACTAAAATGTTGTTTCTTTTTTTTTTTTAAAGCATTAGAAGTCAGTAAGAACCTATATGCACTGGTACGCCGTAACAGCAGTGCGTTAGATGTGTACAAGCAGAGCTCAGTGCAAGGAGAGTATTTGCCCCAGTTGACCACGTTCCAGTTATTAGTTTAAGAACCAATTTACTTCCCATTCACATCAGCCCCGTTCTCTCATTTGTTATTTTAAGTTATGTACATTGTAAACACCCAGTCACGAAAGTGAAAAATGTCGGGGAACGAATCTCCTCTCCGTGCAGTTTCCCGACACGCTTCTGGTCCTTTGTCCGGGGTCACCGTTCCGCAGCCAGCCCTGGCAGCTCGGGCAGCCCCTGGCTGGGCGCCCCGGCGCAGAGCCACCCTGCCACCTACAGGCTTCACTGCACGCCAGCAAATTGCTACGCAGAGGAAAAGCCAAAAGGCGCAGTTTTCACCAGGGCTCCGGCCTTCACCTTCTCAAAAGCATCGTGCACGCAAGCTCCTTGCGCTTGCCGGCGTGCCGAACACAGGCCGACGTTTGCCAGGGCTCTGGCCAAGAGGTGTCGCTTCCCCGGGCTCTGCAGCATGGCCCAGCGCTGGGCCCGAAGCATTGCTCCCTCTGTGCTGCTGGAGCTGAGGAGCCTTCCCCAAACCAGCTTTGTCCGCAGGTTCTGCAAACGTGGGACCCCCCCCAGGGCACAAATGGGGCTGCACGGGGCTTCCAGGCTTGGACTGTCCCTGCAAGCAGCACAGCTCTGCTTTCCAGGCACCGTGCCCCTGGTTCCCGCTGGACTCAGGACTATATCCCTGGCAGGCTTAGCCCAAAGCTGAACATGCTTGTCAGGTGCAACCAACAACATTCATCACAACACTTGTTTACAAATTCCTCCTAGCATTTGTAATTTTTGTTACCGTAACAAAAGCTAAATTTAATCCTTATTCAAAGGAAATTTGTTTGGCAAGAATCAGAGGAGCAAGCCAAAGCTCCCAAGTAAACACCTGTAATCAGCAAAGGATCCCCCGCGAGCCGGCTGTCAAAACCCGAGACAATGAGAGTGTCAAACCCATGGCTTCAGGAACACTTCCCGAATGGCAATGACACTGCGGGGAGGAGCCTGGGATACGGTATTGGAACAAAACACTCCTGGCTGGAAAACTCCCCAGAAACCTGAACCAGCCCCTGCGGTGTCTCCAGCCAATGCGTTGCATTTTCCTTCAGCAGCTCCCTGCCCCGCAGAGGCAGACAAGAGGGTTGGACTAGATGACCTCTAGGGGTCCCTTGCAACCCAAAACATTCTATGATTGTATGGAAGGGCAGGAGTGACTCGCTGGGGCTCTGCACGCGGAACGGAGGGATGGGTATGACCACGTGCTGCCTCACCGCAGGGAACAACCAACGTGACTGCCTCCAAAAGCTGTCAGTGTATTGGGCAAAAAGTAACGCATTCAAACACTGGAAATGTCTGCATGCAGGCTCGTACTGGCTCCCAGTTACGTGCTACGGCATCGGTCTCTTGTTAACGGAAAGGAAGCACCCTGCTCTGAAGCTCCTCAGTATATACATTCACTGTGTTCTGATCAGTTTTTCAAAAATCAACTGAAAAAAATCTTTAGCACGAGCTTTTGAGAGGAGGAAAAGCAGATTTTGCAAAAGAAAGAGCGAATGGAGGTCAGACCGTCAGAACCCATTCACAGAAAGATACAGGTTAAAAAGGCTGAACATTTTAAAACTGGAGAATAAACATCCTTGTTAAGGCCTTAAGAAGATGGCTCCAGGTGACAGCTCAGAAACGTACCGAGCAGGCGCCCGCCCATGCTACGCTGGAGTCATGTATTTCGTAAATGGTTTTGTTTGTTTGCTTTTACAGCACCTGCAGCTTTTGTATTTTTTTACCTCTCCAAAATACAATACTTCTCTTGATGTTATGGGAGGGGGGGCGGAAGCGTACGGGAATAACGGGATGGAAGCATGGCTCCATTTAATAGAAGTTATCTCCTGATGACCTCTACCCTTGCAGATTAACTCAAGTCTAGTACTTGTCTAATGCTTTTCTGGAAACAAATCAACCAATCTGCACCTGGGATGAAGACTCAGATCTTTCAATACCTTTCCTGAAATCAAAGATTCCCTTCACCTGTAGGAAATATTGCTGACAAAATGTTTTTCAAAGCAGTTTAAAAATGCCCAGTTTTGGCAGCTCAAACTACACAGCTGTATTATTGAGGCTTAAGGCACTTCTGGAAATAACACCACTTAATTAAGGCCAAAATACCTACAAACCCAGTCTTCTCAAAAGAGAAACGATCTATTAACAGAACCCATCTCATTCCCATAACACGCTGGCAATCACTGACACTGACGGGAAGGAGACCCCGTAGGCAATGGTTGCTACGTGCAATCTGCTGCTCTTCCCAAATGGCTCAACGCACAGTAACCAGGAGAGAAAACTCTCGTTGCTTTTCTTGTCGCCCTCTGCACTTACCTGGCAGTTGTAATCGGTGTCCAGTCCGTCCCACAGACTCATGAACTGAGCTTTCATCATAGCTGTAGCTTCGTGGTCAGAACTCGATCGACTTCGTAAGAAGGAATCTGTATTCAAGGGTTCATAAAGCAGTTTACTTCCAATCCTGCCACAGAAACTGTGCCGTTTGATTTCTCATGTGCAGACGTGTGCTATCCTCTATCTTATAAACACTTTTTTTTTTTAATAACCATTGCCAACAAATGAGACCTATTTCTTCTGATGGAAAATCGGGAAGTGGCCTCTCACCATATTTTCAAGCACATCTTTTACATTACTTTACACAGTATGTGCCTATCACATGAGCTTGTCCCAAACCTTGTGCTCCCACTTTTCACTTTCCTGAACTCTTGGAAAGTGTAACTTTCACCTTAATTTCTCATGCAGCGATGGAAGCCTGGCAGGCTCGACGACACCAGAGCGCAGGAGACCAGCAAGCTCAGAGCTGATGCTGTGTTGGGCAGAGCCCTAACTCTGCTAGTGGTGGCCTAAAGAATTTCCAACAGCTAGAAAAACACCGTGCTTTTCACAGCTATACAGAAGGATAAAAAGCACCTCAAGAACACAGCCCCTTCATAAACCTGAACGGTGGAAAGGGTAGGGGCTTCGCCAGGCTCTGTTTCTGCAAACCCTGGCTTTAAGAAGCAGCAGTGCTATGAGACACCGAGCAACTTCAGCTGAGCTGCTCAAGTTCACAGGGACTGAAACACCGGCGTGGCCCGTCCCAATGCACGGAACAACTGGCACCTTTGCTGCCTTCGCAGCTGAACTTCCCCTTTTACTTCTTCAACCTTATTAAATGATTATTCCTGAGCTCTCCTAAACACCTATTTTATTTTCCATTATGTGCCCTCATGGCAGAAGCCTGGAAGTGTATTTGGTGATGGGTCTCCTGAATCAGTGGTTCCCTTGACTGAAGAAAAGCTCTCCTCAGGAACCACCTCAGCCCGACTGAAAATAAGCAGCAACTTGTTCTACTCGCAATTCCCTCAGACAGGAGGAAGAAATACCCTGGTTTTCCTAACTTGCCACCGTTACTTTACAATACTATTTGTATTACTAAACCCTGTTCCATTATCACTCTTTTTAAGGAAAGGATGACAGTGGATCGATACACCCATCAACTCGAGCCCACGGGTTAATGTCACTCTGCTACCCCTAGTTACAAAAAAAGATAGATTTTTACCTATTTCGTCAATAAAAATGATGGATGGTTGGAGCTTTATAGCAAGGGAGAAGACAGCAGCAGCCAGTTTTTGAGACTCTCCATACCATTTGTCTGTCAGTGTTGAAGGCTGGAGATTAATAAATCGACAACCCGCTTCCTTCGCTGTAGCTTTGGCGATCAGCGTTTTGCCACAACCAGGAGGGCCGTAGAGAAGTACTCCTGCAAAAGTCATGCTGTCAGTGCTCTCTGGTCGCTGCTTCGGAATGGCAGGCCTGGCAGCGCCCAGGCTTGCATTTCATCCAGGTTTTAAAAGATAAATCAAGTTAGAGTGTTCCATCAAATCAAATACAGAGTTACTTAAGATATCCTTATTATAAAATTAAAGCTAAGAACACCTAAAACCAGGTATGGTGAAACTGGAGGGAGACATTTGTCTGACAGATGACTGCTTTATCACCATGACCATAAAGGTTACACAAAACTACACCCCTATTTATCTCCTGTGGGCATCTGACCAGCCTTCTGTATAGCCAGTTTCAGCCTTGCTAATTAAACTTAGCATGGGGCAGGGGAGGGTGGGGGGAAGTAGCCCACAAACATTTTAAACAAATTACCCACAATTAAGTATGACATCTCATGTTATTTTTAACCTTGTCATAGTGAAAGAATTCACAGTACCGTCTGTCTAATATAGTTGTAAAGAAAACAATTTTAAAAAAAAAAAGTCAAACACATCTGAAAGACGGAGAGTTAGAAGGGGTTTTTTCTGTTTATGTGACTGATGACCACAAACATAATTACTCTGAAGCAACAACTTCCTATTAACACACAGCGCGAGCCACTAATAAAACTGGGGAGCCTGCCCTATATGGAAAGTCTGCTTTAAAAACATAAATAAAAAATAATTTTTTCCTTCAGCTTATTAGATCATGACATTAAAGTCATTTTCCAGACAGTTTCAGTTTGTGACTTAAACAGAAAGTGGCCTGGAAAAACTAAAGCAGTTACAGAAGTGCTTCATTTTCCATCACTTAGGAGAGGAAACCGAGATGGTCGCAGACGCAGGCAGTAGTTAACAGTTTTCAGAGTGTGTTCAGAAGACAATATTCCAGGGATCAGAGCATTAAAGATAAACTTTGGCATTTTGTCCAACACTTTAGGTTCAGATTCTGCTTGTCTGCATTAACACACAGCAAATGTGGCTGCAAGCATTCCAGCAGAGAGAGTCCAGCTTCTGCTTTACTATTGGAATGTTAGTTTGTCACCCACTTGTTTCCTTACTGCCTCCACGATGAGCAATAACTCCAGGGAAAATTCAGGGATCTCCAGAATAAAAATGGGATCTCTGTCTCTTTGAATGCCTGGAATTTCTAGGACTAGAGCAGAAATGTCTGCAAGATTAGCTTACGCCGACGTCTCGTGTTTATGACTTATGTTTCTGAGACACTGCAGAAATATTAACCAAGCGTACAAAGCTGTACAGCAGTTATAGGTCACCTCTGCCAAAGGACGAGATGGGGCGTAAGAAGAAAAAAAATCAACAACTTGGGCAGTTAAAAATGCAGGCTACATAGGTTAGTGCACCAAAGCGTAGCATCGACAACTGAAAGGCAATTACGGCTTCGTTATTACGATGAAACTTGCACGCTAGAGCTTGATTTCACAGCAAGTGAAGAGGAAAAACCTGAGGGTTTTCCCTGGCATCCGTCCCCATGGTTGCACTTCGGACTGGCAAGCCCCTTCCTCTTTCCTTTCTGGGTAACTCTAACACTTTAACTTTTTTTTTTTTAAATATCAACGTATAAATCCGTAACGTTTCCTTCCTACCTTTTGGTGGCTGTAAGAGCCTGGAATTCTCAAACAAATATTTCTTCTTGATGGGCAAAATGACGGTGTCTTTCAGATCTGTAATGACATCATCTAAGCCTGCAATATCACTCCAGGTTACCTAATATGGAAAAACAGAATTAGAAATGACCATCATAGTCCCTGCCAACAAAAAATATCCACAAGCCTCAAAGTAGCGCAAGGCCTCAAAGATAAAAAAGACAAGCATTACGTAAACTCTGCTCTCGACGACGCAGTTTCAGTTTTACGTTACAGAAATATTTCCCACGTATTTCCACAGATGCATATATGTGACAAATAATGTAACCCAAAGTCAAAGTCAAGATCTCCCACGTCTGAAGCGCCTTCACCGCAGTGACGTGGAGGACAGTTTCTTACATGCATGCTAAGCGGGTCCACGAGATGTGCAGCAATGCTCATTTCGTATTCAGTAAGCTTGACATTTTTCACTCCGATTTGCTTCATTAGTTTTTCAGCCTGGGGGAAATAAAATGCCAAGAAAATCAGAGAAAGAAACCGAATGCTTAATTCAGAAGTTAGCTTTTAAAGAACCGCTGTTTGGAACGTGAAAAGCTTCTCCGTAAGTCACATTTGGAAAGAAGCTGAATCTTCCTGAATCAGAGGGTTCTGCTATTTCCTAATGACTTCTTGTCACCGGAGTGAAACGAAGTCGTGTGTCTCAGTTCCCATCCGTAAGTGTCACACCAGCCCCCCACCCCCAAATCCACAGTCATACGTTATGACCTGAAAAGCTACGAAAACAAATGGTAAAACACAGAGTTTGCTTTTAGATTGGGTTTGCAGACACACAGGGAACCTCGGTACAAAATCATTCCCATCACCCCTCCAGGAGCCTCCGAAGCCGATACAGGTACATTACACTTCAGAAAAACCCCATCAGTCCCTATAAACTTTGTACTGGATTCAGATGAAAAGCCTGAAACTTGTTATTAAATTGAACTCCAGAATTCTCTCACGTGCTTCATTGCCTTCATTCACAACCCTGCAAATAATGCACAGGCACTTGAACAGGAGATCTGATTGTGTTATAAGAAGCATGCCCTCTCCGACTTCCACACCCCCCCCAGCACTCTAGCAGGGAGAGAGTCATCTATTTTTAAGACCAAAAAAAAATATATATAATTCACAGAAGACAGTCAATTTTTTCTATGTGTTCAATGTTTCTTTTTTCCCCAATTTAAAAGGAAAAGTCATCTGTTGTGCCAGCACGCCTTCACAACTCAGCTTCTCTCAATACTCAAACCTGCGGTTAAGCCCGACATGCTTCTGGGATATCGCAACCTCTTATCTAACAGCTGGCACCAGCACAGATTGTGAAAGCTGATTTTTAAAGTGGGGCCAATGTTTTAACTAAAGATTTCATTAAAAAAAGAAAACCCACCCAAAGCAGAACTAGGTTGCTCAGAACTGCTGCTTGAATCCATGAAATGGGTGTCAGCCAGAAAACAAACAACAAAAAAAGTCGCATTTCCTTCAATACTGACTGAAGGGGACATTTCGCTTTCGGTTCTGAAATGCACCTAAATCTTTCCCCGGAGCATTAACCCCCCATGGATCATTCTAGTTCAACAGCAGGAATGAAGCTCTTCACTTTTTTTTTTTCCCCCTCCCCTTTCCAGGGAATTTTGACTGCTACTGGAGGGGTGGGGACAGGGGCAGAGGGGCAGGGTGCAGGCTGGGGGGGGACAGAGGCAGAGGGGCAGGGTGCAGGCTGGGGGGGGGACAGGGGCAGAGGGGCAGGGTGCAGGCTGGGGGGGGGCAGGGGGCAGAGGGGCAGGGGGCAGGCGGGGGGGGGGACAGGGGCAGAGGGGCAGGGTGCAAGATGTTCTCAAACAGGCGTTTGGACAGGAGCGTTCCTCTTTGTCGTGAGTCGCTGCAGACCCTGCCTCTGCCATAAGCTGCCAAAAAGCAGCAGAGAATTAAGTTATTTCTGCTCCAGGTTTTCAAAAGCAACCAAGGGGCTGCCGAGAGCATTATTCAGCGCGACTGCTGCTCAGCCAAGCTGTCAGACACGGCTCTGGGACCACACACTTGCGGGTAACAGGGACAACACTGCCCTGCAGTTCCAACAGTTTTTCCACCACTTCAAGCTAGAAATTTTAACTTGTTATAAAACGTAAGCACTGAAAACACCAGCAGCCGAGATCCTGAGGTGTCCTAAAAAATAACTCCTAGTCTTTCGATTATTCCACGTGCTTCTGTCGGTTACTTCGTTGGTTACTGCAGGCCCAGCTTTCATTCAGCGGACTCCTCTGTACGCACGGTAATGAACCAGACAGCATTTCACAGGAACGTTCGTGAATAAAACCCTACCTGCTTCTGAGCTTCCACTTTCTGCTTCCTGGTCGGGTCAATGGCATCAACCATCCATTTAATGGTAAAATATGTTACAGCACCAAATATGGTTAAACGAAAAATTAATCCCACCACTTCATTCCGACTCAGGGGACGAGAAAACGCTTCGGCATGGACCATTTTGCCTCTCAACACTACATGTAAAAAAGCACAGGGAGGGGCAGAAAGAAAATGAAAAGCTGAGAAAACATCTGCGTTGTATTTAAACACCATTTCATAAAAGCTCTTTCCCACGCACACAGCAGGCATAAAGCTTCCCGTGAAGTTGTAACAAAACCATCTCAACAACAGCACGACCCCAACGTGTAAAAGCGCGCAAGGTTAAACGGCTCCGTTTCCACTTCCAGTAAGCAGAGAAGAAACGGCAGCGACAATCTGAGGCCTTACTTCTTGACTGACTACATGCAAAAAGGTCCTGATTTCACTTTTCCCTCAAGAAATCTGCATTTCTTTCAGCTCTACAGTGCCCTAATAAAGTAATAAAGATTACTTTATTTCAGTGCCAAGTTTGCGCTCCCATTAAGACTGACATTTTGTGACTGCTGTTGACCCAAGAATGCCAAGTCACGGAGACAAAGATAACTTTGCTATTCAAACAGGGAGCTATTCTCCCTAAGAGGAAGTTTAAAGGAAAGGCACCCAATGGCCACATTAAGGGGCGACCAACGACTTGTATTTCAATAAAATGAGGTTAAGAGCGGGAGCCTGCACCTAGCAGAGTACATTCTGAGTTATTAATATCCCCAGAAAACTGAAAATGCTGGATGTGGCACACAGCTATCAAGGGAAAAGGCCGGCTGCTGTGCGAGCCAAACCCAGAAAGTGCAGCACCTTCAAGTGAGAAACGATTCACAAAACCGGGGTCCTCTTCCCCCAATCTGCTTTCTCCTCAACTGGCGGGGTTCCCACGTAAGAGCCCCCCACACTCCCCTCACTTGGTTCACTGCCCAATTTTCCCACTGCAAGGGCAAAAGCAGTGGCAATTCCTCTGGCAGCTTCCAAGGCTCCCTGGCTGGTCTCCAGACTGAGCTGTCAGCCAGGGAAAAGCCAGACTACACACAGCCAAGATATCCTTGAATTCCCCCTCGCTTGGCCAGCGGTCGCGTTATGTCGACCCCGCATTCAGCTCAAGGTGATGCCGTACCATGGATTCTGTTCACAAGCATTTGGCAGACTGGAATTAGGGGAAGCACTGGGGTACGTTTACCAAAAGACATCAATGTCTCACTACTGTACTCCAGTGTGGATCGCTAAAAGAGTTTTAACTTTTAACTCTTCATTCTCTGTTTAGAAATTAAAAAATCAAGGCTGTTGTTGTGCATACCTGCTCGGAAATCAAATAAAATTTGCCTGCTCGGGCATCTAGAAGCAAGTAATACGGAGCTAGGAGACCTTGCGTGTTCTCTTAAGCCTGATTCATTAAAATAAAGGGCTATGTCTCCAGTGGACAAGGAAAAAAGCTTCCCGAAAAGCCTCCCAAAAGGCAATGAAAACAGCCGCTTCCTACGCAAGCCTGGCCCTGAAGGGCACCTGTCAGAAAAAGCTTTAAGGGGAGAGAATTTTAAGGGTGACCTTTCTAGGCGGAGTTCTGCGTACCCGTCCTCCCCCCGAATCTCAGCGTTGACGTTCCCGGCAGATCGCGGGCATCACGGGGGGGCCGCGGTTACCCGAGCGGCAAACGCGGGGCCGTGCGGCTGCCCCTGCGCGCTGCCCCGCAGGCGGGGGGACCGCCCGCCGCCCCCAGCGTCAGCGAGAAACCGAGCGGGCAGCGGTGCCGGTGCCCGCAGCTCGCCCGGAGCAGAGCGGCCCCGCGGGCGGGAGCCCCCGCCTCCCCCGCCGGGGCTCGGCTTCGCCGCCCGCAGCGCCCCCGATCGCGGAGAGGCCCAGGGCCGGGGGCGGCTCCCGGGCAGGCCGCCGGGACCCAGCGCCGCTGCCGCGGCCTGGCGGGGCCGGGGCCGGGGCGGGCAGGAGGGAAGGGGCAGGGCCGCCCGCCCCAGCCCAGCCCAGCCCAGCCCAGCCCCGCCGGGCCTCCCGGGCCGCCCCGCTGGGCCCCAGCGAGGGCAGGGCCGGGCCGCGGGGAGCCCCCGGCGCGGCGAGGCCAAGGCGGCACCGGTGAGGGCCGGGCCGGACCCGCCGCCCGTGACCTTCCCGCCGCCCGGCAGGTGCGGTGCCGGCGCGGCGGCGGGCGGCCGCTGGCTGCCTGGCCGGGTCACTCACCCCTCGGGCCGGCCTCTCGGACACGCGGCCGGCGGAGCGCAGCGCGGCGGGGCGGGGAGCGGCGGCGGCGGCCGCAGGGAGGCGGCGGCGGCGGTGGTGGCGGCAGCGCGGGCCCTGGCGCGGCGGCGGCGCGTCCCACGCTTCCCCCCTCCGGCCGGCTCCCGCCGCCGCGCACGAAGGTTCCGCCCGCCGGCAGCGCCCGGCCCGGCCCTCAGCCCGCCCGGGAGGGAGCCCCCGCCGGGTCGGGGCCTGGCCCGGCACGGGGCCGGCTGCCCTGGCACCCCCGCCTCCCAGCAGCCGCGCTCCGGGCGCTCTCCCGGGAGCGGCGGCGTTTCCGAGGCGAGCGGCTCCCCCTGGGCCCGGCGGCGCCGCGCAGGCGAGGGGATCCGCCGGGTGAGAGTCAGCGAAATGCAGGCGCCCACGGCAGCTGGCGGGGGGGTGCCGAGGGAACGGTTACCCAGCTGCGGCTTGGCATGGGAAGAGCAACCTCGAACCATACGGCGAGAGGAAAATGTCCACAGAAAGGTTACGATAAGGGGATCCCTGTAATAAGTGTAATTAATCCGAAGTTTTGGCAACTCGTCTTCAACTCTTCTGCTCTTGTGTCAATGCCTCGGACGTTTTAAAGCCTTTCAGGCCTAGCGTTGCTCTTAAGAGAGAGCCTTGTCTTTTGGGATTTTTCTTACCTGTAATTCACAGAATCACAGAATGGTTTGGGTTGGCAAAGCCCTCTAAGCTCCCCCAGCCCAACCGCCCCCCTACCCCTGCCATCCCACCCCCAAACCCTGGCCCTCAGCGCCGCCTCTGCCCGGCTGTTAAATCCCCCCAGGGCTGGGGACTCGACCCCTTCCCTGGGCAGCCCCTTCCAGTGCCTGACAGCCCTTTGGGGAAGGAATTGTTCCCCAGGCCCAACCTCACCCTGCCCTGGCACAACTTGAGGCCGTTGCCCCTCGTCCCATCGCCCCTGCCCTGGGAGCAGAGCCCGACCCCCCCCGGCTCCCCCCTCCTCTCAGGCACTTGGAGGCAGCGATGAGGGCTCCCCTCCTTACATTCCTACATTGTCCAGGGGCTTCCTAACAAAATTCAGCCTGCTCACCAGCGATCGTAATTTGTTTGGCCAGAGCAGTTAATTTTCTATGCAGTGCTAATTTTATTATGGGCCATTTTTAAAAGTCATCCCTTGCCCACGCGTGCAGGAGATGCTTCACCCACCCAGGAGTCCGCTGCACTCCCAGTGGCTGTCACAGGCCGGCACGTGTTGAGCAGATCTGCAGGCCTGCTTGGTGATTTCTCTGCCACACCTGCTCCACCAACACCCCCTCAGGTAGAGAACATGACGCCGAATTTCCTTCCCGCAGCCAATCCGGCTCCTGCCAAAACCCAGGCACGCTCTCCAGTGACCCGAGCGGGATGGGTGGAGTGATCCATCCATCACCACATTGGTGGTGCGTGGTGCTCCCATCATTAAATCCACGTGCAAGAAAATACATTCTCAGAGTGATTGTCGTTTTACCAAAATACTGTTCCGGCAGTTCTGGTTCGGTTCCATTTATTGGATTAATACACATCAAAAACCCCCAAAGTTAAAAAGTTTTGAAACGACTTTTGCTTCTTCACCAGCACCGACGAATCGGTATTTCCCTTCTCCTCTCTTGTGTGCTCTAGCTCTTCCAAATAAAAACTGTATGGAACCAGAAAATAGACCTATCGATGCCGAAGTGCACCTGTGGGCTTGCAGAAGGCCTGCGCTGCTGCTGCTCCTCCCGTCCTGGATGGTAAGGAAGGTCAGAGGCTTGGAGACAATTTTTTTTTTTCAATCTATACAGAATATGTGAACTGTTTCCCTTTGATGTTTTAAAACTGAATGAGATGATGACAGCCTTTGCTATTAATGTGAGGCTTACACTCGATCTTGCAGTCGCCCCTTTTGAATAGGAAAGGGATCATCAATCATTTCACTGTCTGCATGTCACGCACCAGGAAAACGCGTTCAAATTACGATTACTGGAGGAAAACATTCAGGACCCTTCTGGTTTTTCTCCCACTCTTAAAGAAGTGACATCTCTTTTGCTGCCGTTAAGGAGAAATGCAAACACACACAAGCCACAAAAGCTCAACGCCTGCATTTCGCCACCGCTATTTGACAGCTGTGGCGGTGGGTAACCTTTGAAAGAAATCCTCTGCTGAAAAATACTTAAAATGTTTTGAGACAGACGATTGCTCAGAATCTGACCAGGGTCGGGTTGAAGGCGAGGTTGATGCAGAACGCGTAAATTGGATTGGGTCCTTATTGCTCAAAATATTAAGAGATTACAACTGCTTGACGTGGGACTTGACTCATTCTAGAAGTTGATCCTAGAGAAGTCTCCGTGAAGTCTCCATCCCTCTGGTACCGCTGGAGCGTCCCTGTCTGCGCAGAGCTGGCCACGGTGAGGAGAGGCTGCCAGCCTACTGCTGGCTGGCTGTTCCTTTCCGGTGTTAATGTGATTTGGGCCTTAGGTTTCAATCCAGTAAAAGTATCTGTCTGAAAGAGAAACCTACTGGAAACCATGGGTTTAGACTGGAGAAAAAAAGGTCTTTGCGGCAGCTGCTTTGTGGCAAGCACTTGGTGTGCCGTGGCTCCTTTGGGTCTTGGAGTACGCTTCTGTCTTCAGGACACTTCTAGAAAGTGGTAGCATGGGTTGGAACTCGTCCGGCATGCTTTTTTGTCAATTTTGGTTTTGCAGCTGTGGAAAATGATAGTATCAGGGGTTTTTTTTTTTTGACTGGTATTGAAAAATGAGATTGCAAACTTCCCCCCCCGACTGAAGAATGTCCAATCGAGTGTACGGATGACTTGGTTGGACTCCAGGAGATAGCAGCTCTTGGATACAGGACCAGAACGCCACCGAAGGGACCCAGTGTAGTCGGAAATCTCATCGGAGAAGGTAAGGTGAAGGCCGCCGGGCATACACACATTTTTGCTTTTGACTGCTGGGTGCTTTGCTATGAAATGAATTATTTTTGGTGAACTTCATTCTCCAGCCAGTGCAGGCTGACCCGAGCTTTGCCAGTGACCTGCACAGGAGCAAGAGGGGAGGGGAGTGGTGTGTTACGATCAGAGGGGTCTGTGGTGGTTGGAGGTAGGAAGGGCGTTTGCAAGACATGAGGAACAACAAAGCACAAAGAGAGGGAACAGGGACGAAATGAGGTCAACAGAAAGCACAGCAAAGCGCATGGGAAGGACCACATGAGAGACAGGGAAGTTAAACAAGCTGGGGGAAAGGGGATGCCCAGGAACAGCTTCGTCATTGGGCAAAAGCACAGAGTGGTCTTTCCCCAGAGCTTCACCAACTTGCCAATCAAAGACTTCCCAAGTCATGGGATGCGTTGCATTTTATAGCCATTTTTTTTCACGAATTTGTCTACTCTTCCCTCAAAAACTCTGGGCATCTGCAGCATTGTGTAGCCAAGTCCCACAGTTTAACTTCACACTGTGACGCTAATTACCTCTGTTGTTGTGAAACTGTGGCCAGCTAGTTTCACCTGGAGCCCTACATTTTCTACTGAGGAAGTGGCAAAGCGAGCAGTCCTTGTCCAACCCCCTCAGTGACTTCAGATTTTATAGACCTCTAGCTAAATTTTTAAAGCGGGCCCTCACCTGTATGCGTCGTTGAAGACGGAGGCACGAACACTGATGGTGGCATAATGGTGTTCTCCTTCCCTATCCTGCCCATTGCTGGCATAGTCCTGCGTGTTGGCTCGTGTGACTCCAGCAGCGGTTGTCGTTACAAAGATTGTCACTGCACGGTGTGATGAAAATCTGCCCCAGGCCTTGCTGACACAACGGTCGCTGATCGATGCCTCCTGCTCAGACTGCTTTTTAGCCTTGGCCCGACTTGGAATCGGGAATCTAGCAAAAGGACTTTCAAGTAAGCCCTATCAACTCCCTAGCGACCAATACGTAGGCGGATGTTAGAAAGAGAGGGCAGTCGCAGGACTTGAGGACTTTCAGAGACGTTTTCAAAGACAGTCTCGATTTGCTAGCCACATCTGTATTTGTCTAAGGATAACCTCCGAGCCCAGGACCCAGGAGTAGGTTTCACGGGTTCATTTCATACATTTGAAGCTCGGGAAAGGAACAGTACAGTTGCAGCGTGCACACATGAGTTGATCCCGAAATAAGTACAAGCTGCCAATGTGATCAGGAAAACAAGGCCCCAAGAGGTCTCAGGAGCAATGCTGCTAGCAGAGTGTGGAAGGGATTAACACCATTGTCCTTGGCGCTGGCAAGATACCCTCGGGAACGCCGCATGCCATTCTGGTCATCTGTATCGAAGAGAAATAAATAATAATGAAACTGGAGCAGAAAGGCACTGCCGAGATGAGAGTTAGGGGAGCTCAGCTTAGCTTAGCGTAGCCAGACAACGGCTAAAAGAGACATTTCTGCCGGTAGGCGCACAAAGGGTAAATGCTGTGGAGCAGGAGCTATTTAAGGCCCGTGCTGGCACAAGAATAAATGGATACAAACCAGTCACAAATATATTTAGCATGAAAATCAGAAGAAGGTTCTGGGAACAGCTTCCCAGTGGGAATAATGGTGGCAAAAGATCTTAAGATGAAACTTGATACATATATGAAAGGAATTATATAATACTGCATTTGCAAAGGCTGAAGGCCGCAGCAACCCAGGAAATCCCTCCACCTTATGTTCCAGTTTATTTTGAGCCCTTAAAGGCAAAGCGTAGCATTTCACCCTCCCATTCCTCTTCCCACTCCAGCCATCTGCAGCCGGACTCCAGCGCCCCTCTTCCAAGCTGCCTGAAGATCGAACAAGATACTGAATTTATCTCGTGCTTTTGAATTCCTTTTTGCTGTTCCTCGGAAAGGAAAAGGAAAGTTTACTTGTAAAGTATTGCCTAATTTATATATGCAGAAATTCTTATTTAATAGATCTTCTCACACACATGGAGTGCTACACTGTACCCAATTTTTCCTACTTGCCAGACTTATTAACCGATCTCCCATAGCATCCGACCGATATGCAAGTGAGTGCTGTTTTTCTCCAAGTCGCCCTGCTCAAACGCATTTGACTGACAGCCATTCCCTGGGTGATGCAATTAACTAAGCAACCCACGGAGAGATTTCCTGCTCATCCTCCTGTCAGGGCAGTGGTCCAATGGGCCTAGCACGAAACAAAGGCTCCTCGGCAAGGTGTCTTTCCCTGCCAGCCTCAGAAACATTTGAGGTGGACTTGGGAATTAAACCCAGGATCTGTTCTTTAGGGAGATACCTGCCTGGCTTGTGTCACCTGCTTTTCACGGAGAGAAGGGAAAAAGGGGCGCATCGGTTCCACTCTTCCCGTTGGGCCAGTCCTTTCTGTGGTGTCTCTTTTCTAGTTGTATAGGAAGTGGTTGCGTCTGCCTTTTGTTTCTGTTCCTTGCAGATTTTTAGAGATGCCCATCACCCCTTTATAAAACAAACAACTGCCTTCTCACTCCCTTTAAATAGGCTTCCTTCGAAGGTACGTTATTGTTGACCTCCGTGGGAGATCCCTCACATTACTTACTGCCCAACAAGAGAATGACACGAAGATAGTATTTTTGAAGAAGGAAAATTTACCAATTTATTTGCCCAGTAACCCCGTTTCCTCTAATGTATTACCTGGCCAGCTCTCTCCTGATCACTCAGCAGTTGGGGCAGATGCTGATCTCCAGCAGATTCCATTCCTGGTGCTTTACAGAAGCCATACGTTCCAAGCTGCCTTAAAATCTTGGTTTGTATTACCTCACTAGGCTAATATTCACCTGTCTGCACACAAAAGGGGGGGAAAAAAAAAATCACACACAAAAAAAATTCCCAAAACGTGCCCTACCAAACTACGAGGAAGATGGAAACTGATAGCCAGGGCTGCAGCCAGCGTTCGTATTCAGCGGCTCAGGCTGCGCCAGGCGACCTGATGGTCATTTGCCTGCAAATCGTTACCACCCAAAGACGTACAGGAGTTTTCAGCGTAGCACGTGAAGAACCTCATACAATGGGGTTGATTTGCTGTTAAAGGAATTTAAAAGCTGATTTGGAGATTTAGAGACAGCGCTCCCCCCCGTCAGGGAGTGATGATCAGTGGGGGAAGGAGGGAGCAGCAGGCTCCCGAAAAGCAGCAGCGGCCAGGCCCGCTGAGCCAGCCGGCGCGGCCCAGGCGGGCACCGGGCGTCCCTGCCCCCCCCCCCCGGGGCCAGGGCGGCTGCAGGGGGCGGTAGGCGCTCACGGACGGCGGGGGAGGGCGGGCCGCGGCTGCCAGCCCGCCCGGGTGGCTCGGCCGCACGCCGAACCGCAGCGCGGGGCCGGCGGGGAGGACGAGGCCCTGGCGAGGGGCCGGCCCCCGCCCTCGCCCCGCGGGGCCGCACCGGGCCCGTCACCCCCCGCCGGCTGCACAAGCGCAGGCCCCCGGCCCGGGCGCCTCACCGGGGCGGGCGCAGCCGCCGTGGCACCCACCCGCACCACGGGCCGGGCCGACGGGGGACGCGGGGGACGGCCCGGTCCTCGCGCAGGGGGCGGGGAGGAGCCCGGCTGCCGCTCCGCTCCCCGCAGGGCCCGGGCGGGCTCCCGCGGGCCTGGCCCCCTCCCCGCCTCACGGCCCGGCCCGGCCACTTCCGCCCGCGGGGGGAGGGGCCGCCGCGAGCGCAGCGGGCCGCCCACGTGACGCGGCGCAGCACCGCCGCTCGGCGCGGCGTCGTCTCACCACGCCACCCGTATCCCTCCGCCCGCCGCCGTCTCGCCCCCCCGCGGGGCGGCGGGGCCCAGGGTGCGGCGCGGCGCGGGGCGGGCGGGGCGGCGGGAGGGGGCGGGGCCGGGGCCGGCGGCGGGGCGGCGCGCGGCGGCGGCGGCTCGCGGGGGACTACTTTCTCGGTGTGGCGGAGGCGGCGGAGGGGGCGGGGCGCGCGGCCTGCCCTCTCGGAAGCTGCAGCCATGATGGGCGCCTAGCGCTGGCGCGGCGCTGCTGGGCGCGGAGCAGCCCGGGGGATGAGCCAGGCCGCGCCGCCGGCCCGCACGCCCTGAGGAGCCGCCGCCGCCGCCCCGCCGCCCAGCGCCCGCCCGCCCGCCCGCCCGGCCCCACCGCGCGGCTCCGGGCCCGCCGCCGCTACCGCCGCCGCCGCCCCGGGCGGGGAGCGGAGCGGGGCGGAGCGGGGCCGGGCCGGGGGGGCGCCCCGCGCCGCTGTCACCATTGCTGGGGCCCGGAGCGCCGGGGAGCTGCTCTCTCCGCCTCCGCCTCGCTCGCCTCAAAGACGGCGGCGGCGGCGGCACCCTCAGGGACTCGGCCCGGCTCCGGACCCTCCCTGCTCGGCCGCCGCCGCCGCTGCCCCCGCCCCGCTCGGCGCAGCGGCGGCAGGAGGAGGAGGAGGAGGGGGCAGCCGCCGCCGCCGCCGCCGCCGGGAGCCGCCGCCGCCGCTGCTGCTGCCGCGGGGGGAGGCGGGCCCGCCTGGGGCTGAGCCGCCGGCGCAGCAGGCCCCGCGCCCGGGGCCGCCCGGCGGCCGCCGGCCCGCCGCCGCCCGGCCCCGCGCCCCGCCGCCGCCCGGCCCCTGCGCGCTGTCCCGGAGCGGCCCCCGGCTGCCAGACATGACCGCCATCATCAAAGAGATCGTCAGCAGGAACAAAAGGCGCTACCAGGAGGATGGCTTCGACCTGGACCTGACCTGTATCCCCCCGGCGGGCCCGGCCCGGCGCGGCGCCGCACGCACGGCTATTGCATCAGACCTGCGCGGCGTTACCTAACGCGCTGCCCGCCGCCGCTCCGCCGCAGGC
This sequence comes from Nycticorax nycticorax, assembly GCA_023375905.1. Taxonomy (NCBI): domain Eukaryota; kingdom Metazoa; phylum Chordata; class Aves; order Pelecaniformes; family Ardeidae; genus Nycticorax; species Nycticorax nycticorax. Next base: position 363,688 of record JAKFQP010000438.1, on the reverse strand, counting down.
CGCCGGGGCTCGCCCGGGCCGCCGCGCCCTCCCCGCCGCCGCCGCCGCCGCGGCCTCCTTTTGTCCGGCGGCCTCTGGGCCGGGGCCCGGCCCCCGGGCGGATTAGCGGGAGCTCCGCGGCGGCGAGGATTAACGCTAGCGCTCCGCGGCGATCGCGGCCGGCCCCGGCCTGCTGCCGCCCCCGCGTCGCGGAGGGGCTGAGCCCCGGCCCGGCGAGCCCCGGCCCGCTCCGGAGCCGCCGCTTATCGCTGCCGTGGGGATTTTTTTTTTGTCGGCCCGCGCAGCAGATCGGCCTGTCCTGCCGTGCCTCGCGTCCGGGCCGCTTTTTATTTTTGGTCCGGTAACTCGTCGTGAATTGCAGATGCAATCGTGGCGGGCCTGTCGCTTTCCGGGGGTGGCTTCGGTCCGCACGGCAGGAGGGGGGAAGCCTGCGTCCTCTGCCCCGATTTCCATACGTTCGGCGCGGCAGAGCTCGCGCTGGGTTGCGAGGACGAGGCAGCAAGGCTCTCGACGACAAGAGGTGGCAATCGCTTCTTCCAAATCAAAAAATACCTCTTTCCCTAAGGCAACGCGTGAACCGCGCTTTGGCGTGGTCTCAGATACAGTAAACACGAGAACGTGTTACGAAGGAGAGCACATTGGGCCTCCTCGAGGAGCATTGTGAGGAGTGTGGTTCTGGGATACATAATTAGTATGCAGTTACGTCTAACGAGTCAAAGGGTAGAGCAGCATTGCTAGTGTGCCGTTCTGGCGGCCTTTCGGACAGATGTGCTGCAGCAGGGGCAGGCAGATGTCCGGCTTTGAACGCCCCGCGGAGTTAACGGTACCTAGGGGCTGCGCTGCGGGCATGGTCTGCTGCATGGTGGAGGGAGAGGTTTTGGGGCAAGAACCTCGCTTAAAAGTTGCAACTGCCCTAGGAAAGACGAATATTGACAGGAGCATTCAGAGCTAGGCTTGTCCCCGCAGAGAGAGCGCTTTCTGTTCTGCAGCAGGATCAGGGTGAAATTTTGTTGGGTTTTGGAGCAATTACACTCGTGTCATAGCGAGTGCTACGAATAAATCCTGTTCCTGGGTAGGATCAAAACCGGTAACAGCTGTAACCAGCACTAGAGCTCATGCTGTTGTGCTGAGCCTTAGCCTAAAATTTTGGAGGCTTTAAAATGGCCTGAAAGGCTCTTGACTTTCGCAGGTGGCTGCTGAGCTTTTAGGTACAAGAGCAGCAGCTCCAGCCCGTCGTGCCTGCGTTCTTTTGGTGCTAGTGATAAAGTATAGTTCCAGGCTTGTGCTTTGAAACGGTTGCGCTTGGTCGTCCCGTTGGCCTGCGACGAGGGCGGCTGCGACGCCGGCGTAGGCCCACGCAGCACTTTCTGCGGGCCGAGCCACAGAAGCCCCAGTTGGAGCTTTGGATTCTACGGGTCGGGAGTTTGCTGGGAACTTGGGGGTTATGAAAAGAGGTAAGCGGTGGCAAAATGATGAGGGTTTGGCTTGGCAGTTGAAGGGTTCAGCGTTCCGGGCATGTTTGCCCAGATGTGCCATTGCTAGGGAGAGATTTTCTTTTTTTTTTTTTTTTTTGACCTAAACAGACCTTTTTAACCAGTGATCTGCTCCTGGCAAGAAATTGGTGACTTGGATTTCCTTGCTCAAGGTTGCCAATGATATGCCAAGTGGAGTTTATTGCTTATTTTTTACTTTTTTTTTCTCGTTAATTTTATTCTTGGTATTTTACTTTAGAAGTAGGCCACTGAACACTGGGCTTAGGCTAGTTTTTCTAAAAGGGGTAGCTGGCTGCAATTCTGGAATGAAATTTATAGAAAAGGTGGGTTTTTTCATGATTGCAAAAATATCTTTGGAAGAAGCTTGTACTGACAGTCCTTTTCTTTAATTTTTTTTGGTAGCTGCACATTTTGAACAGATAATTAATGAATGAAGACTGCTGCCTGTACAGTGCAGTGGCTTCGCTTGAAGGCTGACGTTGCTGCAGAAGTGAAAGTTTAATTTTTTATTGCTTTGTGCAGGCTTCTTGGCGATGTTCTTTTTGCAGGGCTTTGATGGAGTCGTTGCTCATCATACCTGGTAGCTGGAAAATAACCTATTTATTTCTTACACGTGCAGACAGAGGACTGAGCTGGGAGTTTGCTCTCCAACCGTGCAATGTTAGGTTTTAAGCTTTTTCTTTCTTCATCGAAGTGAGCTGTTGAGGAAGGCATGTGGTGCATGGTAGGAGGACCGGGGTTTAAGTTCTCACCGTGTGCTGGAGCTTAAAATTTTGAGACCAAAACAAGCTACCCTCTGCATTTCTGCTGTTGGTTAGCTCCGTGCCCCTGTCTGTAGGAGTGTCCTCTGTTACAGATTACTGGTTATTTCAGGGTAGCTGCTTCTGTTCAGCTGAAAGGACTGGCAGGAGTTGGATAGCCCAGCGATTTGGGCATCTAGCCGGGATATCGGAAATGGAGGTGCGAGTTCCTCCTACAGTAAATATTTCTGTGCGAGCACTTCAGTGGTGGAGACTCCGAAGTACTGGGTAGCTGGTGATTACTACCTGGGCTTTGGGAGGTGGGGAATGCAGTGAATCTCCAGTGAATCCGGGTGAGGTGCCTGATCTCCAGCCTATATGGCATTGCCTGTCTTTTCTTCTACCCATCCTTGAGGGAGGGTTCGTGTCTTCGGTGGCCCGGTTGGACAAAGACTTGCGGTCTTTGTATTTCAGTCATGGCCGATTCTCGCAGGGCACACCTGAGTGCCGACAGGCAGGCTGGGTTAGGCTCTGGGCTACCAAAGTCCCCTTCAGGGACCTCTTCTTTTTTTTTTTTTTCTTTTTCTCTCTTTTCTCTATTGGGCCGTGTCAAATCCTTTTAAAACTGATGCTGATGTGTGTATGGTACAGTCCATCATACTTGGGACTTTCAGTTCCTGACGAGTCGGTTGTGGATTCTTCTTGCGTGGATAATGTAGGATTTTAGGAAAGGGAAATAGGGACTTCTCAAAATCAGTGGCTTCGCGCACGTGGTATGAGAATAGCCCTATGTGCTAGTTATGAAACAAGTATCTTTAAAAAACCCTATTGACATTACTTTTCATCTAATTGACTGTTCTTTTTCTCTCTGAACAGTCTTTTTATGCACTTCTTGGAAAACATATTTTTAAATTAGACAAGGAAGGGTTTTGAAGGTGGAGACATTAAATCTGCTTTTAATACTTTATTTCAGATAGATGCTGTATTTGTTTCTGATGTATTTGGGCTTCTCTTTCATTCCTGTAATACTGGATACCCTTTGGTGCAAATGGGTGAGAAGGAAGGTTTGGCTTAATGGCTTTCTTCTAAGATGGCTGCATTTCTTTACGATGCAGTGACCAGTATATTTGCTGAGGCACTGTAAACTCTGGTATGTCTGAAGTTGTGCAGCTTGCTCGTTGACCGTTTTACTGCAGGGAACAGTGAAGAGAGAATGTTCGCATGCAAGCCTTGCACATTGTGTTGATTGCCTGTGTCTTGAAAGGCCTGTGCGTAACAGAGTTTAGCAAGTGGCTTAAGTATTTGAGGCTACAGGAGAAAAATTCATGTAACTGCTTCTTTTACCCATCATAGCATTGGTAGAACTTTGTCTTGTCCTTCCAGGCCTTCTGCTACGCACAGAACGCGGCCATCTAGCCTGAGCGTAGGATAGAGCGTGCCTGCCTCGACGCTTAATTGAAGCATGTGTAGCTCGTGACCTACATAGTTGTATGAACTGCAGCAATATTCAGTAAAGATGAGATGCTGGGTGCGTTTTACTTGCAAGCCTCACGTGTCGTTTGGCTCGTCTAATGAAAGGCAGAGAACGCTGAAATTGCGCGTGGAAGCTCCTTAGAGTATCGTACTGCTTTGTGCTATTTGCAGTCCTACAGCTCTTTGTACTTTTAATGAAATTTTAAATTATGTGACTTCACTCAAAATGGCTCAGCTTCCAGGGTAAAAATGAATTAGTGGCGTGAGGTACGCACTGCGTTTAAAAATAGAGCCTGAGCTGGAAATGCCTTTCGTTTAAAATGTTTGGTTTCATTTTAAAATTGCAGTTTGTTAGATGTTTTGTAACAAGCTTTTCTTGCACACGGGCGCAGTAAGGGCTGGTGAGGGTTTAGAAGAAACTAAAAGAAACCAACTGGCAATGCGTTTTATGGGTGGAAAAGTATTTCTTTGTTCCGGAGTAAGCCATGTTACTTAGCAGTGTTAAGAGCCCGACAGGCTCGTTTTGCTTCTGGAGCCTGGGACAATTTTGGGCTTCGGACAAGAAGACGAGTGCCAGTTTTGCTCTGAATTAATCTAAGAAGTCTATTTGAAAAGACAGCAGCAGCAGAACGGTTCTGGCTGGGGACTTCCCAGAGTTTGATTTGGTCACCTGCTTGCTGTAGGATGCATTCGATCTCTCTGCGCTTACCCAGGATAAAGATTTTTTTAATTCTCCACATGGAGAAAGCGAGGTGGTGATAGGTGCAAGTGTGTCCGTGCATTTTCTCTTCTGGGGCTAGAGATGTGCTGCATCGCTTACTTTTCCTCACAACCTTAAAAAGAGCCAACCACGCTTTGACATATCGCCGTGCTACGTGCATGTTTGTCGATGGCGTCGTTTGACAGCTGAAGCCTACGCACGGAAGCCCCGCCGTTCCAGCAAGGGCTCCGTTGCCCAACCCTCACTGCATCCATTCAGCGTAGCCTCAGCCCCTTTCTGCCCTGCTTTTTGGCTGCAGCGGCTCAGAAAGGGACTGAAAAGATGCTGGACAAATTGTAGCTCATCTCTTTGCACTTGCTTGAATGTAGTGCAGGCTTCCTAATAAACTACTCGATCTTGCATCATCAGAAATTTTTAATCAGTGTGCAGCGTTGCTGGAGACTGTTTGTACAAGCTAAACACCAAGTTAAAAAATAACTGCCTGTGCACGCATTTAAATCAACAAAAGCTGCAAACTGATTCTTGGTTTCACGTAGCTCTGCTGTTGGAGTGACGGCTATATCTTCTTCTCCGCTGGGGGAAGAAACGAGTGCAGCTAATGTGGACACTTACAAAATTTTCTTACAGGGTGACCTTTTAGAAAAAATGCAGCTGAAGCTAATCTTCACTGAAATCTGTTTGTAAGCTTAGTTAAGTGTGTGTCATCTTCAGAACATCCAGAGCTTTGCCGTTAAACATGAAGAGGGTAATGCTGAGTAAAGCGCAGGCTTTACTAGGACTGGTCCTGGGTTTGGGCATTTCTTTTTTTTTTTTTAAGGAAAAATCCAAGTTCATCTTGGTAATCTCTTACAGTAAGACTGATGAGGTGTCGGCAGTTGAGGCCCTTGAGGAATTATCTTTGTTGAGGCTGGTCAGCAGGTTGGGTGAGGACGGTTAGGTCAGTGTTGAGGACTGCTGAAGATCCCACCGTTAAGCTCTCGGTTTAGCTCTTGCTGTAACTGGTTGGCCACGTGTCAACGCTGGGTCCAACGCTGGCCGTGGAGCAGGTTGGTGAATTTTGAAAGCGCATCTTTCTAGGAACGTGTGCTAGTCGGGAAGGCCTTTCTGTCCTCAAGGTAATTACGTGTGACTTCCCCTGACTTCGTGAGACGGTTACGGTGTATTTAGGGAACGGATATAGCCTTGAGTGTGGAGCTTATGCAACGCTTGAAATGGCTATTACTGCCGCAGCATAATACACGCGGAAAGATCAGTTGGCTCTTGATGGCTGCTAGGCTGGTGATCAGCAGATTTCTTTGGGTCAAAAATGTGTTTTTCCTGTGCTATCGAGCACTACGCTTGATGCATCTCACTTCAGAACTTTTTCTGTATTCCCAAAAAGCTTTGAAGTACAGCGAGTGCTGTAGAGGAAGCTGGTGTTTGCTAAGCGTATGTGTTAAAACACGGTGTAGAGGAGTACAGAATTCTGTAATTTTCTTCCAGAAGAGAGGTGACTGTATTTTCTGTTTTCTTCCTGGTCGAGTGATTTGGACACCTAAATCCTCTTTGTTGTAGAAACAATTGGTATAATTTGTTCAGTAATAATATGACCAAAAGAATGTGTTTTATTAACACGTTATGTTAACCCCCCCGTGCTAAAAAAGGTCAAGCCATGCCAAAACTAAGCTTCAGAGTGTAATAACTGCAAAGTTGAGATTTTATATATGAAGTTTCTGTCTACCAAGTTGCTTTTGACAGTTACGAATCTCTGAATAGTTCCTTAAATGAAATTGTATTTTTAGTGGATTAATGTTGTTGCCACATTAATGCTGCATAAGCCGACAAATTACACCCCTGGTACCTGAGCCTAGGGCCTTCCCTTACACTGTGTTTCAATAAGAAAATGGCTCCTGTATGATTTAAGGGACAATGGTTGTGTCCCGACACACGAAGAAAAGGGAGGGAATAGGCAGTTGAGCTGTCAGATCCCTTAAGTACGCTGCAGACCGAAGTTGCTGTCGTTAGTCATAACGAACTCCCTTCTAAAGCCCACCTCCCTTTAATTCGAGTACCCAGCGAGTGAGCTGGAGCTCGGAGCTACACGCGGTTTGCACTCTTTACCATGCCTGAGGGAGGGTGGGTGCTGAAGGCTCATTAAAGCATAGCTTTTTCGGGGGGGTGGTAAATGGGATGCAGCCCGGAGCCGTGAGCAGCGATTGCTGGTTGTGCCCAATGCCGCCTCCTGCATACCGGAGTGGTTGTGAAGGTGTTGGGGGTTAAAGCTGTGCACGTTTGTGCAGTCGTGCGAGTTACTGGGATGGTGATTTCTGGACTGTAAGAAGGGTATTTATTTGGAAATAGGGGAACGTTCCGCAGTGGCCCTGTAGAGCAGGATCTCCTCTGAAACATGAATGATTTGTGGGTGGTGGACTATACTTCGGGCGCAGAGATCGGTGTTCATTTTTGAATGTGTCCTAGTCCCAGACTGATACTTCAGATGTACACAAATCCTTGTTCCAGTTCCGGTTTCTAATTCAAGCTAGCATCCTCTTTGCTCCTGTCGTCATCTGCCTCGCTTACTGTCTCGCCTGTAAGGCCCGGGAAAAAAAAGAAGTTTTGTATAATGGAAGTAAATAATTGTGCAATTAGGCCCTGTATCATGCTGCATAAATCTAGGTTATCTTAATAATGATTTTTAGGCAACGTAGCTAAAGTAGTAGGCTCTGTGATTCAAATGGTAATTGGCTGTGCAGCTAAAAAATTGAACTCAAGTGCTCAGTGTTTGGGATGATGACTATTGCAAAAGCTGGCTTTGTTCCCTTTGAAGATGAAGTCCCAGCTTCACAGCCCCAACGTGCAGCAGTGCATAAAAACTGCTTAATATCCAGTTTTTTGTAGTGAAGTGCTTAAGAAATGTCTTTATAAACTTATTCTGCCTTTGTGGAGCTGTAGAATAATAGCTTTTAATTGCATGATTAATTTTCTTAGAGGCCTCTGCTTAATTCATTGCGTTGCCTGCGTGTGTTTAGGGCTAGAATTGAAGTAGTTGTGTATTTTCTCTTCTTTTCTTTCCTGTGTGGGTGAGTTAAAGAGGTAATGTCCTTTTGTTGTACTAACATTTAGAGGAGGGAAGCGCTAGATGTCATTAGAATGAAATTAGTGTTATCTGCTTGGGGCTCGATGGTTGAGAAGTGGTTCATTAGGGTGGCCTCGGGTCTTGTTTTGCTGCTTGCCTTTATCTTCTCTTGGATCGCCACCCCCACCCCCAAATTAAGGTTTGATAAATTCATACGAATCCTAGTTTGTGCAGCTTATGTTCTATAAATCTTTTTAGCATGGCACGTTTGTCCTCCGTCCCAATAGCTGTTCAAATGCTGTTGTCTCTGAAAGTTTTGGATGTCCTTTCAGACTCGCAAAAAGTTGAGACCGAGCCATTTTTTACTTCCTGTCAGTAAATATCAAAGTAGCGACTCTCTGTGCTGGCTTCTTTTTACTGAACAAAATTCTTGTATTTTTCTGTGGGTGTCTGAGGTTAGGGTACGCTTAAGTACACGCCGGTGCTTCTTTAAAGGAGATCTTGCACAGCGTGGTAGCGTGCTGAGAACGCGTACCAGGGAGGTCCCGCGCTCTGCCGCGAGAGCCTTCATGTTGAATTGAGTTTGTCGCTTAAAATAGGGGAATTCGTCGCTTTGGAAATCTCCAACCGTTGTGTGGCAGTCAAGCTTCTCCTGCACGCTGCCTTCTGCTGGGAAGATGCACGCAGCAGATGTGTGGCCTGGAGGACGGCGGCTCAGCCTTGCACCTACGGTTGTCCTCTGGCGCCGGCGCAGCTCTTGGCCTCGGGCTGCTGGCGTCTTGCTGCCGCTGGTTTGGATGCCGGGGTAGGTGTGATAAGATGGGATGCAGCTTCTTCCAAAGCCCGAGCAGAAACAAAAAGCCTTCATATCTGGACCTCTGCATGTTTTCACCTCCAGAAACTTGTTGGGATTTGTAGGGTTTTGTCCAGTGCTGCAAACCTGGACTTGAAGTTGAGTGAGGAGTTGAGGCCCAGCCTTTGGCTCCTCAGCTGAAGAGTTTTTCCTGTCAAGTTTTAGATGAATAACACAGGGTGCTGTTGCTTCATTTGTTATGCTCCTGTTTGCTCTTGGCTTTTTCTTAATGGGAAGGATAGCTTTTTTGTCCTGTAATATCATCAGCTATTTTAGAGGGATTTGCGGCTCTTCACAAGCAGCTCATGTTCCCTCTGCTATCTGCCTGCTTTCCTGTCTTTATTTGTGATTCCAAACCATGTTGAAATGGAAGTTCCAGGCATCTTTTTCTCAGTCTGTCAGAACGAGCTCTCCTGTGGAGTAGACCTCTCTTCTTCTGTGCTCCTCTGCCGCTGCTTTTTGTATTTAGGCTGTGAGGTTTGTGAGGTTGATGCAGTGCTTTGGAAAAAAACAAAAAACCCCACAGTGCCTGCTTCTTGTGTAGATTATGTGTGGGTTTTTTCCAATCTTGATCCTATTAGCTGTTCAGCAAAGCCTCCAGATGGCTGAGAGCTCCAGGACACATTTCATAGACCTCTCACAGGTGAAGGGAGGCTCTTGCTCTGGGAATACTTCCCAAATACAATATAGTAAGCAGGTCCAAAAGCCCTGCTATGGGGTGGAAGTGAGTTGAGGATGTAGCTGGTTCCCGAGACAACCCGGCAGTGTCATCTTTCAAGCATCTTCTGATTTACTTCTTCATGCTGCGGGAATTTGAGTTCCCTTCCAGACCTGTTGTCAGCCCCATGACCCCATCTGGACAGGTTTGCCTCCCAGATACGGCGGAGCTGCCGTTTTGTTGTTCCTTGTCTAGGTTGCTGAGTTTCAATTACAAGCTGAAAGATTAAAAAGTATTAAAAAAAGGAGAAAAGAAAAAAAGGGTTGTAGTTGAAATCTTGAGCATTAAGGGGTTAAATGCATTTCTTCTAAATCATAAAATGTTTCTCTCAGCCACATCTGAGTTGGTCTCTTTTCTTGTTCTTTAAGGCACAGATGGTAGAGTTGGCAAGTGCAGCTGGCTGGCTACAAGGAATCCTCCTTTGCTCTGAAGAACTTTCTTCCTGTTCATTTCCTCTATACTTCCTGATTATCCAGACTTATTTTTGCGTTTCGTGCTGGCTAATGGAAATGCTGCCTATTTAAAAAAAACCCCAAAAGGTATGCATGTGTACAGGCTAAACAGCACGTGTGCTAGGGAACTTTTCAAGATTTGGTTGGGTATATTTTCCTGTGGTTTGGGTTTGGTTTTTTTGTAGGGATGCTGTCAAGAAAATGGCACTAATAGGAGCTTGGCCATTTGTCAGGACTCTTAAATCTGTTTGAGGATGGAGTGCGGACACTTCTCGTAACACTCCCCCCGTAGCTTCAGGCTGTCAAGCTGTCGAACAGCAAGAACCGTTCTTTTTTTTCTTGCCATTGCTATACGGACTTGTTTAAGCTGGAATTAAAGGGCTTGAGGTTAGCACGCTAACATTTCACAGCTGGTAGGGCCAGATGCGCCGCTAGACCACGTTGCATGGTTACTGAAGTCAGAGTTCCTGAAAATTGCAGACAAATTGAGACAACAAAGCAACTTTCGGAGACTTCAAAGTCGTGTTGTTCCTCTGCTCTTCGGTGTCGCTATCAAATGGGATTTAGCAGTTGACAGCTTGGCCACCCCGTGCTCGAGGCTGGTTTCCCTTGTGCTGGTGCTCCCCGCAGCCAGGAAGGTGGCGGGTGATGCATAGCGGAGCACAACTGACAGCAGCCTGCGCGTGAGTGAGGAGTGGGCTCTTGAGGGGCCGGTTAAAGCCAGTACTTGCCTTGCTTGCCTGAACTGGACGTGAAAATCTGCATTCCTGGCAGTTGTGATGCTTGTTCCAGGCCAAAGATTCGCCAGCTTAGATCTGGTCTTTGTTAAATAAGATTCATGTTTGGAAGCTGGGAAAGATGGACCGGTGTCCTTCTATTTGCAGGGGTCAGGTTCAGGTTTTGCAGTAGGTATGTTAGCTCCAAAGCATGACTTTACAGTGGCCATCATTCACAGCTTCAGGAACCTTCAGCCTGTTTTAAATTTCCATTTTAAAGACAGACGAAGCCTAATGCATGGTAGGTCTTCCTGAGGCCTTTGACTGTAAAGGGCTAATAGTTCTAAAGTTCTTTTTTTATCTGTGTTTTGCTTTAAAAACCTGTTGTCAGCGTTGGGTTTAAAAAGTAAAGCTATATGTAAATTCTCCAGCACTGCATGCTCTAGCATGCTTATAAAATAGGAAGATTAGGTCATTTGCTTTCTGTTTTTCTGTTACAGCCGATTTCCTTTTGCGGAACGAGGATAAGGGATTAAATACTTTGTTTGAAATAGGACTTCACAAAATTACCTAGAAATTCTAATGACTCACGTTCTAGGTGTTAATTGAGTATGTTGGTCGCTGCAGGAAAGGCTATAGCTGCCTATTTTTGCAGCTTGCTTGGGGCTGTTTAAGAACGTAAGAATTGGTAAATAACGTGGTATGCTTTTTTGGCCACTTTCCATTATTAGGAAAAAGGCTGAATTTGCGAGCGGAATCAGTTCTAGGACCAACAGGAGTAATTTGGTTTTATATCTACATGTATATGTATGTAAAATTTCAAGTGTATACTGCATATTCGTTAATTTGATCTTGGCATAATGTGAATATATAGACAACTATTTTTGAAAGTGATTATAACTGCTGATTTACATAATGATACAGGATTTTTCTCATAGCAACTGGAAGGACTATCATCTTTAGCATGTGGGAACGATTTTAGGCTTTAAGAACAGCGTTTTGTTAAATCCGCGAGCAGCATTAGAGCAAAGGCGTTTCTGAAGTGGCGTATGGATCACTTGCTTTGGTACGTCGTCAGTATTGACGAAGCATCACTTCTGCGTCGCGGCGTTTGGTAACTGAGCAAATCACTGGGCACTTTCGAGGTTCCTAGGGTATAGCGTAGTGTCATCTGCATTTGAAAGCCCGAGTTCTGTGGTTAGTAGGAAGGATGAACTCGAGTAGAGGATGGCATCTCAATGTTCTGCTGGTGTGTATGAGTCTCTCACGTATTTTTTTTCTTTTTACTCTGATCGTGAACTAAAATCCCAGCCTCCATGTTTACAAGATCAAGAAAGGAATGAGTGCTTTAAAAACTGTTGAAACCATTTCTGGGAATGGGTTTCTTGGGAAAGAGCTGCTTTGGCAAAATGTGGCGGGGTTTATTTTATGGGGTTTTTTTTAGGAAGCCCGTTTCAAATTTTGGTAGTTAACAGCAGTTTGGTTAGCTTTGTTTTGCCTGTGTTGTAGAGCTGCCTCAATTGGTGGCTGAGGCTTTTGCCATTTTCATTTGCCTGTCTTTAAAAAAAAAAAAAGAAAAGCTTGGAATTGATAGTGAACTTGTTGCACGTTTTAAATCATCAGTTCTTCCAGATTTCTAAAATTATCAGTATCATTACCAATTTCGTGATGACTCAGAAGTCTTGCTTTGAATGTAAGCCCAGCTTCCAAGCTCCTTTGTAAAAACCTCCTCTTGGTAGCAAGTATCTTAATTTCAGCTTTGGCAATCAGTGTTAAGTGAGATGTGAGAAGCGGTGCCTGTGAGCCATCGAGCGTGGCTGGTGACAGAAGAATTGCTGAAGGTGATGCTCAGTGGATGGTTGCTCCCGTAGCCGGCTCGGCTCCGTACCCTCCCGTGCAGCGATCACAGCCGGTCCCTGAGGAGGACCGCTGCGTTTCTCGGCATCGGGGAGAGGCAAGCCGGTACCCATGCAGTAACAACTTGCCTTGCTGCGCTTCTTGGGGCATCTTTTTGCAGGAGAGGAAAGGGTGCAAGAGCTTGGATTTCATGGCAGCTTTTCCAATGAAGTGACAAAACTGCTCTTTCTGCTGAGAGATGTAGATCACCTGTGCAAACAGCAGCAGCACTTCCACTCTGTTCTTCCATCTTACGTGGCTCCTTAAAGCAAAAGGCGTTCTGCGGTTGCTTGAACCAGAAGGGAGTTTCCAAGCACCGTGCTGCTTCAGCATGCTTGTCAGAAGCGTATATTAAAAGGACATAACATGATCTTCACCAGCAATACGAATGCGTTTGCCATAGCTGTCGCTCGCGGTCGTGGGGCGCGCGGGAAGCTGCGTGCTGCGGAAGGGCGCCGTTGGCTCCCTGGGGCCCGTGTCCTTTAACGCCAGGTCTGTTGCAGACAGAAGAGTGAGTCAGCAGTGGCGTGTGGATTACATTCCAGTCTAATGCTTTGGGATAAGTAGTAAGGTACTTCAGGATGCTTACATTTAGGTGGCGGAGAAATTGGCTTGCCTGTTTAAAAAGCAACCATGTTTTTGCAAAAACAGCCCCCCCTGCCCCGGCTCGCTGTCAGATATTTGTTTTCCAGCAACATTTCAGTTTTTGTGCTGCCAGGTTGCAGAACCCCAGACTATACAATACTTTTACTGAATCAGCATCAGTAAACTGGTTCATGTGCTCCCCTGCCCCTGAAGTCTTTTTCCCATTTTCTTTCCCTGCTGGCATACCGCGGAACACCTTTGCAATGCCAGCTCCGGGTTTAAAATGCACCCATAACAATGCACAGTTAAGCTTAAGCATTCGGTTCTGCTGGCTTGCTCCTCTTTAAAAGAAGGTGCATGCGAGCCGTGCATGTCCCGCTCGTGCATCGCCCTTGAGCGAGGGAGCGGAGAGGGGTCACACGAGATGTGGGAGCCGAAAGGGGATCGCGCTTTCCAAAAGCGTGAGACCGCCCCGGTTATTTTGGAACTTTTTATCTCTGCCTGCGTGTGTTGAGGCTTTGGTGTTTGGACAAGTCTGTGAGCCTGCAAACTGGAAACGCTGCTGTTAAGATGTTCTGTTCCTGTCGCTTGGGGTGTCTGTCTGCTTCTCTTCCATCTTGCACCAGCTGGGAATCCTGGAAAGTATCTTGTTTCTTAGTCTCGGAGAGGAACAGCCAACAGCAGAAGAAAAGCATCTGAACATAAACGGCAGGCTGAAATGCATGGGAAAATTGTGTAGTAAAGCTCACAATCGCGCATAGAAATTTGAGCGAGTTACGTGGTGACTGGGTGAAGTTTGGGCATATGTCTCACGGGTGATACTAGCGTTGAAACAGTTTTGTTTTGATGCGGTGTGTCAAAATGAGTTTATTTTGCCCCTGTTGCTAGCGTGGATGCTTGTCTCCTGTGGAGTAGCGCTGTGGAAAGCAGGCCGGTACGCTGGATTGCTTGGCTGTGGTCGCGGGCATAGCCCTGCTGCTCGGCGCAGGCGCAGGAGGACGTGCTCCCCAGCGTCGGCGCTGGATCCGGGAGGGAGCCATGGGGTGTGCTGGCTGGGAGGCGGGTAGGTCGCTCTTAGTAGGCATGGAGCAAGTGCCCGTGATTTCTAACCAGTTTCTTCCGCTTATGGCAAGCAGTAACTGATACAACAGTAAATACGTTGCTAATTATACAGCGCCTTTTCTTCATTTAACAAAGAGGTGCGGGCTGCTTGCGGAGTGAAATACATTCAGAGTGAAGTTCAAAGTTTAAGATCTACGTGATTTGATAGTATCTGAAGTCATCACAGGCTCTGAAAGTTAAGCAACTTGATTTTTTTTTTCAATATAAGCTTTTTTTAGGGTTTGGGAAGTACAGAATAAATTGGAAACCAGACATGAACCCCTTTGAGTGTCTGTGTTTAAAGCAGCTACAGATCTTTATTTGGATTTCTCAAAAGCTTTCATATTTTTCTCATTGTCTCCATAAATCATCTTTGAATAGTCCAGGCAGACCAATGTCCATTAATACTGGGGTTACAACACAGTAAATGCTAATTTTTTTTTTTTTTTTGAGACTAGAAAACATTATTTCCCTGTGTTCATTTCTTAATGTCTTTCTTAAGTCTTTGGCTAACCGTGTAAATGCAGAACTTGGTCCATGCTGCTTCCCTGTGAGTACTTAGGCTCGCGGGAATTCTGCAAGGATGGCGTAGAGTAGCATGTGTCCCGCTTCAGGCTGTTCCTCCTGTACCGGCAACTGCAATGTTGAGATCTTGGAAGCTGCTGCAGTGTCTTCCCTTCTGATGATTGCTCTTTGGAGCTTTGTTATATTTTAACCAGGGAAATAAAAACAGTTCTTGGGGTTGTGGAGCAATTTAGGTCGAAAGGGACCTCTGGAAATCACCTGTTCCAGCCCCCTTGTTTAAGGCAGGGCCAACTTCAAACGCGCCGTGCTTTGTTCTTACTCCTTCTAAAATTAGTTTGAGGAGGAGTATGTTAATGCGGTAGGGTATGGTCTGGTTTTGAGCTGCTGGTTTCATTTCTGGTTTGCTTTTCAGTGAAGCTTCTTCACGACGTTACCGTTTCTAATAACATTTAAAACTTGGGAGTACTTTTCTTGAGTTCTGTTTTAAAAAAAAAAAAATCCGTATATCGTTGCACCACCAGGAAAATAAATACCAGTAATTTTCTAGCAATTTGTTGTGAATTCTTTACTGCATCAGCTCTAGATGGAAACTTCCAATTTTCTTACTTGGCCTTTTTCCTTGGTGCTAATTTGTTCTTGCTAGGAGGTGCTTTTCCCGAGTTCTTTATCTCAGGTTGCTTTTGGCAAGTGCACTGCAAGTAGTTCAGCATAAGAAACTAGAATATTTTTCCAGAGGTGGGGAATTGGTTTTTTATTAAATAAGATACATAATCCTTGCCAGACCTGTACATTCCCATCTATCCCAGTGCCTCACATCTAGGCACCCAGCGCTACCGTAGCGGCTGCGGTAGGGTCTGTTCCGTAGCAGTCACGGGAAGCAATGAAAACATCGGGGTTTGCGAGGCCGTGCCGGGGCTTGCGTGCCTGAAACGCGCTTCTGCGTGGTGCAGCTCCTCTGGGATCACTGGGGACTGGAACATGGGGGTTAATTTGGAATATCGTGCACTTTAGTCACGCGAGGCTATCTTAACAGTTTCCCATTGGATTTAATGTGCCGCTCAGGCTGTAGAGAAGGACTGGTGTGTGGTGCCGGTGCGATTCCAGGGAGGTGATGTATGGCAGAAGTGGATTCCTTGGCTCTGCTTTTCTGGCGGATTCCCTTCCTAGGGGAGTTACCCATCAGGTGCCCAAGAGCGTGGACTTCTAGGAGGTTACCTGCTTGAGGTGGCAGGAGGTTTCTGTTACAGCAGCTGCCGTCAAAGTACTGCGTTTTCAAAAGTTACTGTCCTGATTTGACACCCCCCCCCCTTTTTTTGGGAAAAGGTCTCTTATTACTGCGTGTATAAAGCTGAATTGTTTGCATGTGGGAGTTGGTTGGCGTTGTTGGTCTCACTTTGCTACGGTTAAACATTGATTAATATCTGTTTGATGCTATTGTAGAAATTTCACATGCTGTAAAAATATTTCCTTAACTTGCATATTCAGATATTTATCCAAACATAATTGCTATGGGTTTTCCTGCGGAGAGGCTTGAAGGAGTGTACCGGAACAACATTGATGATGTAGTAAGGTAAGCCTTTGTTTTCCTTTTCCTTAACTTACTCTGATACACCATAAGAATCCTTTTCGGTGCTCGTTTATGTTCTGCCGAGGAAAGGATGTGTGTTCTGACTCATAGCAATGGCAAGATTTTTGTGTCTCATAGATTCTGCCTTGTTAGCTTTCCTGAAAAATGTTGGAAACAAAGAAAATGATATGTTCAAGAATTTTAGGCCCGGCTGCTGTTCTGGGTTGATCTCGGATGCATGGAATCTGTTTCCTAGCATGAAAAATTGCCTTCAGTAAGTTGTGTAGGAGTAAACGGAGGCTCTTTGCTCTTAGGAAGAGGTGAGCCCATGCCTCTGGTCCTGGCGTTGAGAGTTCGCTCAGAGAGCTGATGGCATTTCAGGATATGTTTGCCCATATCCTTTCTTCAGTCGATAACTGAAGTGCTTGATCAGTTAATTTTGGTTTAAAGTAGTAAATATGGGTGACTTCAGGGAAAGACTTTTACATCTGGCTGTGTTCAGTAATTGTGGACGAGGAGAAAAATCAGCTAAAATTCATCATTGCTGGTGATGGTTTATTTCACGTTTTGTAAAAAAACCCAAAAGTTGTCATTTTTACCATCAAATAAAGTTACCTGCTCTGGACTGCTGGGTACAACGGTGGAAGGCGTAGGAGCATGGCTGTACTTTGTTCAGTCAGCCCCTACCTGGAGAAGGCAGCATGAGAGCTTGCGTTAAACACCAAATACTTGGCAGCAGCTGCCAAACGTTAGTGGGTTCAGGATTCCAGGTTCTGACTTTAAGTCACACGTGATGCTTTTGAGATGATGGTGTTTGAGGGCGTGAGTTCAGTAGCTTTGTGAGAGACTGACGTTTGGGGATGGGGAGACGGTGCAGTAAGGGGCATGGTTCGGCAGTGATGTTAAAGTGGGCGTATCTGGGCAAGCAGGCGCTGCTGCCGGCTCTGAGGTGCCCCGCAAGGTGTCTCGTAACCCTTGGCAGGCAGAATTAGCGCCGCTTGGATTTCACCGGTAACTGTTTGCATCCAGGTTTGCACAGAAATGAGTTGGGGCAGCTCCTTGGTTCCTGCACCGGGAGGAATTGGAACCCTCTGCTGAGAAGCGGGCGTCTGGAGGCAGCGGCTTCCCTGCGCGGCTGCGGCTGGCCACGGATGAGCTCCGGGGGGGTCGGTTCTGTGTATTCAACCCTTCTGACAAAGCTCGCTATCCACGAGTAGTACTGAAGATGTCAGGGCTGGATTTGGCAAGGCTTGCAGTGAGAAGCCACTTCCCCAGAGCCGGCCGTATCGGCGAGGTTCTGCATAGCAATGTGTAAATGTCCAGGCAGAGTGCGTACGTCTGCTGGAATCGGGGAGAGGCGTGAAGTTGTGTGTTCCCGTCGTACGATTGCACGCAGCTTGCACGGGAGAAAAAGCTTTTGCTGTCAGGTAAGGGCTGTCCCGCAAACTCGGACTCCCCAGCCATCCACCTTTACTGCAGTCAGAGCCACCCTTGAGCTGGTGTGGGCATTGCATCTGCTCACTGAGGTATGTGGTCCCTGGTGGATTCCGCCTATGGAAATTGTAGGATAGGAACGAAGGCTGGACTTGGAGTAAATGCCATGGGAATAACCCAAGTAAATAATAACAGGCCGTAGCCTTTGAAGGCTCTCTGCCATTCACAGCGTTGGTTTCAGTTGCTTCTGTGTGAAGGAGAATACATGTTACTGGCTAAGCCCGTAGATATGTGTAAGTTAGACTTCTGAAAGGGAATGACTCTCTAATTATGAAGTTGTCCATTAAAGTGCTGATCAAAAGGAGTAGTGATCACCTAAAAGTGTAATCAACCAAATTAAGATACGGAGAGATGTAAATGAAGTGGCTGTAGGGAACCGGATGCTAAAGTGGTGTCATGTTTGTCGCCTCCTATTTTTAAATGAGAATAATGCACAGGATAGGACCATGCAGCGCTCTGCGTGTTGCAGTCAGCAGGGCCTCATCTGCTCCTGTCGTCTTCTTATTGTGGAATTTTTTTCCAAGAGCTTTTTCTGCAGAAATTCAATGTGTTTGGGCTCCAGAGCAATTGGTCTCGAGCCAGAATACGCCCGTGAGCTTTTTCTGGATAGCTGGTATCCTGACAAATCTAGTGCTACTGCTGTGTGAGAAGTAGGACCTGGGCTGCTGGCTGTCCCCTGCGACTGATGCTTCCAGAGGTTTTGGATGGAATTTCCTTCTGAGAAAAATACTCGCATGAGAGCTCGTGCTCAGCTTTGCGGACAGCGCTGGCAGAAGCGGAGTCAGCTCTCCCTGCTCTCCGGTGGGTTTTAAACAAGCGGGGACACCTCCTGAAGCAAATCGCCATGTCCCCCACCTCCCTTGATACGGCAGAGCCTGCCGACAGGGGCGCCAGCGGGAGTCACGAAACATTTTTGCTGATGAAATTGGAATCTCGTGCTCAGTGCCGCACGGGGAATGTTCACATCTGCTCTTATTTTAACGCATCGGTTTAACCACAGAGTTCTTCTAGGTTCTTCTGGAATATTATGACTGATAACCAGAGCTTGTTTTTGCTCGAGCTTTCCAGGATTTTAGCAGCTAGTGTTTCTCTTCACTTTGAACAGCATGTTCTGTCATGGCTAATTAAATTCCTTCTGGCTGATGTGCAGATACACACTGTTGATGATGTTAAGTGTAAACATTTGTATGTTATTTCTTCTTGAACGTTGCCAGGTGACACATCATATATAATCATGGCAATTTTGATGAATCATGTTTGCAGTTTGTCTCTCCGAGGCTGGTATGGGAAGTTTTTGTTACAAAGTGAGCATGAAAAAGAAATGAGTGCGAATGCGAAGGAGGGCAGTGGTCTTCCTCCTCCTCTCTGCAGCCGGAACATCGTCGGGCACTGTCCTCGGACCCCAGTGGCAAATGATGGCCACTTTAAAAGCCTGGTATTAAAATAAATCATCCCGGCTGTTCTAACTGGAGTACCAAAGTTATTTTAACTGGTTTTTCATTGGAAATACCACCGTGGCAAAATGCTTTGTGTAGATGACTGAATTGGAAGCAAGTGTTTACAGGTACCTTGTGTAATTGATGCCTTCTGCTTTAAAAATAAGCAGCCCTTCCTCAGCGTAACATACTGATGTGCAGGCATCTTAGAAATCGGCGCAGAGTGGCCCGTGCAATACGTGCTTCAGTTGCAGGTCAGGTCGTGGTCTCCTCCGCTGCGTAAGCAGTCGCCTTCACGCCGCTGGACTATTTGTGTGCGTGAGGCTTGCAGCACGCTGCCTCCTTGACTCGAGGCACGGCAGGGCCAGCTGGGACTTGGAAGGCGGAACTGCACGTGCTGAGTGGTGCTTTAACGATGCTGCAAATCGAGGTCATCGGTATTGCAATGTTTATTAATACATGCCTTTTATTTTTCTATTTAAGGTTTCTGGATTCAAAGCATAAAAACCATTACAAGATATACAATCTGTAAGTATGCTCTTATAGATGTATTTTCCAAAATAATGACTTCTAAAAATAGCCTGTGAGTGGAAGTGGCTTGTCGCTGTACTGAAGCAGAGCTAGAGATGTTTTGCACATTTCTTAAAACAATTAAGCCTGATTGAGAGCACTGTTACTTCATTTAGCGGAGCTGAGCGAGGTTAAATGAAATGCTGGTGTGTATTCATATTACTTGAACGCTTTTAAATGACTTGGCATCTCGCCCATCTGGAGCTTGTACCATGTGATTAAAAAGTGAAAAGTAATTCACAGCAGGCTCTCTGCTCATGTATTAATGTCCGCACTGAAGAAATTGCCAAAGGAATATTTTCCTGGTTTTTTTCTGGGTGGTTTTTTTTGTGTATCAAGCTGTACGGGTACCCAGCTCCTGTCTGCCTCCTCACTATTCTTGACTGTCCCTCTGTTTTACTCTGGAAAAAGCTATCGCAGCAATTGGTAATGTGATGGTTTCTCACTTCTGTAAGTGTAATGTTTTCCTCTGAAAATTCAGTTATGCAGAAAGCTGTTCTTGTTACAGAAGGGGTTTTTGTTGTTATTCCTTGATCATCTTTACATGTTAGCTTTGGCTAATTTCATTTGTATAAGTGATTTGGCGATGTCAGCTGATGTTGGAACATAGGTCCTGGTTTTCCTACCCCTCCTTTTATCCCAGAAATCTAAGTTGAAGATTTATTGATTCTCCAAGCTGTGAAGGCTTTTTTTTTTTTAAATGAATATGTTTCTAAATATCTGCAGTTATGGAAAAACAACTGTAGTATGGCAATCCAGGCAATGCATTACACTGTAATCTGTCAGTCATTAAAAATAGGTATTTAGATATGCCTCTAAATTGGCTGAAGGATCAAGCAACTCTGTTTCCTGATGCTGGAGAGAAGTGATACCAGAAGCTGAGAAGCTGCATACTGGTTGTTGAAGTTGTCCATAGAGCCTGTGGTAGGATGGGACAGACAGAGATGTGTAAATAAAATACACGTTCAAATAAACTAACGGGGCACCTATCATACAGCTCAGTAAGAAAATTGTTTTCTCCAGCTTAAAAGCTCTCCAGAATATCAGCCTCTTAATAAATGCTGTCCTGGTGGCACTTGCGGGTGGAAAGGACAGGGCTTCCGAGAATAGCTGGTAGCTCCTGCAGGCACGTGCAGCTCGCTAAGGCGGTAACCTCCTGGATATCCTCCTGTGAAGTCTGCTGGAGAGCTGTGTCCTGCAAAATCTACCATGGGTTTGGTAGACACACACCCCCCCGCAGCCTCCTGAGAGCTTCTGCTTGGTTTGGGGAGCAAAGCAGAACAGGACAGATACAGCTTAATTTCCTCCGGCTCGTCGGGGCTGGGCTCAGCTGTCGGCTTCCGTGGAGCGTGGCTCTGATGTCGCTTACAAGACCCGGGTTTGCTGCGCCACCTGATACAGAGCTGCTTGTTGGGAATCGGCTCCAGAGGTGGCAGGTAAAGCAGTAGGTTGCTGTGTGTTAACTTCCAGGCTTGGTCAGAAGGTACTCTGCGCATCTTAGCAAGTAGCTCCTCAGGGAGGTGGTGCCTGTGAAGTTTCCACTTTGCTGTGTGCCAGTAACCTCATTTTGCTTGAGAAAAAAGCAAAAACCAGTTCAGCTGACCCTTCACAGGAGCAACTTCAAAGTTCTTAAGTGAGAAGAGCTGTGCTGGGACAAACGCATTTGACATTTATGGTGCCGATACGTGTGTTTCCAGCCGTGCAAAGAACTCGTCCAGGGGTGCCGGAAGGTCTTGTCTTCATCATGTAAAAACTTTCAGTTTTCGGTGGGAGAACACCCCTGTTGATTTTCCTTGTTGCTAATTTCAAAACAATCGCAAATGAAACTTCCTAAAATTACTGTATTCACCCTCGGATGAAAACTTCTGCAGGAGAAAGCTTCCTGTTAAAGTGCGTGGGGTTTCTTCCTGCCCAAAAGACGGATCAGCTGGAAACGAAGACTCAAGCGATTACTGCACAGCTGTTGAACTGCATCTCTCCGGCCAGCGAGGCCAGGTTATCTCTGCTATCTTCAGCCACGCAAAATCTATACACACGCTGAGTACGTAAAAGCCATTGGGTGAATCGTTGCAATGTTTGGTCACGAGATGGGAAGAAATTGCAGCCTTCAGGTATTTTGGGGAACAGCATCTCTTCAGATTAAGCTGATCCTTTGTAAATCATCAACCTCTTGTCTGTGTTTAAAAGGAGGAGGTGGGAGTTCAGAGGAGTTACGTGATTATATTCAGAATTATTCCAAACGCTGTCACGGGGTTTCAGTTCCCTTAAGGTAGCTGTTATATGAAGTTGATGAAAATGTGAGTATTGAGCAGTTTTATTTTAAAGGATTTAGAGATTTTTCTGAAGTGAAGCTTAAACGCTGTCTGTTATGCCTCATCCTCGCATCTTGGCTTTGAACTTCCCAGCGAATGTCTGAGCAATCCGTTTAATTTTGTTTGTGTTGGGTTTCTCCTGTGTTTCGTACCCCTTTGCTAGCTCTTCAGTATTCTTCTTTATTTGAACATATTCTTCCACTTTTATTGCCAAGCTTCACATACTGCCAAATTGTTGCCTCCCCTGTTGTACTCATCTTCACCTTCTCCAGTGTATCTCCTTTGGCTGTCCCACAGGCAGATAGTTAAAGGAAGGAGCTGTGATGACCAACGTGGATTTTAGGTGCGTGCTTTCTGTACCTCTGTGTAGGTGGGGTCACACTTTGGCACAGGCCTCCATCTTTTTGGTAGTCTATAGTCCTGTTGTCAATGGGATCGTGGTTATGATCGGAAAGGTGCCTGGCTGGCAGCACTTAGGATCTGGGTTGCTTTAAACCCGCTTTAATCATAAGGAAGATTACAAGAACCATGCCCCCCCCAATCAAAAAAAAAAGAGTTCCTATTTCCTCTGGAGATCTGACTGTATTATAGGTCAAATAGTGTTTAAAAAAATGCATTTGAAATGCTAAGCAAGGGGAGCATCCCCCCAGGCGTGTGTCGGTGGGGTCTCTGCTGCAGATGTGCAACGCGTGTTCCGTGTTGTGACGGGAGTGTTTTGTACAGCCGTGTCTGGGACTCGCATGTGCCCTGCGTTGTGCGTGGCTCCCATAAGAGGGCACAGAATGACACGGCTGTGTTCTGCGCTCAGGTTCTATCCTGGGTATCAACAGAACTATTTTTTTATCCCTTGTGGTATTCTACTTGATAATCTCTCAAACTACAAAACAAACAACAACAAAAAATCCACATATGGGCAAAAAAGCCTTCACATTTTGAAGACTTTCATTTCTTACTACCCCTTTGAACTGGGTCTTTCTTTAAAAGGAAGAAGGAAATGGTTGGACTTGATCTTAAAGGTCTTTTCCAACCTAAATGATTCCATGATTCTATGAAACTCCTTGGATGAGATGCTTTGTGTTGACTTTGCTTCCTAGCAGGCTCAGCTTTCAGAGTTCTGGTGCTGACTGGCTTGGAGCAGGCGTTGCCCAGCACAGCTGATGGCTGCCCCAGGCCTGGGACCCCCCCCGGGTGCACGTGCTGTGTCTAACCTTCCCTCGCAGAGGCTCGGGGGCAGATGATGCTTTCTGAGTCCCATCTGCCAGCTCAACCTGCGCCGTATCGCTTCTGACCCAGGGAGAGTGTCAGCAATGTGGTCAACACTGCCAGGCTTGTCCCTCGCAGAGGCTGGAGTCGAGAAGGCTCTGGAATTCAGAGAGGGGGAAGCGCTGAGTGCATGTGCAGCCCCAGCAGACCTCTGTGCCTGCGTCTGAGGCTCGGGGACGAAGCTCAGCGCAGCACGTGCAAGGCTCCAGTTAGGGGCGACAGCGATGCCAGTAGGAGCCTGAGAGCTTGCGTGTCTGAAAGTGTCAAGTGAGCTCCACATGGCTCCAAAGGCTGCAGTCCCAATGGTCCTACTAAGGAAAGATAAGTTTGTCCCAGTCCTGAAACTGGTGTGGGTATTTGAACCCTTCGAAGAGCACGGGTTATAATCAGAACAGAAGATCGAGATGTGTGTTCTCTGCTGACATGAGTCCCATCATTGTGTTTCAACCTGGAGTCCTCTTGTTTCAGGGCAGGATTGTTCTCATTTTCCTTGCTGCATCTTCACTTGCACCATGTAGGGGAGCATCATTTTGCCTGCAGAGAGCGACCCCATGGAAAATTGCGGAGGGCATCCACTTCTTGCCGCCTTTCCCCTTACCCCCAGCATCTGATCTAGCC
The DNA here is from genome assembly GCA_023375905.1 of Nycticorax nycticorax. NCBI lineage: Eukaryota > Metazoa > Chordata > Aves > Pelecaniformes > Ardeidae > Nycticorax > Nycticorax nycticorax. The sequence goes on along the minus strand of JAKFQP010000438.1, from coordinate 340,100 downwards.
TTTTCCCTTGCAGCATGCCATTTTGGCTGGATTAGAGCCCTCCTGATCGGGTTGTTTATATCTGCTTACCAATGTTTGTCCCTAGGTAAGTCGCCCTGCAAGACTAAAGCAGTGTGATTTGCTGTGCTACCAGCTAGGTAGAGAGGGTCTCTTGGAGTGGTGAGACAGACATCGATGCAGCTCCAGTGTCCAGAATTGTGCCATTTTCCAGGGTCTGTGAGGGAAGACTGGCTGACTGGCCTTGGGCTTTTTGGGGAGTTCACCTAAGTTGAAGAACCATGCCAGGTTGGAGAGCAGTATCACAGTCTCTGCTTGATACGAGTGATCGCCATCACAAATATTCAGTGGTGCTTTCAGCGGCCTGCGGTGGCCTCGTCGGGGTCTTGTAATTGAAGGAAGAATGCTTGCTTAGGTTGCACTAGCCAAGGGTCTCTGAAATGTCCTTGTGATCCCCGTCGCCCCTAGCACCCACGTTGTTCTTGTTGAGGCATCTTGACACGTGTTTCAAGTTCAGAATCAATTGGATGAAGGTCATAGCCATCTACTCTTCATCTGTTTGTGTGGGAGCGTGAAGCTGCTCGAGCGGCTGGAGCTGTTAACACTGCGGTGTTAAAAAAGTAGTAGTGTATTGTACCATGTGCACGAATGTCTCCGTTGAGAGTCACATGAGCTGAAACATACTGATGGACCGTAATTACCACAGCGTAAGTAATTGTTCTTCAGTTAAATAACTGATATTTTAGTGAGCACCTTCACACATCTGTAACAAAAACAGTTTTTCTGTATGTAACCTCTGGCTGTAGTTTTGAATCATCAGGGTGATGGGTAAACGTGATTTTCCCATCTGTTGATCTGCATGTTCCAAGGTGTGACAGACGGTGGGAGTGCCTCAGAGCCTTGTCTTGAACTCTTCTCTGTTTTTCCTTTTTAGATGTGCTGAAAGACATTATGACACCGCCAAATTTAACTGCAGAGGTATGTTTTTACTGTCTAATATATATTCTTCTCTTTAAACTTCAGTGTTTCTGGTTGAAGGTGTAAAGGAGGAGCTGATCAATAGTTGTGATGTAGGAAATTTGGGCACAAGGAATGATATCAGATTGCTTTGAGTCATTGGAGAACTTGCTATGTTCTTGATGCTTTCAAAAAAGTATGTTCCTGGCAGTTAACTGGACCAAGATCTAGTAAGGCGATCACAAGTCTACCGGTGCAAAAATATCTGCAGAATGGGTTAGACAGAAGTCTCGGTTTAATTCAGTGCGCAAACTTTCTGTAAAATTCAGGTGTGAAGCTTAGAGAAGCCCATTTTTTATGCAGAAGCATCACTGAGAATAAAAATGGAGAACACTTAAGCCACTGTCACTGTTTGTATAAAACAACTTTTTTGAAGATCTGGAACAAACCTTCAGTTCCTTTTAATAAATAAATAAATAAATTCCCACGTGATGCCTCTTGGAGATGAGTTGGTTCTTAGATACTGTGCAGAGTTACCAGAACCAGTGGGGAAACTTCTAGGGGCTCCTTTTGATCAGACCCTTGGTGAGTGGAAGCTGATGTACCTGTTCTGTCAGTATTAACTCCCCAGGTGATTAAATACCTATTTACCTTTATTCTTTGTGCAGAGGAACATCTGCTACTGTGCAGAGAGCTTGTAGCTCCTCTTCATGCAGTGCTTCAGAATGGCCGGGTAGATGAGGAGTGCTTGTGTCCACGAAATCGTAGGAGATGAATAGATTTTGGCCTTACTGGCTAATACTGCATCATAACAAGGGCTCAACTTCTCTATTTTTTGTTGCTGTTGTTTTAAACCATCCCTCTAGTTGCAAAGAGGGTGTTTAGATCATGACCAAAATGTAATTGGCTGCTTTAATGTCTGAATATAGAAGGACTGAAATCTCCATTTTTGAAGTCATCTTTGCTTCTGCTTTGCTCTTACGATGTTGAGTGACAGTGTCGTGAAACCTCACTTAATACACACAAGCCAGAAAAAAAGCATTTTAAGATCTGCTTGAGCAATACTTTGGGTAAAGGAGAAAAGGTGTAAATAAAAAGGATGTGCTGCTAATATGTCCAGAACATATGCTTGCTTTAATTTATGCTTCCCATTACGGGGGCACTCGGATCCCTTCACTGTCAATCCCAGCCCAAAATTATGTTTGTGACAGCACCTTTCACAGCTCTTCTGCATAAGACAACACTGTAGGGAGCTGCATGTTGCATTTTTTTTTCTCTCCTTTTCATCCCCGAATTAGTTACCTTAGATAGCCAAATCGGTGACTTGGGACTTCCCTTAGTAGAGGAACAACAGTTCTACTTCAAAGTATTCTGAAGTGAATTCATTTCAAAGGGAACTTCTCATTTATACACTTAGCATGAAGCACCATAGTAGTTCAGTGTTCAACTTGGATGCTCTTGCATCAAGTTCAAAACCAAACATTGAAAGCCCTTAATCTTCTTTGGATGCTGGATTTCTGTCTAGGGTTTTCGCAGTTTTGAAGCACTTCAATGCTGGAAATTGCCTTCTGCTTTGCCACGGGATTTCCTTTTTATTTTTCACCCCTTATATTTTATATTTCACCCCTTCACGTGCGATGGGATTTTTCTTGCAACGTCTAGGAGCTTGGAGAGACTGATCAAATTCTCCATGCTGTGTGCTCCAGTGTTAGGAACCGAAGTCCATGGAGGACCTGCACCCTCTCAGCTCAAGATTGTGCAGCTTGATGTTTCCTAAGGTTGCTTTCTGACTCTTAATCCCTCTGCACCATCACAGAGCGCCCATTTCATCTTCTCATTCCATCTTTGAAGACCATAAGGCAAGGTTTGCCTTTGATCCCAAATCTTAGAGGGCATCTTCAGCATGCTGTTACTACTCCAGATTTTTCAGGCTGTTCTTGCAGGACTGCTTTGTGTCCCCTTTTCACGGGAGCCTTTTTGGGTGTAGCTGAGATAAAATTGTACGGACAAATTCACAGCACCTCCTAACAGCTGCTTCTCTTAGAGGTTTCTAAATAAATTCCTCCTTCCGTTTATATCTGCTGCAAAAAATGGCATCTCTGTAAGTTGACATAAAATGACCACTTGGCAAGTCTTTGGATCTTCCATGTGGAAGAATTTATTAGTGTATGCTCACGTTCGTTAGCCTTTGCTTCTTTAGCAAAGATTATTCACTTTATCGGGCTTCCCTATTTGGCCTTCTGGGTGATCAAGTGGGCGGTCTGTAGTGCGAGCGAATAAACTGCCCTTGCAGATCCCTCCGAAAGGCTTGGGACTTGTGCTGCAGTAACTTAGCAGTTCCATAACTTCATCCCTCGCTTCTGCTCTTTAAGTCCCTGGGGATTCATCAGAAGGAGCCTTGCGTGTGTGACAAGAGAGCAGCACTTACGAAACTAATACACACACTTGCCAAAAAATGAAATTTATTCATTTTTAGACCAGAAAAGGAAATGGTGTTTCTAGCTGAGAATGTTTAAGTGAAGCAGACTTGCGAATACAAGATCCCAAGCCTGTCGGTGGGAACTTGGGGTGCGCTGCGTGAAGTGCTGTTCTGACAAAGCTGGTACAGCCCCGTGGGATCTGGCAGTCAGCGTGGCGTTGCCTGTCATCATACTGAGGAGGTAGAGGTTTGGGTCTGGGCGCCTGTCTCTGCTTCTGGTTATTCTTTGCTCTCTTGAGTTTTCTTCAGTGTCCTGCATGCTCGCTTGAAGTTCTTTCCATCTCCAGACGGAAGAAGGTGTCTGGGTGCGTGTATATATCCATTTAAGAAAAAGGACAGTTCTGTTCAGTGGTTTGACTTTAAAACCCATACATATTGCAAGTGCCTTACATGAGATTTCTTTTTCGATTACTACTTTTTTTAATACACAACCTGTGGTTTTTTTGTTTCAAAACCCCTCTCAGCAAATTCCGAGAGTTTGTTCCTAACATAGACCCAACTGCGTTCAGAATGTTTCAGCAAAATTCCTATTGTCTGATCAGTGACTGAGGTCTGGCCCTGTTTTCTCTCAGCAGGTAGTCTCATTATTGCTAGAGTAATGGGTTTTCACGAGGTTATTCTTTGTGCCAGTGCACTCCTAAATTCTAGAAAATTTGCAATGTAAGGTAGAGTCTGCCGCCACCCATTTCGGTAGCAGTGTGAAACAGTCTCTTCGTCTAGCAGGATGCTTGCTTACGTATCACTAGAGAAATGTCTGCAATGCATACAGTGTGCAGCACGTTACTGAATAATACTGGAATAAAACAATCTACATGTCTGTATGCAAGGTGCGGGGGTTATGTAGTTAATTTTTTTGCATGCTTGTCACAAAGCTGACCTGTCTGGTTGAGCTCACTGCAATTTCATTCTGAGATTCTGATAAATTACTTCTTCTCATTGCAGTTGCACAGTACCCTTTTGAAGACCATAACCCACCACAGCTAGAGCTTATCAAACCTTTTTGTGAAGATCTTGACCAATGGCTAAGTGAAGATGACAATCATGTTGCAGCAATCCACTGTAAAGCTGGAAAGGGACGAACTGGTGTAATGATATGTGCATACTTGTTGCATCGAGGCAAGTTTTTAAAGGCTCAAGAAGCCCTAGATTTCTATGGGGAAGTAAGGACCAGAGACAAGAAGGTGAGCTATTTTCTGTTCTGCTGTTCTCCTACCCCTATCTTTATGCTTTTCCTACTCGAGTTCAATTTGAATAGTCAAGCACTTCAAGAAATACCCCCCATCAGTTGTGATACCTGGTTTGATTTAGCTTTAACATTGTTGGATCAGTGCCGGTGTTCTAAATGAAAAAGCTTTTCTAAGCAGCAGTAGCCATTACTCACAACACTATCAGACAGCCTGGTTTTTCCATCTCCTGTTCAAGATCTGGACAATTTATTTCAAATAGCCTTTTAAATAGCATTCTGCTGTGTTGCATCAGATGGGCGGTTGATGAGTGAACTTTGTCGTTCAGCACTTTCAGCCCAAATGAGAGGATTATTCTAGCTTGTTTTGCCTGAATGGATGAGCTGTTCAACTCCTCAGGTTCTCTTAGTCTCTGTGGTGGTGTTTGGAGATGCGTAGTCATTACAGCGTGCGTTACAGCTGAATATCCCTACTGGAAGAGTGTATCAGTCTGTTGTTGGATGCCCCTTGTCAGTAAAAGAGTAGTTAAGCTCAGATGTTGGCAACCTCCAAGCCTGCTTCATGAGGTGCTGCCATTTCTTGTACTTGTTTCTTGTACTTCTGCGGAGAAACGGGAGGATCTCACTTCAGAGAAATGATGTTCATGGCTACAAGAGCTTTCTGTTAAGGCCTTGTCAGTGGTACAGGCAGACTTTGCAGTAACTGTATGTTGGACCTTTCTGGCATGGCTATGCCTCGTTAATGGGAATTTAACCTCCTTATTTGAAATCTTCTCCAAATATAATTGGGCGTGCCTTGCAAGGTCACTTCAGCAAGCTTCCCTGCTCATCTTCCGTCACGTCCTTGTGTGTGTTGGTAGAGCAGCCCAGGGGGATCATGCTGGCAGGCAAGTTCCAGCCTACTCAAGGACAGAGCTCTCTGTGTTCCTGTAGTATTTGCATAAAGTATTAATTTCACAGTGCGTAGACCTCTAATAAGCAGAGCTTCATGTTTGAAGGCTCTTGAGAGCAGAAGTGTCACATAAGGAATTTTAGAATTTGGCTGTTAATTCATTGGAAAGAGCAAATAGCTTCTCAGTTTGCTCTCCTTACGAGATGGAGCTGTTACTCCGCGAGCTGCTGAGAAGATCGTTGTGGTGCAATAGCAGAGTGGAGACAGTGTCAAGGTTTCCCATCAGAACTTTGTGGCTTTTGGTAAGGGCGCCTGATAGCGAACAGGAATGAGCTGTGTGATGAATAAAGAGTAGATTACTCCTGCTGATAAAGATTATCTAAAGAGCCAGGTAAAATATCATGAGAACAACAAAACTTAACAAATACGTGGTGGAGCATGTTGTACCTCAGTTTCCCTTTTGTTAAAACAAAAAAAAGGCTGTATTTCTGCACGCCAGTGTGTTGAGGGTAAGGTCAGTTCAGTGTTCATCAGCACTGTACGGTGCCTCTGCCATGTCTGAGGTAACGGGGACTCCGTGAACAGGAATAGCGAGAGCCTTGTTTGGCTTCACTGTAAATATTGTCTGTAACCAGCAACTCTGTTTGGTTTCAGTGTCTCTACTGGAAGAGTTGACCTTTTTTTTTTTTTTCCCCCCCTTTTCATCCAGCCAGCTCCATTTGGGCCTGGTTATCTTTATGTGGGCAGTGGGCAGCATGTGATCCACATGTTCCTTAAAGTAGTGTTTATAAACAGGTACTCCAGTGCAGGTAGGTTCTGGGGGCTTCCCCTTCCCCTGTGGCCCGTGTTCCGTGCCGAGTGCTGCTCTCCCATTTGACACCTTTGTACAACCAACTTCCAGAGCCCCAGGCAAACGAGGCATCAGCAGAGCTCTTTGCACTTAGGAACAAGAAAATGTATTTTTCTTCATTTTGTTGCTGGACCGGCATATGTGTGATGAAGGAAAACTTGCTTTAATTAGGCACCAAATTCTCTTAGTTCAAAGAAAGCGCAAGGTGTGCAGTTTGTCAGTAGCTGCTCAGAATAGCGTAGCTAAAGTCGCTGTTGCCTTTAGTGTGCATGGCAGGGCGATTCTCAAGAGGGTTTGGTCCATGCTGGCAGGAAGTGCGAGTCTAATTGCAAGAGGAAGTATGACTAATTGGTCAAGAGAACAACCTCGACTACTTCTGTAGCCAGCCAGCTTTTCCCAAGCGCCTGCTGGGAGAAGCAGCTTCATGGAGGCCTTCGCAACATCAAGCGCGAGTTGTAGACAAGGCTGACAGTTCCTCAATAGTCTGTTAATGTACTGTCGTCCTGGGAAAGGTAGTGGGGAATAAGACATTGCAGAACTGAGCCTGGAAGTCTGTCTCTGACCAAAAACTCTGTGTGTGTGGTTTTTTCTTTTCTATAAGCTGCCTCTTTTGACTTTGGTAGCTCATCGTAGTGGGAGGATCCTTTCTGAAAAGACAGGAACGGTGGAGATTAGAAAGTGTTGGCTAATGGTCATGTCTATCGGTCACCACCACTGTATTAGAACAGGTCTGATTTCTGTTTGCTCTTTGAACCAAGGGAGACAGACTTTTTTCTGACTTGGATAAAGAACTGTAATTGTCCAGCCTTTCTTCAGAGCTGAGGGAGAAGTAAACCCCCAGAAAAGTCGTCTTAGAAAGCTGCTGCTTCGTTGTTTGGAACGGCTAGCTTGCCGCCTGTTCTTTCCTCACGGTGGATGCTGAGTTACTACTGCGATGATGAGGACTGACAACTTTAGCATTCCTACAGCTGGAGAAGGTCTTTAGTTATTCCCACTTCTGCCTTGAAGGTTTTATGGTGAGGATTAGTCTTGGAAGGAAGCATAGTCTGCTCACTAGATAGGTATCAGCTGGGAGCCACTACTCAAGTGCTTGAGCTGGAGATGATCCCGATACTGTTGTATTTTTAGGAACAGCTCCTAACAGCGGTGTAACTGAACAGGAAATGGAAACCAATTATTTTGTGCGAGGGAGTCTCAGAATGACTTTGAGCAGGGTAGGTACCCAATGTCTGGTGTCAGAGCTGATGAGTTGATGCCTGTTTGTTCAACGTACACGGGGGACAACCTCTGCCAAACCCGATGCCGTAAGCCCAGTCTGAGGCTGCAGCTTTAGCTTTACGCTCACAGTAGGGCACGTTATTAAAGTGAATGTGGGAATATTACTTAAAAAAAAAAAAGTTTGTTCTTCATAACACTGCCTGTGCTCCATTGAGAGGAGAACCAGGAGCAGCACCTGACAGTTTCTGAGATGTCTGCGCAGCTCAGCAGTGCCCTGTGAAACTCCTGGCATAGGAACTAGAGAAGACTGACTAATGTCCATTTAAAAAATTATGATGGTGATGGTTGGGAAATGTAAGCTTCTTGAGGGGAAAAACGCTTAAACTGCTTCCCTGTTCTTTATTTTTCTTGAGTAAAAGTAAGCAGGGACTGATTGCACCTCTCGGAATATGAGCTTGTTATGAAAGTGTTCTGCTTCGAAATCAGACCTTTGGAAAATGGAGAACTTTCTGTTCCACGTCAGTGTGGTCAGCTCTTAGGATCTCAGGGTAAAGGCTCTATCTCCGGGATGTAAAAATCTCTGGCTGGAGGGATAACACTGCCCTCTTGGCTACTTGGAGATGGACTCTAACTTTATAGAGCCGTGAAAGTGGATGCGGTCCCTTTGTTCTGGTCCCAGCCCTGGCCGTCCTGGTAAGGTGTGCTGGGGTCTCTCCGTGGGGCGCATCCTCTAGGCATGGAGAAGCTATGAGCAGAGAAGGATGCGTTTTCCTCGCCTGCATGGCTTGCTTCTGGTTGGCAGCGAATTACTGACGGTTTGCTCTGAGGGTGGGATTTTCTCAGTCATGAAGCTCAGACCCCAGGAAAGCAAACTTTATCAGACCCACTTAATGAGGGAGATTTAATTACTGAGATGGAGCTGAACCAAAACCCTTGGCAGTGTAGAAGGCTACTGAAGAAGGTCGTTGTACAAGTGCTGTGGGATAAAGTCTTTCGTGGAATTTAGAAGCTGCTGAAGTGGTAAGGGCACTTTTGTATTTATTTTTTTTAAATAAAGGCAGGAAGTGATAGATGCTTACTAAATTAAAAGTACTCTGTCCGCTCTTAGCTTACAGGTGTTGTAAGAGGCAGGTATTGGAACTGACAGCTTGTAGCAGCACCGTGTTCAAGGCTTTGTGACCAAAATGCTTGGAGACTCATACATGAAAACCTTTTCTTTTCTCCAGTTTATTGCAATTTCCCGTTTAGTTTTAATATGACAGTTAAGAGATGCTGTTGCGTCAGTATGGGTTGTTATAAACCATGTAATGCGTCTTCTAGGGAATTGCATTATTTTTCATCTTTATCACTTTTGTGTGAAAATATTCGCTACAAGAGCTTTAAAACTATGCCCTTACTTGAAGCTTAAGTTGATTTAAAATCCATAATTAAAATGTTCTTTGGTAATACGTTCTCAAAGCAAGTGTTTACTTGGGAGTTGTAATTAAAGTGAGAAGTCCTTTGTTTAACAGTTTGGGCTGCTGGGTCTGTATTAATGAAACTTCTCTTTCGATTTCAGAAGGGCATTTTGTAATAGAAGGTAGCATCAGTCTTGGGTGGTGAGATCAGCAAACAAAATCAGAATCTTTTGACTTAAACCGCTGTCGAAATGTAATTCCGGTATTGGTGCTTAAAAATTCGTATGCCCAAGGCACCTCCAGCCTAACCTCTGACACCCTCCAACCCCCAAAAAAGCAGCAGCATGCGACCATCTCTTACACGGCCCGCAGGGGCTCCGAGGTGTTTGGGTTTGAGATACGGAAACATCTGGGGGTTTGGCCTCATTGCTTGAGGTGGGTGTTTGGAGATGCGTCCTCAAGTAACTGGGAAGCCGCTGTCCCGCTCGCCCCGTGCTGGGGCTGGTTGGCACTTAATTGCCTGGTGCCAGATAACGTGTGCCGGCGGCTTCCCCTCAGCCGCGCGGCGGAGACGCGGGCGCGTGTCCGGGGAAAAGGGGAACGCGTACGGAGGCTGTCTTGGGGGATGGTTTGGAGGTGGATTCTGTCTTTGCTAGTCCTTAAGGTGCTGAGGGCGGCCCACGGTGAAGAAATGGCTGAGGTCGCCACGAGTTACCGCACCAAAAACCTGCGCGGCTGGGCAGAGGGCAGCGCTCCCCTGCTCCCCAGGCGCTCCCCGATGCGTGCTGGTCTCCGGCGTAGCTGCGGCAGGGGCGTGCTCGGCGTAAATCGCGGCGCTTTATTCCAGGTGCTGTAGCTGCCTTTTCACTCGGGGCTTGTTTGCCTTTAGTTGTGTTCTGAGGTAACGGCAGGAGCTCTGCTAGTGATGCCAATAAATGGTCCTGATGGTTTTTGACGTTTGTTTCCCCTCTGTTTAGGGAGTGACAATTCCCAGTCAGAGACGCTACGTGTACTACTATAGCTACCTGTTAAAGAATCACCTGGATTACAGACCCGTGGCACTGCTGTTTCACAAAATGATGTTTGAAACAATTCCCATGTTCAGCGGCGGAACTTGCAGTAAGTACCCAGCTCCCCGTCAACCTCCCTTAGCTCTCGTAAGGAAAGGCGTCAGCCTTTGAACTTGGGTTGGGTGTGTGACGGTCACCGTTCTGTGACGTGACACGGAGCGCTGCGCATCTCACGGAGGCGGAGACCACACTTCATGTTCCAGGATCTGCTGGGGTAGTGCGGTCTGTCCGCTGGCGTCCTCCGGGTCTAGTAAGCTGGGGTCTGGGAAGGAAGGACTTGTGTGGTTGTTCCACTATAGGTTTAAATTGGGAAGTATTTAACAGTTTGAAGATAAGTGATGTCGTATATTTTTTTTGGATATTTGCTCCTTTTATAAAAAGTCAGTTGGCTTTTTTTTTAATATAGCAAATCTTGGGAAACATGAATTGCTGAAAAACATTTGCTTACTGGTGCGTTGGCTTCACATGCACCAACACCATTCTTCCCGTGATGTTTAAAAAGAAAAAAATTCAGTTCAAGTGGGTAAATAATCTAATTAACTCTGGAATAAAGTTTTCTTTATATGGAGGCCTATAAAGTATTAATACACCTGTAAATGATTAATCTGTTTTGCTGATCCGCAGTGTTCAGTAGGGAACAGCAGATTTCTTGAAACTTTGAAGTGTGGATATGAATTTGCTTCTGTCCTGCTGTGGGCTGTGTCACGGGGCGGTAACCGCCTGGTGTGGCGTGTTCAGTTTTTGTTAGTGGAAAAAGTCTCTCTAATGGTTTGGCTATGGGGATTACGGCAATGCGTAATTAATTCCAGTGCCTCCTGTGGCTTTGATTAAAAGTGCACTGTTAATACTGTTTTAAGACAGTACCTGAACATGTAACATCTATAAGAAATAATCAAGTGACTCGTCAGGCTGGCTGTATTTACGGAGGAGGAGGAAGGGAGGAGCCTCTGCCAAAAACCCTCTGCCTCTAGGGTAGAGGTGTGGAGGTTACAGATTTCTGCAATTACCACTCATTTAATGTTTTGGATGAACTGTGCTATGCTTGCGAAATCAAGCTACGAGTATGAATCGCTTGCGTGAGCACCAGTGTGTGTGTCCGTACCGGGACATGCATGCTATTGCCACAGTTGGACACTGGGGTAAACAAAAGGTTTGCTAAGATAGAGCATCAACTTCAGCATCTTGGTGTGCTGCAGTATTTTATGTTTCTTAGCTTTCAGTGATTTTCCTGAATGTGAAACCAAAGGTCTGTGTTACCCCTTTAGTTGTGTTACCTACTGCGATGCGGTAGTTCTACCGACACATGATGACTTCAAACCTGACTTCCTTGTGATCCTCCTTCTGCTCTGGAGCCACCGACCGAGCAGAGTCATGCTGCTTGGCAAAACGAAGGGGTGACGGGGCTTCACAGCTCTGGGGATTTGGGGGAGATAAGTAGCCGTTTCATGGCTAGGCCATCAGCAAGGCAGCGTGGGTACGCTCGGCGGGGGCTTGGGCAGCTCTGCGGGGGTGGCTGTGCGCCCTGGGCAGGGTAGGGGTCAGTCTGTTGTCCAGAGGGCAGTCTGCCTCTGACCGACAGAGAAGCCAGGAGCGAATGCAGAAAGAATCCTTCAAATAAGTTTCATTTAATATTTCTGGCTGTCATACTGGTGTCTGGCAATTTCCAAAGAAAATCTGCTTGGATTGCACCAAAAAACCTTCATTATTTCTGCTGGTAATTAACTCTGCAGATTTAATTTGGAAAGTTGTGCTGTGGCTGACCCTTTTGGTGATGGTCATTTACAGGACAGACGGCCTGTGTCCTGCGTAGTCTGTTGGTGCTGGGTGGTTTGTTTATTAATGCTAAATTTTGTCCTTTTTGTTTGTGCAACAGTTGTTTCTGTGTAAGAGCAGAAATCGGTTTGTGCTGACACGACCGCCCACTGCGGTTTGAAGGAGAGGAGAGAGAATAAAACCCCTCAGTTATGTCCATTTCATACAGAGCTGCGAGGCGGTACAAAGGAAAAGTCAAGGAGTTGTCACTCCATGTAGTCATTTTGTACGATATTAAAAAGAAACAGCAGCGGTCTAGGAGCCCTCTGGTTGCCTGAGCATTGCCACAAAGGATGGAAATGCGTTTGGTTGTTTCCCCTAACATGTAGCAAAGTTTGATGGCCTGCGGTGCTTAACTCTTAACAGATATTTAACTTCCAAAATACTGTGGCTCATGATTGTGATTCTGACACTAATTGTGCTTTTTGATGCTCTAAGGCCTTTCTTACGAAGTGACACTCTGTTTTGCCATGCAGATCCTCAGTTTGTGGTGTACCAGCTAAAGGTAAAGATATTCACCTCCCCTTCAGGACCCTCAAGACGTGAAGACAAGTATATGTACTTTGAATTCCCTCAACCTTTGCCGGTATGCGGTGATATCAAAGTGGAATTCTTCCACAAACAGAACAAGATGTTGAAAAAGGTTGGTTTTCTCTCTTTTCTGGAAGATGTTGTTTGGCCAATCCTGATGCAGGGCTGGGATGTTGGTTACTCTTCAGCGTAATCAGTATTTAATTCTTTGATATCTATTTTTCCCAAGGAGAGAATCTACCACAAAATGAAAGCTGGATATTTTGAGAGTTGGTGCGATTAATTACAAAGGTTGGATAAAAATTATACTGGATATATATTGCAGGCGTTTGGGTAGTCGTGAGTAATCTAATTGAGGAAGAAACATTCTCATTCTAAAAATAGACTTGCATACTGAGCAAGTTAACTCCAGCTGTTTTCTTCACTGAATTTTCCTAAGGTTTGAGCAGGCACAGAAGATCCTGTCTGTGTGCTGTTGGCTAATTTCTACCCACCCCTCAAACTGGGTTGAATTTCCGAGATGATGGAGTTCCTACGCACTTTGTAAAAGTACCTCTGCAATCTCTCCAGCCATCGCGGTGCCCAGCTGCAATGCCTTGATGTTGGGGGTTTAGAGAACTTGCTCAGAACTGAACATTTTGTCTGTGTCTCAATGGTGGAAAAAATTAATCTAGACCTTATTTTGACACCAAAGTCAGCGAGTTCATAAAGATGAATGCCTCATCACTGTGTTTCATTAATTCCAGTGCTTGTGAAGCTAGTTTGCATCTACCACAGCAAAAGGTGAGGGTGGGGTCGTGTTGATTAAGGGCTACCTTTCATATTTACTACTTAAAATTCTTTATGAATAGTTGTTCTCTATCTAATGGGTGTTAGAAAACTTATGAGCACTCATTGAGCAAATCCTGTGTACAGGCAAAGCGTAAAAATAAGCAAATTCAAGAGTGGATTGGGACAGAGACGTAAGCGATGAGGTAACACGGTCCCTTGTGACTGTGCACACGGGTTGTCCCTACCAGATGTGTGTGTAAATACACGTGCACACGGTTTCGTGGGCTTGTGAAGTTCCAAGGCACTGCTAACTAGTTCAGTGCTGTGATTTCACTGGCTGGAAGCATGTCCTGTTGTTTGCTATTGCTGCTGTCCGCAAAACTTCTTAAACAGCTTCTTACTGGGAGTATTTTCTTCTTGTGCCTGTTCAGCGAGATGTTTGAGTTGGTCAGTGCAGCTATATGCAGTACAGAGGGCTGTAAGAGAAAGCATTTTAAAAGTAGAAATTCTGCTTTTAAGTCAACATTGACATGTAAAACTGCAGCACACAGGAGCCAGTTTTGAGAACAGGCTTGCAAAGGAGCGCCCCGATAAGTACTGTGGGCCAGACGTGAAGGGTGCAGGGAGGAGATGAAACAAACCCCAAACATCCAAGACAAGGTCCTGTTTTATCCGGTCTCTGTCACAAAACTGAATTTGTCATTTCTTTACCACCTTCAGTAACACATGGATTGCAAATGGACTTTGTAGGAAGCATTGTGCTGCAGTGCCCCCCCATACTTGCCAAATCAGCCCCCGAAATAGCAGTGTGCAGCTCAGATGCTGGATCTTGGCTCTGTAGCACCAGGAACGAACTCCTGTATTTGTTTTACCTCTACAAAGAGCACAGTGTACCAGAGCTCCTCGTTATTACATACAATTTCCATAGCACAAATTTGGACTTCAGGAGTGTGTACAGTTGTCTGCAGAACGCAGCAAGCGTGTTACTGTGCTGCACTTCCATTTCAGAGTGTCTATCAGCCACCGTTTCCTTTCTTAAGAATCTCTTTGTGGTTTCTGAGTAGCTGGTTATTTTTTTTTTTTTTCTTTTTGTCTCTTATCAAGTCCCCTAAGCCTGCGGGGTCTGTGGATTACAGGTAGTGCAGAGGTGCTCCTTTTCTCAGTGTTTTTGGACTGCTAGGGCCAAGAAATGCTTAGATGGTGAAAGCTGCTCTTTGCACATCTGCAAGCTTTTCTGAGAGAGACAAACTGTCCCTTCACCAGAGGGAAGTCTTTCGTAAAGAAAAGCACCTTGATGATCTGCCTCAAGGATCTGTTAAATGTAGCACCTATTGCCCTCAAGCGTGTGTGAGAAGGGAGGCCAGAAGAAAGCAGGAATGTGGTGTTACACGGTTCTGCTAAGGCCACCTCTGCTAGCGCAACTGTAAGTGCAGGCACGAGTTGAGGGCGCCTAGGACTGGGTCCCTGCATCCTCCTGGATATAAGCATGTCAGCCTGTTTTAGGAAACCACTGCCGAGGTCTCCGTATTGAGAATTAGTGAAACATCCCATCTCCCATGCGTGCTTTGGCACTAGAGGAGGTCCTTCCACATGGTCCTTTTGACAGCTTGTTCCGTGAAGTGGCTGAGATGGGAACAGGGCAAATGTGAGTATTAGTGGCAGAAAGCCTACCCTGCCACGAAGCTGAACACGTCTCTCGGTACAGGTGTTTCACATCTGGGCCTGGTCCCTTCCTAGATAAATTGACGCTACGCAGTTTTCACTCAAAACCCCAGAAGAGGAGGCCTTCCACTGTGGAGGCTGTCGCATTTTGGAGATCACCTCTATGCAGTGATCACCTAATTAATGAGGAACAGCATAATTAGGTGTAATGGGATCTTATCTTTCAGAGATTCTGGTTTATTCATGTGTGTGTTTGAAAGCTGGACCTACAGGTCTGTTGTCCGTCACTGGTCCTTGCTCTTCGAGGCATTCTGTTAGCGGATTTGTAGGTAGCTGCTAAACGACTCTTCTTGCACACACTTAAAGGTGTCACATATCTACCAGTCTGCATTGTAACTTTCCATAAGAAACCTAGTCCAAAACCTAATAACATGAATTGAAAGTATAATTCTCAATCCATTCTGGGCCTCAGGCTGGAGAATCTGCTGGATCAGGCACTGGAAGGGGCTGTGTTGAGTCCCCATCCCTGGGGGTATTTAACAGCCAGGCAGATGAGGTGGTTAGGGACAGGGTTTGGTGGTGGACAGGTACGGTTGGACTTGATGACCTTAAAGGTCTTTTCCAACCGAATGATTCTATGGTTCTGTGAATGGCTGTGGAGATAAAGGAAACTCCTGTGTCCTTCTGCAGGGTCTGGCTTGGCATTGGATACCACTGATCTCAGCTGAACCGCTCCAGATTCACCCGCCTGTATGTGCTTTCAGATTTCTCAGCCCTCTGAGGAACAGTAGCACTATCTGCAGAGCTCTCTGGTAGGGAGGGTCCTCCTCAGCTTTGATCAAGCTGCTCTTGGATAAAATTACTGTGCATAAAACAAAACAAACTTGAATGACCAAGTGGCTTGAAGCACGTCACATTGCAGTGTTAATGTGAAATCTAAAGCAGTCAAGTGTCCTGGTTTTTAATGGCAAAACTTATTTTAAGCAAATGCAGTGGCTAGCAAGACCTCAGCCAAAGTTTTATTAGTGCTGCTGAGAAGATGTTGGTAAGATGGTGACTGCTTTGAAAAAGTTACCCTGTTTCAGCTCTTCCATAACCCGTGCCGCCTGGCATCAGTTAGGAAGTCTACGGCTTTTGGTCTTTTCTTGTCTGATAAAGTTGTTTACTTTATTCTTGGACCACTTATTCAGTATCGTGTAGCTACTTCTTTTCAAGAATGAAAAGCGTGCTCATATGAGAACAAAATGGCTTGAGGCAGGTGAGCTGTCACGTATGGCTTTCTGAGGGATAGAAGATAGTAATTTGGGGTTCTTCTTGAGCATGCTTTTTTGTTTCTCTCATTTGTACCTTGGCTGTTCCTCCATCTCAGTCTGCTGCTGTAGTCTCTCTAGGTTTGCTTCCATGTATCTGTGCGAAGCCTTTTTCTTCCAGCTATTGATGTTGACGTGATGAAGTATTTCAGAGTGTCCTTACATCGCTTGGTTCAGTGAGAGCCTGTTTAAAACTAATACAGAAGATCTCTTAATCTTCCTGCCTGCAGAGCCTGGGGGTAGAGGAGACCTTTTCCAGGAGTCCTCTCAGTATAGATGAGAGGGAAACGTTGGTGTGGGTTTTTTGTAAGAGTCACTGCTGGTTTATACCCAGACTCCCGCGTAGGCAGGGCTGACAGCATTGCTGGAGCGGTTGGGTATGCCATGTCATCTCTTGAGTCTGCATAGATGAGAAGATCTGCTACACGGTTCAGGAGGACTTGGAGTGATTGCTGTTCAGCAAATGCTGAGGAATCGGCTCTGAAGATGTCAGAAGACTTAGACTGTTGATCTGAAAATGGTACAAGAAGTTCCATCAACCGTGACTATGGGAAGGCTGTGAGGCCAGTGAGGAGCAGGCTGAAACACAATCTCCGTCTCCCAATTGCTGGATAGCATCTCCAGAACCCTCAGCTGGTGCTGCAATGTGATCATAAGTGCCTGTAGATCTCTGCAAAATTAAACTCTGGGGGATGTGGGAGCTCCTAGCTGATGGTTTAGATGATCTTGGATTTGGATCTCAGTCTGCAGTCAGAGGCAGGTACTGGCTCTAGAGTGAGGTGTATTTTTCTGTCAGCCTGAGAACTGAAAAACCGCACAAGGTAGGGATAAGTATTGTAGGTAAAAATAGCGTGATTAAATCAGCTTCTCTCTCAAGTGTCTGATACTGCACTGTAGATCTTATGATACAGATTTGGTTATGGGAAGAAGTACATCTGTGACTTTTTTTTTTAAGGCAGTTGCCTGTGATGTACCTGGAAGTGAAGCAAAACACACTCAAGAAGCCACTATGTCCTGCTTGGTTTCAGAAGCCTGTTCGTTAAACTGTGGTCCTGTGAGCTCTTCATCGGGTATTCTGACTCGCTGTATAAAGCCCAAGTCCAGTTCGTGCCTTGATTTTTAAAATTCCTATCTTTGGCCTATATTACATCAACTACCCTCGTCTTCTCCCGTGAGATGTCTCGGACCCTGATGCTTTAGCTGAAGCTGGCTGAATCGCCACTTGAAATAGCGAGTTTCGTTTTTCAGTGAAAGCAGGGACACTGCTATCGGCCTTACGAGCTAATTCCAAAAAACATGACCAAGTCTTCTCTCAATTTCAGTGGCCATGCCTTGTTCCAGTACCCATGAACTTAGTTTATTAAGCTAATTAAGTTAGTGTAGTGGGAAAGGAAAAAAATAACTTGATGCTTTAAAAAGCTGGAGGGAGATAAAAGGATAAATGAGCAGCTCGGCCAAGCAGTATTGTTTAGTTTGAGTCCCTGAAGACCTCTGCAAATACATCCCAAGGAAAACAGATTAAAAGATGTCTAGTGAGAAGCTTGTCGTCTGTCTTGTCCTCTCCAGACTCTGTCAGTGAAGCAGAGCCCCTGCAGTTGCTTGTTCAGGCAGGCCCTTAAGTGCCAAGTAAATCCTTCCTGGTTCTGCTCCACCTGATGGAGTTTGAGGCGAGGCATGACGGGACCCTGCCTTCTGCTTCTGCTGGCATTGGTTTACATCCAGTGGCCTTGTTTGCTTTGGCACTGCTTTCCTCCAAACCTGCTTCAGCACTATTGGTATGAGCCATTTTCCATCCATCTGCGGCAGTGTGTTCATCAGCTTTGTCCCCTCCTCTGCTGACCTCACTGGAGGTGTCATGGGTGGCACTGAGGACCAGTACCAAAGTACATTGCTGCTTCTGCATTGTGGTCCTGAAGAAGGATGAAACATGGTAGTACCATCACCCCAGCTGCAAGAGGTGGGATCTCCCTTAACTGTCGTCATGGTGTGGAAATGCACTTTCTTCTCTACATCCTCACGGGAAGGATGGCCTCCCCACCAGTGGTGAGACTGCAGGTGGCATACCCACCCGCTTATAGAGCTCCTAGGTGCTGGGAACATCGGCTCAGGCTTGCCTCTTCCTGCTGTTTATTGCAGACGACACCTGGACTCCAAATCCCTCCTGTTCTGTAGCTGGAAAGCTGATGCTTTTGGTAGATCCATTTTGCCCTGAACTGGTCTTTTGGTTTGAGCAGGAGTAGCCGCCTCATCTCCTTGGAGGACTACGTGTCTTTTGAGGGACTCATCACCTGGGCATAGGAGGAGCCTGGACCAGGTTACCCTGAAGACATCTTCATGGGGATTTGTTCGTGAGACATCAGCAGGCAGGCTGGTGACTCGGAGCATTACAGAATAAACCCTCTTGCCCACGATGTTCATCCTCTAGTTCCAGATCACGGGGTGGGCATTTTTAAGACTGTTTCTGAAGTAGTGTTAGTGAAGAAGAGGAGGGTGCGAAGTATATGAGCAGTTGGGCCTGGCAAGAACCTACTGACTGCTGCCTTGCATGGATCGGCTCTGACAAGGCTTGAAGGGACTCTGGTGGCAGTGGCAAACAGATGTTAGTCCCCCAAGACAACTGTAATTACAGCATGTTGATTTGGAAGATTAACTTGATTCCCAAAGGTGCTGGAGAGGCATGCATTGGAGTGGATAACTTCTTAACTACCAGAAGTGCTTCTGACTGAATTATTTAACTTCTGTCTTTGCCGTTGCACTCCCGTACAGGTTGGGGGTCTCTTAGGTGTTACAGAGATGCAAACAAGCTGGAAGTGTTTTTGTGGGCTTAACCTAAAATACTGGAAGTGGGTCTATTGACCTTTGGTGGAGAAGGCAGGTAGATGTTGTTTCCTCAGACCCTTCTGAATTCCCAGTATTTGTGTGCTTATGTGCTTTTATTAGTTTGTGAGGAAAAAGAACACAAGTTAAGCAGTAGTCCAGCTCTTCCCTGCCCCTTGTCATTGGCCCAGGAAAATGTGGTGTTTTGCTGGTGCCAGGTTGCCTTCAGCAGGGAGGCATGCTCAAGGTGATAGACATCAGAACCACTTCTGCTCCACCTCTGAGTTCCCCCCCGCGTGCACACACTCACCAGCAGAGGTGAATAGCTCAGAAGAAGGTGCAGGACCTGGATTTTTCCATAAGAAGTTGGAATTAGATCTCTCTAGTTAACCAAAATACGTGAATTAGCTTAGGAATTGCTTTGTGCTCTGGTCCTGTATGATACCAAGGAATGTTAGGTTCTGGCATGTGCGAGCTTTGTCACCCCTGCAGCTTTAACAGAAATGCAGAAGTACTGGCTGTTGTGGGAAGACTTGCCATTTGCATTTTGGATCTTTTGCCTGAAAACTCAAATCAGAGTAAAATACAAGGTTTCATTTGTAAAGGGGAAGTAAATGTCAGTCAGCTGCAGATGGAGAAGTGCTTAATGTGTTAGTCGGGACCAACCTGCTAAGGGTAGTTGATCTTGGAAATGTCACCTCAGGACTGGCAAAAGCAGGGCAGGTGATGGAGAACTAAACCAAGAGCATTCAGAGCATCCTGCAGAGCTGTTTAGCTGAGAGCTTAAAGGTGGAGTTCCTGGGCTTATCATCTTCAGAGACTGTCTAGCCAAGAGCAGAACGTTGCTGCTTGTTCAGTAGGACGGATGGAGACAGACACCCACAAGGACCCCGCTAGTCGTGATCAGCATGTGATACCCTGGCTGATACCAGCCGCTTCTCCAGTGACTTCTTAAAATCACTGATGCGTTTGGATTTTGCCTCTGTACAGGTGTACCTGTTGCAGTGTTGTTGTGGTAATCTAACTCATACCTTTCCAGCTGTTGATGGAAACATCTGCCCAGTTCTGCTTGAGTTGAATATACTTAAACTGTCAATGCCTCAGCTCCTCAGTAAAATCTTCCCGTTGAGCAGAAAGACAGCAGGCACCCTCAGAGTCAGGCTGTCTCTGGGTGCTGGCCAGCAATCATCTGACTGGTAGAAACCATCTCCATAAAGCAGTAACGAATCCACTAGGAGTTCCCTGCATTTGTAGGGTGGCTTTGCTCAATTACCGCTATTCCTGTGTGAAAATAAAGTCTTCCTTTGTGTGGAG
This sequence comes from Nycticorax nycticorax, assembly GCA_023375905.1. NCBI lineage: Eukaryota > Metazoa > Chordata > Aves > Pelecaniformes > Ardeidae > Nycticorax > Nycticorax nycticorax. The sequence continues at coordinate 319,840 of JAKFQP010000438.1, read as the reverse complement.
GCTGCGGGGGAAGATGTCCTCTATTGGTAAACACTACTCGCCTAGGCTGGCTTGCACAGGTTGTCTGTTGGGTTTGGCTACTGCTTGGCAAGGTACAAGCAGAAAAAAAAAATCTCTTTATGCCTTGTGATGACAAGTTTAACACTTGTTTAATTTATTGTCATCTGCTTTGCTTGTAGGTGTGATTGGTTTTAAACCAGCTTTCAATAAGGAGTGAGTTCTGAAAGCTTAATTGGTTAAAATTGAGTTTGATTAATGCAGAGTTTTGCATATTGTCGAGGAGAATTGGTGAAAATGTTTTTGCGTGCAATGTAACCAATGATGTTGTCCAAACAAGTTTTGTCTGATATTACTGCCATTTTTTTTTTTTGACCAGCTGATGATATTAGTCTAATGTGCCACTAGTGAATACTAAAGCAAGCTTGTTCTTTGTGTTCTTCCTCCCCCAGGACAAAATGTTTCACTTTTGGGTAAATACATTCTTCATAGGACTGGATGAAAATTCAGACAAAGTAGAAAATGGAAGTCTAGTTGCAGATCAGGAACTTGATGGTATTTTCAGTACAGAGCGCTCGGATAATGATAAGGAATATTTAATCCTTACATTAACAAAAAACGATCTAGACAAAGCAAATAAAGACAAAGCCAACAGATATTTCTCTCCAAACTTCAAGGTCAGTATATATTATGTGTCAACAGAGCCGAAGAGCTGCATGCCGTTCTCTGATTTGTCTGTCTTGCCTTACGAGGAACCATTTGAAACTCCTGTCTACGTAGAGATTGAGCTCGTGTATTGGCATTGCCACTCGTTAGCAAAGCTCCTGGCTTTGTGAGTTCGTCTGCTTCTGGGGAGGTCGATAGATGAGAAGAGACTGGGAGTAAAGGCTTTGGGGTGTTTCAGGAATTTATCAAAGCCATTGGAGGCGAGCGGTGGGAGACCCAGGTAGCATCTTTCCTGCGCCAGCTGTGTTGCCACGAGCTCTGGCCCGTGCGCAGTAGTTCCTGAGCTGGTTTGCAGAGGTGCCTGCTTCCCGGGAACACCTTAACCTGGGAGTGCAGCTTTGAGGAATATCAGCCATTGCCAGCACTGTTTTTAAAAATGAAGGCGGCATTTTTAAGAATTTTGGCATTTTCTAACTTGCTGATAAAACGTTCGACCCCAGCAGTGCTCACCCGGAGGCAGTGGTCGTAGCTGCTTGTTGGAATGGGCTTGGATCAGACGTTTAAACGGCTCGTGCCGCCAGTTGCGGAGCGGTTTGTTCATTCCTGTGCACTCTCCTGCAGCCCCTTCCTGTGCTCGCAGAGCTCGAGAAGGTAGGGCAGTAGAGAAGCCTGGCACGGCACGGCCCGCCCCAGCGGCGCGTCCCGCTGCTGCCGCTCGGGAGAAGCGGGGGCTGGTGCAGATCTGCAGACCCCCCCAGCTGGGCTCGAGAAACCGCTGCTTTGTCAGGGGTGGTGGTGAGAGGCTGGCTGACCTCGGAAGGGCTCGCTCTTCGTTTCCTCCTTTCCAGAGCAGAGAGGAGCGCTCCTGCGATCCAGCGTAGCGAAAGGAGCCGGGACGTTAAAAATTGCGTTGTTGCCTGTGCTCGGTTGCAGTCCGGGTTCCCTTTTTAAATGCTGTTTTTTCCTTTCCCAGGTGAAGCTATTTTTCACAAAAACGGTAGAAGAGCCATCAAATCCAGAGGCTAGCAGTTCAACTTCTGTAACGCCAGACGTTAGTGACAATGAACCTGATCATTATAGATACTCGGACACCACTGACTCTGATCCAGAGAATGAACCTTTTGATGAAGATCAGCATACGCAGATTACAAAAGTCTGAATATTTTTTTTATCGGAGATAAAAAAAAACACACAAAAAAAAGCCAACCATGAAGAGTGATAAACTTGAATAAACTGAAGAAAGGACCTTTTTAAATGGCAAAGGACATAGTGTCAGATTACCAATGATAGGAACAATTCTTTCCTGACCAATCTTGTTTTGCCCTATAAATCTACAGGGTTTGACACATGTCCCGTTGGAGAAAAAAAAGTTACGTAGCTCTGATATGTATATACCTTTTTGTGTCAAAAGGACATTAAAACTTCAATTAGGAACTATAAACATGGCACTTTCCCATTTTATTCCAGTTTTATAAAAGTGGAGACAGACCTAATGTGTATACGTAGGAATTTTTCCTTTTGTGTTCTGTCACCAAACGAAGTTTTGAAAATATACAGGTTCACATCCTGCCCCTTTTTTTGCACTTGTGTGGCAACAGAAAAGTCTGCAGTTGGCTAAGAGATGTTTCTAGAAGGTTTTACTACATTCTAATGCATGTATTTTGGATGGGGGATGGGAAGTAATGCTCAGAAAGGAATAGAGTCCGCTGGAGCTTGGCCTGTGTACCATATCCGGCTACTTCCACGCACCTTTCTTTAGCATGCTACCGAAATTCATCCTGGACAATTGAAGAGTCGCCGCTGTCACTGCTTGTTGTTTGTGCATTTTATTTTTTTAAGTGTAATGGTGCTAGAAAAGGCAGCTAGAGGGAGTGATTCTGTATGGGGTACAGGAGTGAACCTTCACAACACCCTAAAGACCCGCAAATGAAGGGAGAAAAATTATTGGGGTCACAGAAAGGAAACACAGCAACAATGACTTAACCATACAAATGTGGAGGCTATCGACTAAAATACGGGCTTGAAACAAATTGTTACAAAATTTGACAATGATTCATTAATTGTTTTTTTTTCTGAATTGTAATGGCTGCTCCATCTCCTGTGTAATCGAGGCCAGTGCTAAGAGTCAGATGCTATTAGTGCATACATCAGTCAACACCTTACAGTTATATTATTAGGTTTTCAATCATATTCCTGCTGTGAATACTTCATGTGCTGCCTTGCAAGCTTCTTTCTCATTAATATAAAAATATTTTGTAATGGTGCACAGGAAACTTCAATTGGAGATTCTCCAGGTTAGTGCTTGTTTTGAGGATTTATGATGCATTTACTCAATCAAACCCCTGTCGGCTGTTCCGCCCCTTTGACCTTACACATTCTATTACAATGAGTTTTGCAGTTTTGCACACTTTTTTAAAAAAAAAGTCATTAACTGTTAGGGAATCTTACTTGAATACTCAGTACCTACGATGTTCTAAGACCAGACCTTACGCATGATATAGAGGAAGCCAGTGTTGCAGTAAACCCTCAACGCTGCGTCTGTCTGAAGACGTGTACTTCTAAAAAGCAGAGCCTGTCCCAAATACATGGTTTGCTATTAGGAAAAAAAAAAAAAACAAACAAACCCCGAACCAACAACCAAACGACCCAACAAATGAGATTTCTGAACTGGCAGTGTCGTATGATTTGTTTGTAGGGGTAGGGACGGGAGCAGGGCTTGAGGTCCCCTTCGGTGTGGAATTGGCGTGGTGACCGAGGTGCGCAAGCGCTGTTCGCAGGGATGGGAGGAGCGGGCAGCATTGCTCTCTAACGTATGGCGTGAATAGCTGCCCCCAGACGGACAGGGCTTTCGGATGTAATACACCCGCCCCTTTTAATTAACTTACTGGTGCTGACGTTAAAGTTCATTAGCTGTGTTCTCGCCTGGGTAACACCTGTGTATGGAATCAGTAAGGGCCCTGTACAACAGCATTAATGGTAGGCATTGAGTGAGACAAGGCAGGACTTCCAGCAATTACAAGTGGTAAACGAAGGTATAAAGTGCTTTTTTTTTTCTTTTTGGGTATCTGTTGGTCGATTTTGCTCATCAGATTCATGATTCTAACTTCTAACAAAGCTGATAAATATTTTCTGACTTAGAGGTTTAATTAGGCTTTCATAGCTTAATGGATCAAGATTGCAGATTCCAGCACTCGTTATTCCCGCTGTTGCTGACGAGCAGGAGGTGGTTACCTTGGGACGTGTCGTTTAACTCTTACCCTTCAAATCATGTTTCACCGTGTCTGTTCCTAACCGTTGAGAGTCGTGTTGGCTAATAAACAAAAACGTTCATGCTTTAAAAGTATTCGGATGTTGACACTGCTGCGTGTCCCACTTTGGGTAATAAAGATTGGATCGGTGCGGTTCCGGAATGTAACGCTGCGGGCCGGATTGGAAATCATGACGCGATGGGCTTTTGCACTGTTATTTTTCCTTTGGAATGTGAAGGTTGGAATGAGGGTTTTGATTTTTTTTTTTTTTTGAATGTTTCGATGTCTTTGAGAAGCCTTGCTTACATTTTATGGTGTAGTCATTGGAAATGGACAAATGGCATTATATATATTATATATATAAATATATATTATACATACTCTCCTATACTTTATTTCAGTTACCACCCCCATAGAAGTTGACAAGAATTACTATGACTGAAAGGGTTTTGAGTCCTTATTAAAACTTTATTTATGACAGTATTCATAACTAGCTTGAGCTGCATTCTGTAGGTAATCTCTCCCCGAGTTTCCGGACTGTGTGCTTAAACCCTCCCGGATGTGCAGCAGCTTCCGTGTCTGAGTCTCCTTGAAGGCATCCCTTCGGTAAGAGCCTCCCGTCCGGCCCTGACGCATCCCCTGGTCACTGGTAGCTCCACTCGAATACTTGCCACAGCTCCTGAAGGGCGGTTGTATAAATAGGATCTGGATTCGTTCCTGTGGCACACGTTGTAAACTGAAGTGGGGTTCACATGCAGCATCGAATGTTTCAGCTTTCAAAAAAAAAAAAAAAAGAAAAAAAAGAGATGCTAGTGTGCAAGTTCCATGTTTAGTCATAGCAAATGTGTGCAATATGTTAACGATGCCTGTGGTTGCCACGAAGTGCCTCGTTTACCTTTTAAATACTGTTGGAAAGTGTCGTGCATGCAGATGGATGGGGTGGGACTGTGCACTAAAAGGGGCTCCAACTGCGGTGTTTGGCAGAGCTGCCTTTCTCTGCCGGTTCAAATTTCCAGTCTGTTTCCATATAGCGCATATATATATAGATACTAAAAGAAAAAAAATCCGTCTGTTAAGCAGCCTTACTCTGATTCAGCCTCTTCAAATACTATTGTGCTGTGCAGCAGTGGCTCTGTGTGTAACGCTATGCACTGAGAATACACAACCCCAGTATGACATGTACAGGATAATGCCTCATACCAATCAGATGTCCGTTTGTTATTGTGTTTAACAACCCTTTATCTCTTAGTGTTAAACCTCCACTTAAAACTGATTAAAGTCTCATTCTTGTCACCGTGTGGGTGTTTTATTGAAGTATTTTGAGTATGGAAATGGCCAGCTAAGATATTTTGCCCGTGAGATCTTGAGCGTGATCATCGGAGCAAAGGATGCTCCTTGGCGTCAGGGGACCTTCGGGGAACCGCCGCTTAAAACCCTCTGGTTTAGAAGATTCAGGCAGGCACAGGCATCAGAAGTGAGCTCGGATCCTTCACTGCGGTGCTGTCGCGGTGGGATGCACTGGAAGTGAGCTCGGATCCTTCACTGCGGTGCTGTCGCGGTGGGATGCATTTCCTGGAGAACGAAACCATTTTTAGCCTCCAAGTAAGAGAACCCTTCCCGAAGTGCGCATTACCTTGCTTTTAATGTCGGCCAGCGCATCTCCAGCAAAAAGACGCCAGTCAAACCCGAGGAGTCTTTTCCTGAGGTAGCTCTAAAGCGGCAGTGAGGTGCGCTTTTTCCCCCACGTGTATCGAGTATGTAGCCTGGGGTTCCTTCTGGTCTTGTTGCTCAACTGTTTTCAACCTGGCGCTTTACTTGAGACGTGCATGGTGTTCTGTTGTGTTAAGGTTGCCCTTTGAGCCTCTACGAGGGACACGGCTGGTCCCCTGGCTGGTCCCCTGGCTGGTCCCTGGCTGGCCTCAGGAGCCAGGGCTCTGCTCTGCGCCCCACGCGTCCCGGGGGTGCTGAGTCGGGTTGCTGCAGGTAACTCCTGTTGCTCCTCCGACGTCAGCCCCGCGTCGCATCGGGCCGAGCACCTCCCAAAACCACACGTGCCGAGGAGAGGTTTGGTGCTGTGGCCTGTCCCGCTCTCCAGCGGTAAGAGTTGTGGGAAGTGCTTGCGGTGGAGCGCCTGCCCGCTGTGCCCGGCCCTTCCCGGGGAACGGCGTGGGTACGGCTTTGCGCCGTTCTAAGGACGCAGCAGGCGCTGCTGCCCGATCTGGCAATGCACGCTCCTCCTCCTGGGTACGCTTGTTTTTCACCCAGAACATGGAAGTAGAGTGGGAAGGTGTAGAGAGGACGGGTGGGAAGCTTTAAGGAAAGGAGTCTGGACAGTGTTCAGTATGTGGAGTAGCTTCTGTAAATGCTAGATCTGTCTGTGCGAAGGGATTCCAGTCTGGAGACGGGTGAAAAGCGCTGTCACAACGCGGATGGAGCTTTGTGTTTGACTTGCACTCGTGACCAGAAGTCCCATGCTCCGCTCCTCGGCAGCTGAAAGCTGCTCCTATGAAAAACTGTTCCTTTTTCCCATTTACGGCTGCGCGTGCGAGCGCTCTGGTGGGTAAGGAGATGGTCGTGCTTCCCGGGGTGGTGCCGGGTGCCTGCACAGGGGACGCGCCCGCGTGCTCCATCCCCACCGGTGGTGCCGGTGTCCTCCTCTGAGCACCCCTCCTGCCCAGAGCTTCGCCGCGGGGGCCCTGGGGAGCTTTGGCTGCCTGCGGTGTCGGCGGCACACAGCAGCTCGGTTCCCGTGGGTCTCTACCGACGGCCGTGGAGTGATTGTTAATAATTAACTGCATCTTTTTTTAAAACAGCAGCCAGTTATAAATTCCACTCTTTTCAGAAGGAATTCTGTTGGTAGCAGACTCTTTTAAAACACTCTTTTTTTTTTTTTCTTTTTTTTTTGCAGTTGGTTGGCATTTTGGTTATGAAGTGAGTGATGACATTTGCTAGTGACAACGTTTCGGTATCAGCCTAACCAGGTTCCCCATGGCAGCATGGCACGGTGCTCCCGGGCCCTTTGCCGCGGGGAGGTGACGGTGCCCGTGGCCTGGGTGCAGCAGGAGCCGGGGGGCACAGCGAGGTGCAGTCAGACCCCACGAGGGGGGGGGGGCAAGGAAAAGACCCAACGAACCAGCCCTGCAAGCTGAGACATTGGTACCAAGGGAGGGCAGGTCAAATAACGACCTGGCTCCACTTTTGGAAGGTGTCTTCTCAAAAACGTGATCTGAATCGCTTGCTACTTCTGCTGCTTTGGTTTCTTCTCAACCTTATTCTCTGGTAGCTTCCCAACCCCCCTCATTCCCCCTGTAGCCTTCTTGGTAGTTCTGGTCCTTTTTTCGTACAACTGGAAGCATCTTCTGCCAGGCAGCTGAGAAAATCCATTTATTTTGAACTGATGGGTCTACGAGAATAAAACCCCGTGTTGGGGTGTTTTTGCCTTTTTGGTATCTCTTGATTCCTGTGCTTGGAGACTTTGTACGGTTGGGCTTTCTTACGGTGTTCCATTATTTTTCTGTGTGTTCCTTCTCATTTTCTGCTGTTCTTCTGTGCCTTCAAACTTTCCAGCCATGGTATCCTTGTTGCAGTATGGGACAGGTAATTCTGTTCTGCCTGGTTTGCTTTTTTTGGTTGATTTGGGGTGGTTTTTTTTGTCTGCATACGAAGCGTTCGTCTGAAGGCATAGCGAGGAGAAACACTTTTAGGTTGCTTTTCTTGAAAGAACAGCTCTGAAAAACGTCAGGGTTGTGCAAGTTCAACAGAGGCGTTGGCCCAAGTGAGCTGCCGCTGTGCCGCGTGAGCCGGCTCGTGCTTGCCCAGCCTGACGTGCCCTGGACTTCTGATGAGCAACCTGTGCAGAGAACCTTCTTAAGGAACTGCTGGGCTGTGCTTTCCAGCGGCAGGTATTTCGGTGTGGCTTGTACTGACTGCGGTAAGGGAGGAGAGGGGCTTAGTGGGGTTTATTTTTGTCTTTTGAGGACTCTTGTGCTTGATAACTTCCTTTGTGTCCCATAGTTACCCCCGGATGGTGAAAACAGGTGGCATTTTGCCTTCATGGGGCATCCGTTTTGTGCTTTAGAGCCTGTTCATGGAAGAGTTTTAAGTTGATGAAAGATGGTATTTTAGAGGCTGAAGTTTGTGCTTTAAAATACCCTTTGTACAATTCAGGCTGCTCAAGGCTCTACGCTTTTTTGGCCTTGGACAAGCCAGCGATGGTACCGGGATTATGTGGGGTTTACAAGATGAAGGGGCTGAAAGCAGGGAGGGGAGTGTTGGGTTAGGAAATCTGAGCAGGCTGGATGGGTGTCGGGGTGCCCCGTCCTCCATAACGTTTTTGCAGTAGAAGGAAAATGGGAAGGATTCTGTAATGGAAATGTGTGCATGAATGAACGTTTTAAAGGGAAATTAATGAGTTTCAGGGATAAGAAGGCAAAGTCTTTGATGTGAAGCAGGATTTGGTAATGGGAGAGAGAAGCCTCGTGGGTGGAGGCATGGAATTTGTGAGAAAAGGGGCAATGGTGCGTATTTAGAGAGATTTGCTGAGGTTTTGCAGAGATGGTGTAAAACAGCTGATGGGAGGTGTCTGGGAGGCATTGGGGGGGCTGAGTTTAGGCGGGAGGTGAATGGGAGAGGTTGGCTTGGGGATCATTTGCTTCGAAGGTGTTTGAAACTATGGAAACAGGATGGCTGACAGCTATAGACTGTGGGTAGGGCTGCAACCAGCTTAGGAAAACGTTGGCATTCGCGTGGGAGGACGGTGAAGAGCTCGCGCAAAGATCACGCAGCAGTGAGCGTAGACTGGCAGCGTCCCCTGCAAGCCGAGAGCTGTTTCCCTTCCCTGAATGTTGGCACTTGGGAAGGACACGGCTTTTTCACAAGGCTTCTTTTATAAAATCAGATACGCAGTAGAATAGCTCTGGTCTGTGATTTTTGACCATCTGAAGGCTCAGTTTTGCTCAGGTCTGACCTACAGACGGGCTGCTGGGGCAAACCAACTTGCAGCGGAGACAGAGCATCTCTTGACCAGTATCTGGAAGGCAATTTGATGCTGGTGGTGGAAGCAGGAGTTACTTTATGCCAGCCTGTTGTTGCCCCGTGGTGCCCGGTTGCTACATGAACCAAGCAGGGAGCAGTGGATCCTTGGTGCTTTGCTGCGAAGGACTGAAGTTGGGGATGCCAGCCACTGTCAAGGCGATCGACTTCTCTGCAGTTAATCTGCCTGGCCCCTCTGCTGCTCCTGCGGATGATGGCAGCACAGAGAGGAGTCAGGCCCTGTGCGTTTGTGTCTTTGGTGAAGGTCCCAACCTGCGATCGTGAGCTGAGCTGGGGGTGCTTCTACAAGGCTGCATACTTTGCAGAGGTTTTTCCCTCCCCACTCACCCTCGTCCCTCTCCTTCCCTGTCCTTACAGAAAAAAACCTTTGGAGTAGGAAATTTTGATTACGTTGGTTCAGAGCGGTGCAAGAGCACGACTTCAGGCCCCTCTGGGGAGGTAGGGCTTGTTCGTTCGGATTTGGCACGTTTCACTCCACCAGGAGATGGACGGGTGGACGCAGTCTTGTGCGTCCGCACTCCCTGCCGTGGTTATTCTGTTTGGTGCTCGCAGCCAAGGAGGTGGGAAGATGTGGTGCAAGGAGGTGGATGTGCCCTAGGGCCACCTTTCTTGGCCAGAGAGGGGTTGTGTAAAGCAACACAGCTGGGACAGGAAATTAGTTTGGGATCTATAAAACATAAGACAGCCTTCTGAGAGCAGTTTGGGACCCTGTACCATTAACTGCGCTTCCATCTGGATGCTGGCCAAGAAGTATTTTCCAAGAATCAAATTACCTGTTAGCGTCAGGATGTTCAAGGCGTGGTTTGGACGCGTTGGTGGCTGCAAACTGGTGTTCTTGCTTTGGTACTTGTCTGCCTTTTGAAGAGTGCCTTTTCCTAACAAAGTTTGTGACCTCTTTTTGAATGAAGCTCTGTGCCCCGTTCATCTGGTGCGTGTCTGTAGCTGAACTTTTTATAAATCGCCCCACTTCCTGCAGCAGTTGTGGAGGAGCTGGCTTGGTCTTGCACGGTTTCAGACCCAGAACGGCAGTCAACTCGTTGGCTATCTCTCCGGTGCTTTCGGTTTGATGCTCCCTTCTCGCTCGGTACCCACAGCTTTGGGTGATTTCTCTCCACAACGCTGCCTTAAGATGACTCATGGCAGAAGTGGGCCTGCTGCAACTTGTCTCTTCCTTTTGACAAAGCCATTGGTGTTCGGCTCGCTTGCACATCTGTTTGTCGGGCTGGAGCGATATATTTCAAATCGTGCATGTTCGTGTACAGCGAAGCTTGTGAAGTGCTGTCCAACTCCTCTCTTGCCTCTTTCCACATGGAGCACTTTCTTAATGAAGAATTAAGAGACCTTAGGGACCAGATGCAACTCAACGATGGAAATAGTTGCACAATGGTGCGTTTGATTAATGCCTTCTGACTTTTCCAAAAAGTTCAAGTCCTTCAGACAAAGCAAGCTTGGCTTAACTGCAGGGGGAATGGGAGGGCAAGAGGAGGGGGAGAGGCCAGGTGAGATGTCTGGACAGGGAGGCAGAAGGGAGATGAAGGATGTTGAATGCCCACGTACCTGAGTGTCTGAAGGAAAACGCGATGTACGGGAATTGAGTAGCCCATTGCTGACTACTTGCTTTGGATGGTTGGGGGTGGGTTTTTTAGCTCAGCATCTTGCTGTAAAGCCTTAAGAGATAAGAATAACAGTTTTGAATGTACATCTGCGTAGCCGTACAACCGTTTGGGTTTCTGGCTTATTGAAAATGGGTGTCCTGCCTCTGTGGCTGGAGGTGACTGTTCAGGGATGACTAAGAACAGGGTATGCACACACGAGACCAGCCCGTAACCAAAAACAGTTGGTGGCCAGGGACTTCCTGAGCCTGAAGTGGTTTGTCTACTTGGCAACCTTCGACACATTCATCTTCAAAGCACAGGTCCAGTTTCCCCTCAAATTGAAGTATAAACTCTTTGCATTGCTGCATCTTCGGCAAGGGGTTTCACAGGTCCTGTGACCTTTGGGGTGAAGTGAGGACACATCTCCTGAACTTCAGCTGATCGCTCCTAGTCCTTGGGTCGGAAGAGACAGTGACAGTGGAAGAGGCAGTCCTTCCTCCTCCTTTCTGCGCCACTGGCTGTTGTGTAGATCTCTGGCGAAGACATCGCTTCTCCAGGCTGAAAACTTCTGGTCTGAACTTTCGCACCATGCTTCCAGAAGAAGGACGTCTCCGCAGTGTTATGCCACGGCAAAAGCCTCCTTTTAGCAGCGATTTGCACGGCGACCGTGTTCCACCTTGTCACTCAATGTGCAGCTGTGACTACCGGACCCGTGCAGAGTTTGCATTTCCCAAGAGATCACGCAGTTTTGCGTCATCCTCTCTGTGACTCGGAGGGGATGTAGTTGGCAGCGGCAGCGTGGCGGTTTGGTGGGGAGATGGGCGTGGATGGTTTTCCCTGGGGAGCGTACGTGGCAGAAGTCCTGTGTGTGCGGCTGCCATAGGTCCGTAGGCCGTTGCACGTGCCCTGGCCGCCTGTCAGCACAGGCGATGCGGTGTTACTGCTAAAATGCTTCCCCTATCTGGCCTGCATGTTGAATTTAAAATCATAAAATCAAAGTCAGCAGTTTCAAGCACGTGTTTCCGTTATTTTTAATTGAAGCCCATTGAGTCGTTTAATTGGGAGATGGTTGCTCTTGTATAGGCACTTTGAATTAATGAGCTTTAGCAGTGCTTATGCCTAAGAATGCTTTTTTATCTCATGTGAGAGTCAGCCCTCACCTGCTTTTTCCCCTCCTGCTTCTGGAAATGACCCAGGCTTTTATTTCCAGCAAGCCTTTGCTTGCTTGGGGTCATCGGGCGCTGCTGTGCTCCTACCAGCGTGCCGCTTTGGCGCTGTGCAGGCGGCTGGGGAAGGGTTAAACCCCCCCCATCCCGCAGGGGTGTCTCCCCAGCGCAAGGTTAAATGGGGCTGGTGGCTGCGCTCTGCTGCCAGGGCTCAGTCCAAGCCCAGCAGGGATTTTCCAGCCCCTGGTCCGTGCAGGTGCCTGGTGCTCTCGCAGACGTGGGGTGCACGAGCATCGCCCGGCCACAGCCTCCAGGCGCTTTGGTCTCGCCAGGGCTGCAGCTCGGGGTTTTGGTTCCATTTGCTGCCAGAAGTTGACTTTTTATCTCATCTGTGGTCTTTCACCGCGAGCTGATGTGGTCCCTGCTCTGATTTCTGCTGTGCGGTGTCGGACCCGCTGCGCCCGGCGCGGGTGCAGGGCTGCTGCAGATCAGCTGCGGTCGCAGAACCTCTGCCTTCCCCCAGCCTTTCTCCCCCCTTCGCTGCAGAGCTGAGTAAAAGCGGAGCCACTTTGTGGGACGCACTCACCGGCTGCTGCTCTCGCCCTCCTTATGTTGATGCTTGTCTCTTCAGGGCTGGGAAACCCAACCATAACCCTACGACCTGGCTTCCTCGCGCTCCCTCACTCGGAGCCGTATCCTCAGCTTGACCTATAGCGTCTTTCTAAAGATTTCCCCCGCCCCCCCCCCAATGCAAAATATGCTGATACTGGGCCATTTCAGCCTGGAGGTGGCAGACATCTGGCGTTCATCTAGGGGCTTTTATCATGGGACCCTCTACCAAAGCTTGAGGCTGTATCCAGCACCTGCGGACCTCAACCAGGGTGAACCACGTGCTGACCCGTAATGAACCGTAAATCCATAGTAAATGCCAGCGGCCTGGCGCTCTCCTCCCTGGACGCGGCCGTTCAGCGCAGGGTTTGTCCTTCTTGGTGCGGCAGCAGAGGCCAAATAACAAAACCACTTCCAACTCCGGCTGCTGCAGGGTGCCGATCTCCCGCCGTGGGGTGCGTGCTCCCAAGGGGTGGCTTCCTCTTGACTTGGAGGACTTCCATCTTCCTCCTTGCAGCTTTTCCTTCTTTTCTGATTAGGTGGATCTCTGGTAACGCATCTTTATTATCACTTTATTGAGTTAGATCCTAAATAAGGGGCCGGAACTGGTTTGGGGGGTTTTTTCCATCTGACAGACAAGTGTCTTTCCCAACACATCCCTGACACTCACCAGCGGTGCAGGGAAAGGCGAAGTCTAAAACCCATCAGCTTTGCACTGGACTTGTGCGTGCTTGGGCTTTGCCTGTTGTCGTGCAAGGAACTCCTGGCTTTTTGAATTAGACGTGGAATAACCTAACCCTTGTATGCCCCGCAGGTGGAAATACCTTTCTCGCAGCTCCCCCAGGGGTTGGGTATGGGTCAAAACAGCATGAGATGGTTACCACATGACTGAGGTGGTATCTTCCTCCTCCAGGCTATCTGAGTTGCCCGTGGGGCTGAGATAGTGGTGGTCTTCCATTCCCATGAAAAATTAGAGGATTAAAATTTCCCAGCCTTTTCCTATATTAGGACAATCAAAGAAAACATGAGTTGTTTTCATGTTTTGGCACCCTCTCGTGATGCTACGGATGGAGCACCCTCTGTGCATGGCGATGCTGGTGCTGTGGGTTCAGCTCCTGGTCTTGTGTTGGCTGTGATTGCGACCGAAGCCTGATGTTTTCCCTCCAGGGCCCGGTGCAGCGCTCGGACTGCTGCAGAGCTCAGCGCTCTTCCTCTACGCCTGCCCTCCCTCCCCACGACACGCTGCCGCGGGCCCCGCTGCTGGTGCAGCCCGTCACCCCTCCAAAGGGATATTTCCCCATGAAAAAGCGTGGCCAAGTCAGTGATTTATTTTTTTCCCCCAACAAAAGAAAACCAGCATGGGCTGGGAGGATTTCTTGCCTGTTCCATTTAATAGCAATGAGATTCCAGGCTGTGCCGTAAAATCTGCCCACAAGTCTATTTAATAGAACAGGATTTTTTTTCCCCCCTGTAAAGGGGTCGAGGGGGTGCTTTCACCTCCAGAAAGACCCTGGGCAGAGGGCTACTAATACTGGTTTTATTCCAAATTGTGTTCGCATGAGGAGGGGCCAGGATGTGCGGGTAGGCAGAGCAACGTCTCCATGGCCAAAGAGCTGGAAGCTGATGCGGCAGGAGATTATCCGGGAATTGAATTGACCAGGGCGGCGAGAGGGGAGCTGGTGCTGCTTGAAATCGGAGGGGCTTACCGTGCACGTCTGCTTGACCAGCACCAAGGCTTCACGTTAAAGGCTGCTGGTTTGCCGTACCTGCTCGCCCTCCGCGGGGGTGACAGCAACCAAAACTGGGCATCGGGGGCCTCTCAAATAGTCCTTGCCGGGCCTGGGTTAGAGGTTGTGTGCGATCACCCACCCAGCTGCCACGGAGGCTTTTGCTCCCTCAAAGACGTGTTGTTTGCGCTATTTGTTCGTGGTGCTCTGTCAAAGCACCTGAGTGTTTCAGCTTCGGATGCAAACCGCTTCGTTGTCAGCGTGCTGCTGGCTCAGGTTCTCTGACCCGTATTTGATTAACGAAGTCACCGGTAAAATTTCTGAGCATCCAAATCTACGTGACTGGGGTGATTGGGGATTTCAGCATAGCTGAAGGTCGACGAAACTCGGGGTTCACCCTTCCTTTGGCGCTCAGAAAAGAGCCCGAAGGCTCCCAAAACACCCCAGGAGTCTTTGAAAATGGAGTTTTCAAAGACACCTTGATGTTACCAAAACCCACGTTGCTAAGCAGATTCGATTAAACTGAGACCACCCCCCGGTGAAGTTCAGATTTGGTGATACACGATTGGGTAGAGTAGAGTATTCCCAGTTGGAAAGGGCCTGGATGAGCAAATTAGGTATTGGGCTCCCTGAAAACTTCTGAATTTCTCCTCTGTGCAAACATTTCTTCAGTTGAACGTGGTTTCACAACCATGCAGATATTTATTCACTATTAGATATGTAATCGCTATCATGCATAACCCTTATGCGTCCAGTCACGTGAAATACCGTGTATTTTCTGATGGGAAATCTACAGCGTAGGCCTTGCTGCGAATACCGGCGCTGATCGTTGTGCATCGAGATGGCGGGGTAAGCCTTGGGCTCCGAACGACATCAGGTTTGGTTCAGGAGACGTTTCCTCTTGTAAACACAAATAAATAAATAAACGAAGGCCCCCTGGAGAGCAGCAACACTTTCTCATGGAGCAAGACGTGGAAACGGGCTCGTTGCTTCTGATTTTATTCGTTGTAGTGGGTGGAAGGGGGACACTGAGCGCTTTCCCGCACCCGAGGACATCGGAGCGGCTTTGGGATGTCGCAGACTGTGCTGGTGTCTTTTAGACGTCCTCTGACCAACGCTATTTGTCTGAATTCCCAGGAATGCTGCTTGTTCTTCAGAGCGGAAAAATGTTCTATTTCTGGCCGTGACAACTTTTTTTCTGGGAAAAAAAAACTTTAAACAAAGCATGGCAAGGGTTCGTGTGTGTGTAGGTCTTAATAATGTGTAATGGGGACGGAGTGCGGCTTCGCAGGCATTCCAGGCAGATACATGAGGAAGCTATTAATGCCCTGCTTGCGATTTAAGGCTAAGAAAACGCGTCGTGAAGTGGATGGTGGTGGAGACCCTGGTGTGTTGGAGCGGAGGCAGACTTGGACACGTGGGAAAATGTCTCCTTGAGCAGAAAAAGATCAAAACCAACGGGTAAATAAACATAGAAACATATGGCTCAGGACTGAAAGAGACCAAGATACGTGGTGGATCAAAATCCAGCGTCATTCAGGAGCTTGAGGAAGCCCTGGATGAGCAAAGGGCCAGCAATGGGGCTAATACCAAAAAAAGCCATTTTGGGGTGGCAATGCAAGGCTGGAGGTGGCTCCAGCCATCACAGCAGTTCCTGGTGGTGGTGTTGGCTGGTGGTGGGGCTCCTCGTGCCCTCCCACCAGCCCCTGGGGTGTCACCGGGAGAGGGGACCCGCTCTGGGGTGGCAGAGGGCTGTTGCGTGCTTCCGAAATGGCCGACAGTCTGTCCTTACCGCGGGTTATTGATCAGAAGGTTGGTTGTGCGCAGCTCCCTCTGTGTGCTCTCTGGGTGAAGAAGCGTTTCCTCACGTCCAGCCTGAACCTGTGGGTAGCGATCTGGGGCTGTGGCCCCTCCTGTCGCCTGTTGCTTCCAGGAGGGGCTTGGCCCCATCCATCCCCTCCGTCCCTGCCCATGCCGCAGCTGGGAGCCGCTCGCCCGTCCCCCCAGCCGGACCCCACATGGCAAACCCCACACGAATCGCGTGTGCGCTCGCACGGCGTTAACCTGTGCAGGTAGGATGGAGTTAGGGACCAGAGGTGACGTTACGGGGAAGGACCCGGCTGGCTCATCCGCTTCCAGGTGGCGGCTTAGCCAAGGATTCGATTGACTTGGCTTTTTGCTGGTTCCTTCTCCCGTGATGGGTGATGCCGTGTGTTAGAAGTGTTTTGTGGATGGTTTTTTACCTCCTTTTTAAACAAAACCAGAAACCAGAGAATCTCAGATGTGTTTGGAGTCAGCGGTGAGTGAGCCCCAAACTGCGTCCCTTTAGAAACTGCCCTGCAAAAATTCCGGTCGGAGACTTCTGCGAGACGCTTTGAAGCAGCGCTGGAGCAGGGAGTTAATGAGAGCTGCTCCGATACCTTACAGCGTGTTTTAACAGCTGCTTCGGAGGCAGCCCCGGCAGTAAGGGCCAGCGCGCCTGGGCGTGCTCCCGAGGGGCCACGTGGCCCCTACCGAAACGCCTCTGCGCGTCGCGGCCGTGGCTGGCTGTTTTCTGTCTGAAGAGCTCCAACTCGCTCGCATGAGGACTTGGGAAAATGAAACAGCCAAACCTCACTGGACTGCTGCTTTCTGTAATTTTTTTAAAAGTAATAATAATTAAAAAAAACCCCTTGATGCTGTGGTGTTGCAGCCGCAGCCTAAAATTTCCCTCTTTCTCACTTCTGTTTTCAGTTGTCTTTCCCCCAGGGTCTCCAGCAGGCTAACATTTTCCATGGCTTGTTTGCATTTCAATGACTTCCCTGGATATTTTAAAATGAGATCATTGCAGCGAAGAAGTTCGAGCTGTCTCTTCTGGGTGAAGAACCTCCGTACAGCCCAAGAGCGAAGGTTTGACCCTGTTGGTCCACCCTCGTGGAGGAAAACCCTCGTGTGTGCCGGCAAGCGTGAGCTGAAATCTTGTACTGGGATGGTTAATGGTTGGACTTGGGTGACGTGCTCTGGAAGCAAATGGACTCTTTTGAAGTTTTCCTCACTGCAGTTGTAACTTTTATCCTTCTTTCCTGTCTTTTGACTGATCTTTAATCTTACGACTTGGTCGTTGTGACGTTTGTTGTCATTTGGGCTGAATGAGCAATGTTTTGGAGTTGCTTACTGCACACCAAGTCCTGCTTTTAGGCTTATTCCTTGGAGCCCATCTCCATGTCCCGCAAGGAGGAAGAAGTGGAGAAACCATGACGGTTATCTGATGTGCACCTGCAAATCCCCCCGTCACCTCCCTGTCGTGCTGCTTCTCCTCCCGTGGCTTGAAGGTGAATCGAGAATTGAGCGTTAGGGCTGGGGGAGCAGCCTTCAGCGAAAGGTCCCGGGTCAGCCCTTCTGCCCCACCAGGTGGCTTCTCGCCGTGACCGCGTCCTCTGGGCAGCGTGACGGTCTTTGTCGTAACCGTAATGGAGAGGGCTGCACCTTTTCCTAGAGCAGAGCTGCTCAGAGGCAGCGCGTTCTACCCCGGTGCGGGAGCTTGGACCTGCAGAGCGGCGCCAGCCCAAGCGAAGCTCCGGCGCTGCTGTGACCCACGCTGCCCTCGCCTGTATTCTGCCCGTGTTGGGTTGATGTTACGCAAGGTCAACATCTGGGTATAGAGTTTGAAAAAAACTCAAAGATTTGGTCACTGTGGAGAGTAAAATAAATAGAATTAAGAGAAAGGGTTTTTTTCCAGCTTGCATACCTGCAACCTTCCTCTTAGCTTAAATGCATGTGTACCTAAAATGGGGGAAACGCGTATCGGTCACAAAATAGGCCTGAAAGCAGCGACTCTCAATCGTGGGAGCAGGGGAGATATCCGGGCTTGTTCATTACTCTCTGCTCCTCCTCTTTTGGCTTTGTGGGAGCTTTTAGGAAAGGGTCTGGCCAGGGCTGAGCTGTAAACATCAGGGCCGGTCAGCGGAGGCTGCGGGGCTCTGCTGGGGTTACTCCAGTCAGCGGCAGCAGGAGGAGGACCTGGCGTGGCAGACGTAGCGATGTGCAGGACCGGAGCCTGCGCTCATCCCTGGGGAGAACCCTGGCGCCTGTCTCCCGGAGGTGCATCCAAGGCAGGGCTGGAGGACGGGTCCCTCCAGAGCCCTGCTGCACCTCCCGAGCATCTCTGCTTTCTCCGCTTGGCTCAGCACTGCTTCTGCTGGCCCTGGGCCCCGGGCCCGCCTGCCCCCTGCGATGCTCGAGCAACATCTGCTTTGCCCATCAGCGACGGCTCCCCTGGCCCCCAGCCCGCGCCCCTGCTGCCGCGGGTTGGCAGCCATCTCCTCCCCCAGCCCGAAGGCGCACGCGGAATGGGGTTGCAGCCTCCGAGCGTCGGGCGGGCACGGCGTGCAGGCAGCCCTCACCGCCCTCCTGGGCACCCTGGGAGCTCTCCCGCTCGCTCGGAACCTGGGATTGCCCTCCGCCGCTTCCCCTTTGAATACACGGCGCTTGGTGCCCCTCCGGCCCTGGCTCCCGAATCCAGCTCTCCCCGGGCTTTCCCCCGCGCTGCTCCGGCAGCCGTGGCGCGGGAAGCTGCTCAGCGCGGCCCTGGCTCGCTGGAGCCGTCCCCTTGCTGTGCAAAGCCGCCGGGGGCTCGCTGCCGGGTCGCTGGTGCACACCGCGGCCACTCCTGAAGCCGTGACTACTTGCACCTCATTTAAAGCCTCCTGAAGCCAGCACGTGGGGCTGGTGTTAATTAATTACATCTCACAAACGAAGTGCTTGTGAGCCATCTATTTGGTCAGACGCAGTCACCGAATGGGCGATCAGGCAAGGGTTTGGGGAGGGGCGCGGTACCCTTCTGATAGAGGGCCCCTCTTGGAACAGATGCTTCTTTTTGAGTGAAAATCAGCGCTTCTGACTGCAGGAGCCCGCGGAGCCTGGTGCGGGTGACCTGGCTGGGTGGGCTCCAGCCAACGCGCTGTGGGGCTTGTAAAAAGAAAAGAGCAAGAAGATGAAATACCTGGAGCTGACCGGCGGGTAAAAGCCACCGGTGCTGCCCCTGCGGTCTTTGAACTTGCTATTTATTGCTATTAATTCCGTGC
>JAKFQP010000438.1:274696-285754 GCA_023375905.1 Nycticorax nycticorax | reverse complement strand
GCGGTTTGGAGCTGAAATCCACTTGCTTTGATCGCTGATGGGGAAAAAAAAAAGACATAAAAGGGATTTATTGTGAAAGAATGGATTTGATCCCTGGTAATCCTTTCTTTGGGATTAAACCTGGAATATTATTTTTGTGATCTCTGGAATTAGACCGTGCTGGCGTAACGAAGCAGGGCACGTGAGTTTCGCCGCAGGATGAGGCTGAGCTGCGAATAGAGCCGAGCGAACGACTTGCACGGAACAAAGCAGCTGATGAATTTACCGCCTATTTTTGATGATGCGAGATCTACAGGCGTGCATAAAACCAGGAAGAAACCCAAAAAACCAAACCCACCCACTCCCGAGCCTAACCCAAAGCAGAGGGGACCCCAAACCCTCCCTCCACCCGCGCGTTGGGGTCTGGGAGGGCGATTGGTTAGAGAAGCTTTTTGAGTATTTTGGGCTTGTGGGAGTTACGGGTTGTACCTGCTCCTCTTGGTACGGCCGCGGGCATGAGGCGTAAAACGCCGGCGGGCGCTCCCGTGGTGCAGATAGGCGAGTACGACCGCCGCGCTGCCCGGGGAGGTTTGGCGAGCCTGGGTCCCCCTGCCCGCACGCTGCCCGCATTCACCAGCATTCAGTCTCTCAGCACGTGGTTAATTTGGCCTGATACGTGCTGAGGCGTCTTCCCGAGCAGTTTGGTTATGGGCGTATTAAAACAAAGTAGGTACAAAATGTGCTGCGAAACCTTGGTCTGTAACTCCGAGGTCCCAAATCTTTCACAGAAAGCTACTCCAAGGAACTTCTCTCCGTTTCCCTGCCAAATTTCAACTTTCCACACTCTAGGTGGGGCATAGACGGCTTTTAAAGCAGGGGAAAGTTCTTCTGTGTTGTACTTCGAAACAGCTGATCTAAAAAAAAAACCAAACCAAACCCGACAAAAGCTGTGGGACAGAGAGCGAGCTATGGCAAGGGAAAACGTTCATTGCCTGCCCCGTTCCGGGTTTCGCTGTCGGACTTGCGACCTCACTTTTGGTTGCAAAGGTGCCATCAAGCATTGATCAGGCTCCCAACCTCACCCTTCGTCTTGGGAGCTGCCGTCCTGGGGTGACTTAAAAAGCGTGGGTGAAGGAGCAGCAAGGAAACGAGCCCTGGAGACCCCCTCGGGAGCAGGGGCCGCGCTGGCCCCATGCCCCGTGCCAGCCGCATCCCCAGGGTCTCGGCAGCGGCCTCCAGCCCTTGCGCTGCCGCGTGGCCAGCAGCCGCTCCCCGGGAGCCCTGGAGCACCCCAGCCAAAGGAGCAGCACCCCAGGCATTGCCCCTGCTGAGGAAGCGTTACCTCCTGGAAGCGCTGGGGTAGGAGCGTACGCCGGCTCTCCGGGTTTGGGAAACTCGTAGAGCGCTTGGATTCCCATTTAGGCCTCTGCTGCTAGCATGGGGAGCCCTACCAAAAAAAACTTGTAAGGACTTCTTGAAACTGGGCAAGGCGTGCCATGTAATCCCCTAGGGAGCAGCCAGTGACTACGGCCCATTTTCCAAAGGTAAAACGGTCTCGTGTTTCCTTCGGGGGGTAAAAAAATGTGTTAATCCTTTCCATTTTTGGTTCAGAGCGAGCGAGCTACTTTTCCTAGCAGCAACGTATATTGAAGGGTTACAAGCGGTGCATGACGAGCTTGGAATGAATCGTGCTTGGCTGATGTTCAGACGCTTTTCTTGAGTACACTGTGTCTGGTTATGGCTGCTGACAGCCTTGTACACAGCGTACAGCAGACACCACGCCGGTATAGCGCCGTCGCATGCCACCTGGCAGGGCCACGGGTGTAAACGACTGGGATTCAAAGGCTGGTGGGAGCGTTTCTCTCCTTGAAACCCTTAAGAAACAGCAGGAGGGACGACTCAGATGCACAGCCTCCCGCCGCGGGGTGAGCGTGTTGGCACGCGTGTCTCGTCTGCCGCCGGTTACGCAGAGCTGGTAGCTCTGCTCGTATGTGCTGCTGATGGGGGGTGCCCAGCGGGACCCCCGAGCCCTCGTCACGAGCCTTCACGGTGCTCCGGACCTGCCTGCGCACCACCCTGCTCGGTTTGCAATGCCTGATGCTGCTTCCTTCCCTTTCAGCCGCATTGGGGAACCATTACCCAGACTTCTCATTTTTCTACTGTAAAATCTTGCTGTTGAGTCTTCCCCGGCCCTTCCTCCTTGCCTTGTCCCCACCTCCCACGCGTGCCCTGGGACAGAGCGCACCCGCAGCAGCTTTGCAGGCAGTGCAGCGCTCGGGGGAGTGGCTGACGTGCCGAAGAGCAGAGCGCCGGTCGAGAGGGACCTCGAGAGACGTGGGGATTCAGCCAACAGAAACTTCCTGAAGCTCAGCAGCGAGACGTGCAAAGTCCTGCGCTGGGGGTGGGAAACCCCCACGGCACAGATGCAGGCTGGAAACCAACGGCTGAGCAGCTCTCCTGGAAAGGACCCAGGGGTTACGGCGGATGCTGCGCCGAGTACGACCCCAGGTGCGCTCTGGCGGCAATGGCGGCAAAGCCCATCTTGAGCTACCCTAGGGGCAGCAGGAGACCAAAGGAAGCTGCAGCCCCGCTAGCCTGTGCCGGGGAGCAAGCCACGTCTGGATACCGTGTCCAGTCTTGGGCATCACCCGCAGAGGTGGTGCTCGGAGTAAATCCGCAGAGCTCTCTGCCAGAAGATGCCAAAGGTGCCGATGGTTCCCACGGGCTCAAAAAGAAGAAAGATGCAACCACAGAAGACAGGTCTGCTGGGAACACATTCATGAAAGAAAACTCTGCATGGGAAACCACTAATTCTATTGATACCACCTCTAATTTGGTGAAGGACCTGAGCTCCAAACTGCTGGAGCCTGGTAGAGCTTTCTGGGGATGTATAGCTGCGTGCTTGCCCTGTTCCTCAGTAATAGGTGCCTGGTGGTGACTGCAGCTGAAGGCAGGCTAAGGGTACAGGTTTGGGCTGCAGCGATTGCTCGGTGCTTCTGTGTCTTCCTGGGAAGGCCTTCTTCAGCGAGAAGGGTGGCGGACGGATAGGAATGTGACCAGGTTTGGAGAAAACTCAGAGGAGCTGTTGGATGCGGAGCTTGGGATGGTGTGCAGGGAAAAAAAGGACAGAGGTTTTTTGCCTCTGCAAGCTGATCTTGTGACCAGGGGTGAGAGGCCCGAAGAGCAGGAGGGGCTTGTCTGCGGGTCTCAGGCCGAGGTCGCAGAGGAAAAGCCCTGGGTGCTTTCCTACCCATCAACCTTTTTCTTTTTTTTCCCTTTTGGTGGCGGGTGGTGGTTCTCAAAGATAAATGCAGCTCGTTTATTTAGAGAATTCTTGTTTAAAAGAAAAAGAAAAGGAACAGGAGGGAAAGGCAAACCACAAGTACTGCCTTTCAACTATCTGTGTTATCAAATATTTGGAAGTTTGGGGCCTGAAAGTAAGGGCTGGAGCCACAAGTTTCCATTATCAGGCACAGCTCGACAAACGAATGCCCACGCTAAGAGCTGAGCGACCCTGGGCAGGGCCAAGCTCCCCTTTGCGCCAGCCTGTGCTGTACCCACAGAGATTTTCTTTTCAGCCTTCATTTAATGTCTAGATTCGGGCGCCTTGATCCCAAACTGCCTATCAGCAGCGTGCTGGTGCTTGGGAAGCTCGCTGGAGCTGACGAATTAGCAGCATGCCGGCACTAGGGATCTGCACCAACCGAAGTTACGCCCGCAGCGAAGGATCAGCAGCCCATGGTTCGGGATGTCCGGAGTGAAGACCACACAGCATCTGGATTTTCCCAAGGGAGCCGCTCTCTACAGGAAAGCAAAGCCCGCCCTTGCCTTGAACTCGGGCAGCACTGGTAGAGAAAAGCAGCCTCGCCTGTTGGGAAGGGCTTCAGGTTTTGGTGGTGATACCTCTTCCAGCTTCCCAACCCAGCATCCCACTTCTCTAGTGCAAGTTTTTCCATGGAGGTTATGTCTGGCGTTAGGACTGGTACTAGTCTAGACTCGCGGTGACTCACAGGTGACAGCCTAGTGATGCAACAGATGTGACACCATCATGACATTTGCATGAAGCAAAAGGGCACCGTAATTAGAGCATCTGGGTCCCTCCCTGGTAGAAGGAGACAGCGGTGGCATTTGCACATCATGTCACGTTTGCTTATGTCGTCTGAATGCCCGTGCGTGTAACTTCTGAGCAGCTGGGAAGAAGCTTAGCAAAGAGATTTCCAGGTCAACGGTACGGCTTCTCTGAAACATAGGGGCACGACTCCTGTGCTGTAAAACAAAAATCGAAATTCAGTTTAGCTTTTTAGTTTGTCAGTGCATGCAGCAAAGTTCATGCAAGGGGAATGAGGCTCCCCACCACCACCTTCCTGAGGACCTGCCTCCCTCTCTGGGCTCCTCTTCTCCACTCCTGCCCGTGCCGTGGTCGGGGGCTGTGCTCAGACCTCCCCAGACTCCCCATGGCCGTACCCAACAATCCCAGCTCCCTCTCAGCCGCTTGTGGGTTGGGTGCTCCAAGCCCTAAGCAGTTTGGTAGAAGATTGTCTTCAGCAATCTTTCTGCCGCCTCCGTTTCTGCTCCACAGAGTCAACACGGGACTCAGCACAAAGACGCACATTTCGTTATGCCACCACTTCCTCGCTCCAGGCCCACCAGCAGAAAGACACCCATGAGATGCCCGTGCATTTGACCGCTGGATTTTTCTTGGAAGCAAAGAAGAATTTCCCCTTCCTGCAAGGGAGCCTGTGCCCCGCAAGTGCCGCCTGCAGCTCAGGAGGTGAAACCTTTGTCGCCCCGTGGCAGGGCTGGTTACAGCCACGCGAATCCCTCCGCGCTGTTTCAGCCATGCCCCGTGCACCGGCTGCGATGGGCGCGCAGGCTGGCATCTCATCTCTGTGTGCCTGAGCCCTGGTGTTTGCCAGCCACGCTCAATGTGGTTAGCTGCACAGAAACGCGGCGTTGTCTCTCAAATTTACCGTTTATCACAAGTAAGATTTCAGGCACTTCCAGATAATTGTGGTTTCTGCCTGTCTAGATGGTGTTTCAGCCAATCGTGTTGTGGAGAAAGACACTGTGTTTTGAAACTGGCTGAGTCTTGCTTGTCTTCTGATTTGTGGTTCTCGGAAATCCCTTTTGATCGCTCCCTTCGCTCCGCCTAGCAGGCACAATGTTAGCTGCCGTGCTTCGTGGGTTGCCGTTGATGGTTGCTGCGGGACTCGTCTGCTTTTCTCTCTTTCTGTCTTGAGCGTCTCCTGCTTCAGCGTATTCTTACAGATGCTTCGCATACCTCTGACCAGCCCCTGGCCCCTCTCCTTTCTTTGGGGCTCCCCGAATGGAGAACTGGTGTTCATCTCTTTTCCTTCTCAAGCTCTAAGCTGGTTTGAAGGAGTCATGTACACACGCTTGGCTGGACTCCAGATACTGCCTCTTTCCTGCCCAAGAGGTTAAAAATAAACCCAAAACACTCCAAAAGTGCAAGCAACAGTTGAGTACGAGCTCTCCCAGAGCCTCATCAAACTGGGGAGCCACAGCTCGACATCCATGGGTGCATCCAAGGCAGTGAGACTGATATAGTTTTTCAGGCCCACGGCTTTGTCCCCATGCCATGGCCAGTGTGTGGTTTGTAGCTTACGTTGAGGTCTCAAAATGTTTTCCCTGTTTTGAAGAACAGAGAAGATGCTGGCCTGTGCTTCAGCCGAGTGGCCATTGACTTCTCTTTCTTTAGAAGCATGGCGTGCTACGTTACCAGTTCGGGCAGGCCAGTTCCTTTCATTTGACCACAGATTTAGTCCAGAGAGTTCCTTGCTCAGTATTTGTGTAAGTAAGAGATGGTGTTAAAGAGAGGAACAGGCTGTGGGTTTGGGGCCTGCTGTTGTAACTTGCTTTTTCACTTCCCGGCAGATGTCCAGGTCACTTGGACGTCTTGAGACAGTTCCATGTGCTCTCGCCTTCCCGGGGCCTTCGCACTAGTGTCTCCAGCCTTCTGGGTAGGAGATGCTGAGGTACAGGAGAAAGGATTGGGGGTGGCCTTGAGTCAAAGTGAGCATGGGCGGGATCCTGACACTAAGTACTCTGGGCTGGGAGGAAAAATTGCCGGTGCCATCATGAGTACTGGATCTTGAATCACAGTGGAAGCATTTTGCATGGTGCTCTGAAAAAGGCAAAAGCTGAAGACAGCGACTACTCCGAAATTCACATCCCAGGCACAGCAACCCCTGCTTGCTTTCCCTGTCGGAAGTGTACCAGCTGGCGTTTGGGTCTCTGAATATCAGAGTCGGAGTCTTCTTCCCCATTAACTGCATTTACTGCTTGTTTATCCTGCTGAACACCCAGTTTGTGGACAGGTTTGGTGGAGGGGTAGTGGGAAGAAGGCACTCAACTCGGTGGAGACGCAAGAATATTTTTTTTGGTGGGGGAAAAATGAGAACATCTCCTTGCCTTCCTCCAACCATCTTTCCCCAGTAAGGATTCCTCCTCCTCCTCTCCTTGTGTGCTTTATTTCAGTGCACAAAACCTGACCCTGCCTACCTTCCTAAAGCTTCCGCAGAGCATGGCTGTAAGCTTGAATCTCTATCACCACGAGCAATCATCCCTGAATGCCCGGGAGGACCAGATAGACTCTCCTGTCCCTCACCCAGTGGATACTTACCGTATGGGTTGGGTGACCCCAATAGATCAGGCAATCCCCCGGGAGTTCCGCTGCGCATGCAAACTTGGGGATGAGGGTTTGTGTCTGGAGCTCTTCCCCACTGTGGGTGTGCTGCCAGTTTTGAAGTCAGCCTGAGCTTGTGGGGAAGGGCTGGACGCCAGAATTTTGCCAAGAGGACACAAGCCGTCTGCTAGGGCAGCGCTTTGCGAGCCTCTTCGCGTGAGTTGGGCAGGCTCACTGCTTCCTGTGAGCGGAGAGGTGCCGGGGGAATATCTATGCCTTCAGGGATGCACGTGTCTGGGCTGTGGACACAGCCTTGCTGAGACCAGCCTGCCTCTTGTGGTTTCAGCTCCTGCAAAATTTGAGAGCTGGAATCTAGAGAAAGACTCGTGTTGTTTCCGAAGAAGCCTTTATCTTTGGCCTTTATTTCTACCATCACTTGTTTGGCTTCGGGGGCTCCTCCCACGCCAGACAACTGTTGCTGGGACCCAGCTTGCTGAAAGGAGGAGGAGGAGGAGCAGAAACATCTCAGTGTTGTGCAAGGAACATCAGCATCGTTATTAGACCTCTGTTGTTTTCAGTATCAGAGCTCTGTTTCCCTTTCGCTAGACCTGGGACAAACAAAATACTCCGAGCTGTATACAGTTGCTTCGCGTTCTTCCCATTCTTCTTCTTCTTCACTGTGAGTCAGAGTGCTGAGGTACCTGGGGAGGCTGGAAAGAGGGGAGTGCCTCATTTCCATGGGCACACAGAGGACCAGCATCTGGACAGAGTTATAACCAGCACAAACCAAACGTAGTGTTCATGGTTATGAAGGATCTCAGCTTCTTGGCCGTACGAGGCATTCACAGGCTCTGCAAGAGAGAAAATGGGCTCAGCTTGTGTGACAGTTGGATAGAAGAGCAAAACCAGGTCAACAGCTGGAAACGTCCTCAACGTTAACATCAGCTCTGCTGGCTGGAGTGCAGCTCACCGCATCGGGCACGTGGACACGTGTCCAGGTCCAGACGCGTCCTCTCACATTTCAGCTGCTCTAGAAATCGCAGGGAATCACGTCATTTTGGTGACAGGAGAGAAGGAAAAGCACTGGCATGAAAGGATCAGTCCTGGTGGTGGATCTGCATTAGCTCTCCCTTCCAGCCCAGGGTGGCAGGAGATGCTGGAGGTCCCTGCCTAGGTAATTTGTCTTGCTGGGAGCACCGAGACTTTGCTTGCAAAGCTGGATTTACGCTACAACTGGAGATGCCGTTGCCATCAGCTAAAAGGGAGGGCACCACTTTTCTTTTTTTTTCCAAAGGAAAGGCCCAGTTGCACCCAGGGAAGGAGATTTACGGCATAAACCGGGCTTGTCTTAACCCTGCGACCTGGGGGTTGCCAGCCTTCACCACCTCGCAGCAAATCGCCTACCGGGTCAGGTCCAAGGTATCTGTGTGTCTGTGGCTGGTGTGACACCTTCTCTGCTGTTTATGCCCTCTTCTTGCTGCAGGCACCAACGGCGAGAGGCCACTGCTTTCACCCACGGCAATTCTGCTGCTGCTTGGTGTAAGGGCAGATGGTCTGGGTTTGTCCAGAGACAAGGCCACCCTACGCCCCCCCCCCTTTGGAAGCGGGCCGTTTGCCCACTTCAGTGGTCGATTTCAAAATGTCCATTACATTTTTTTTCCACGTTGTTTATCTGAGTTGGTGAAGTGTTGAACATTGTCCTGCTTTCAGTAGAGGTAGGTCTGGTTTCTACTCTGGAAGTATCCAAAAGGAATTTTTTTTCATTAAAAACGTCCTAATAGAAACTGAGCGTGGGCGCTGTCCCTGCCAACACAGTCGTGCCTGTCCTGATCCTCTGGATGTCTCAGAGCACAGGTGCCACATCTAAAGGGAACGTAGGGAACCAAAGATCCCTGTCAGGAAGACTACGTGACCATAAGCCAAGGGGCTTCTCGTTTTAAGGAGTCAGAGCCCTGTTTAGGGTCAGGGGAAGAAAACAGGTACTGACATCGGCTGTACAGACTGCGGAGTAAACCGCCGAGAGGTCCAATCTGCAAGATCCATCTCTAAATCAGAAAAAAAGCCCAAACCACTGCTGGTGGTGCCAGGCTGCAGGACGGCATCAGCTCCTGCAGCAGCGGGGCAGCCGGGAGGCTCTGCAGGCTGCTGGGGGGGCTGGACCTGGTGCGCATCAACAACCGACACCGAAAGCCTCCAGGGCAGGTAGCAGCGATGGAAAGCGTTCCTCCGCTCTCGCCAACTGTTACCCCCGCAGATGCATTTTATGAGGCGTGGGAACCCAAAAAGTTTAGGTTTAGTTTCCATTACTCATTGTTTTAGTTTCACACAGTCACTTTTCTTGCCTAAATGGAGCAGCCTTCTGCTTAACGCTGTGCGATAGACCCGGTTTCTTCCTGTGGCCTGCTCACCTTGGAGGCAAGGTCACAGCTTGCTGATCGAGCAAGCCCTGATTTTTCATTTCCCCACCCCTGATCAAACAAAACAGTTCCTCAAACATACCTGCGTCATGACCTCAATTTTGATAATCAGTTTGATTAAAGAAATAGTTTTCACAGAGAGAAAGAGGCAGCTACGGGGAGGTTCTGCGCTTTTCAGCCCCATTAGCGCAGGGACAGAACCAACGACGACCTGCAAAGCTCTACAGGCGACCCGAGGTGTGATGCAGAGCCCTCAGCCAAAGAAAGGCAAGACTATAATGGTGCGATAATGGCAGAACAGAAGCAAAACTATTCATTTCCAAGTGAGTGCCGCCTTCTGAGCGGCAGCGGAAGGAACATCTACCTGCCGGGGCTGGGGGGGGGGATCCTTGACGTTAAAAGAAGCGTGCATTTGCATGGAGGTCACGTCTGAACTCCTGCCATTGATGTTCAAGTGTTGTGGGTCCAGTTCTGTTTTCATTCTGTGCAAATAAAATCTTGTTGGAAGCATAAAAACGACGCGCCACTCTGGGTGAGCCTTCAGGGCCCAGCGGGAGTCCGTAGCCCTGTGTCAGTGCACCGGAGCCGCGCGCCTGTGCCAGGAGCTTTTCGACATTTGCCCGCCCCGCTGGCATACGCTGGTCACGCATGCTGCCTCTGTCCAGTTTATTGTGCAGAAAGGGCCGTGCTAAACAGCACACAGATTGAAATGCTGTTCAGGCTTTGTGCTCCTCAAGTTCATAGCAGCCCCTGCCCGTCACAAGAGCAAGGAAGTCTTGTCCAAGAGATGCCTCACGGGCGCTCCCACCGGGGCGTCCCAGCCCGGCAAGGCTGGAGTCAGCCAGCCCCCTCCTCTGCTTACTGGGGGGAGCGAAGACAACAAAGCCACCTCCGTGGTCGCAGGTCCTCTCCTCCCCATTGAGGCAGGATGCTCTGCTGCATGGTCCCCCACGCTGGGTCGTGCCTTTCTCTGCTGAACTCACTCTTCTGCCCTCCCCAAAGAATCCGTGCTGTTCTCGTGCATGATAGATCAGCTTCTGACCCAGTCTTGGCTACTGCCTTGCAGAGGGCTTGAGAGATCCTGCTGCTGCCTCTTCTCCAAACTTTGGATGAAGTGTGAGACCTGAGCTTTGGGTTTTCTTGCTCAAGCAGCTGGTGAAGGTGTCCTCCTACCCTGGAGCATTTTATGACCACATCGCCTTGGAGCCCTTCTGGAGTGGCTGTAGCTTGGAGCATTGGTACATTTGTCTTGAAGGATTCAGTTTAGTCTTAGGTAAGTTAACGTCAGTCTCAGTCCTTCCTCTTCCTCAATCAGTTTGTTTTTCAGCAAATTCTATTCTATTCTTTGACTGTGAGATTGACACCTTGTGCTGCACTCCCTATGAAATGTTTTGGCTGAAGAACAAGCCTGTTCGCTCTTCTGCGCACTCCTCCGACGATAGCCTTCACTTTATTTACGCTCCTTTGCAATTCTCCTAGAAACTTTTGTCTAGAGGCAGATGTAAGGACACGCGGGCTGGGGCTGCCGACTGACTTCTTGCTGCTCGCAGAAGGTGCATTGCGGTGAGGACTTCTGCTGCAGCGCCCGTCCATGGAGACCTGGGTGGAAACCAGCCCGGGTGAACGGCAGCGCGGGACGGAGCTGCCCCAGCACAGGGGACGAGTTTCCCGGCCCTTAGGTTTTTCTTCCCTCACCCTTAGGCGCAGCGCTGGGTCTGGGGATTTTTGGCAGGTAGGCAGGCAAGGTGAGCTCCCTGTGGATGGGGTCAGCTCCGACCCCCCGGGCAGGAGCGCCCGCCCGCCCACCCACACAGCCGGGCTGTGCGGTTCTGTAGCGCTTACGGACAACGGGGGTTGGGTTTGGGGGTTTTGTGTGTGTGTGTATGGTTGGGTTGGGGGGGGGGCGTTAATTAATAACAGTATTTGAAACAGCAGAAAATGAGAGAATTAACAAGTGTTGGGAGATAGATACAGGAACGATGTCCTTGATCCTTCCCACCCTCTTGGAAACGTCTT
>JAKFQP010000438.1:261833-272193 GCA_023375905.1 Nycticorax nycticorax | reverse complement strand
GTGAAAGCACCAGTCCATTGCTCAGGAAAAGCCAAAAGACCGTAGGGAATTGCCAGGAAAGGAGAAGAGAGCATCGCGGTGCTGCCGCACAGCTCCACCGTGCTCCTGTGGCTTGGGTGCTGGGTGCAGTTCTGGCCCTCCCGTCTCAGAAGGGGTACGGCAGAGCTGGAGAGGCCTCAGGGAGGATGAGAGATCTGGAAGGGCTCCTGCAGGAGGGACTGTACAAGCCCGCTCCTGTCTGGTCGTGCGCGACCTCTCCTGCGACAGAGCACGGGACGTGTCGGATGGCGCTAACGTCGGCTGGAGGCAGGTTCGGGTCGCACGAGAGGAGGGTGTTGCTCTCAGGACACGTTTCCCCTGCAGGGTCCCCTGGTACATGGTTTGGGGGATGTGAGGGGCTTTTGTCAGTTTAAAAGGGTGATGAACAAGTTCATGAGTTCAAGGGTGCTGATCGCTTCCAAAATGGCCAATTTCGTAAAACCCCTGAGTACCAGAAGCTGGGGGAGCGCCCAGGTGCGATTTCCCTGCAAGTTTTTCTTATTCTTACACCCGTCGCCGGGTTTTTGGCTGGCGTTCAGGACGGGATCCTGGGCTTAGCGGGTTTGCGCCAATACAGACATTTTCATGCTCTTCTGACACAGGAAATCAGAGAGACGCTCCCTTGTGCAGGCGGCTGAGGTGAGCAAGGCATCGTGCATGAGTGACTTCTGCTGTACGTCCTCATTCAGGCTGAACATTTGATGATGAAGCCCAGAGTTCGGGGATTGAAGGATGGGAAAATAAAACTCCCAAACTTGTGTGAAAGTGTAAAAATGCATTTTGCTTCAGAAAGCTTGCGTTATTGGGCTGCTGAGTAAAAGAACTACGGGGTATCTGACAATCCAATCATTCGTGAACTGAATCAGCAAGCAATATCGACAAGATAAAAGCCGCTTGCACAAAAGTGCTGAATAAGCAAAGAACTGTGTGCAATTTGCAGTGTGTTCGCGGCTCGTTTTGCCAGCAGAAAAGGGTCTCAGTCTTCTGGGTGATTCACTTGCTGCCATTTGGCTCCACTTCAGAGGTGAGGGTTTCGGAATTACTCACAGCCCCGCGCTAACGAATCAGAAGTCGTGTGACGCTATTGAAGTGTCTTGCAGCTTTGCCCCCTTTGAACCCACAGGAGGTACTGAGCAGATGACTTAAAAACGAGACCTCGCTGCTCTTTTTTTTTCCCAACTTGATGCAAGTTTCATTCCAGTTTTGCACAGGTCCATGTTTCAGACGTACTGGTTTGCTCGTGGCTGATACTAGTGAAGCAAACAAAACAATCTCAGCGCTTCTCTGTAAAGAAACAAGTGGGCTTTAATTATTGATCATACGGTGCTTAGTCCTTACCCAAGCATCACAGAGACTTTTCCATGATCCCAGAGCCTCTCTTTTCTAATCCAGCTCATACAAGGAGGGAAGAAGCTTTGGTGCAGAGTGTTTGGGTCACGGGCTGGCAGAGATGGGGCAAGGTAGGGTGAGAGGGCTCAGGCTTCTAACAAGTGCAGTGTTCTTTTGACTCTGTAGTCTGCTTTTTCCTCCCCTACCTCAACTTCTTCCCCAAGGAAGAAGGTTAGCGAATCAGAAGGGTATGGGTTTGTTGGTGGGAGAAGGGACAATGCCATAGTCCTGTCCTGGAGGAACGGGGCTGCTGTTGCCCTGACGGCGTGAACGCTTGCAGCTAGAGCTTTCTCACTGCAGAGGTCAAACCCAAGAGTGGGGGTTGGTGGCCAAACCCAAGAGTGCTAGGAACCCCCTCTGAGAGATCTTAACGCTGAGGGGATACACGGGGGGGTCTGTCCAGCTCTGCAGGGCTAGGAAACCTTGAGCCAGAGAGCCGGGATCCAGCGCTCCGCTGTGCCTGGGCAGCCAAAGCTCAGCATTGCCGCCTCGTGAGTGAGGTACAGTCCTGGTTGGGTAAAACAGTGGAAAACCACTGAGTTTAAATTGCTCTGGTCGCACAGCTCTTTTGCCTCGGTGTGTTTTTAGTTTGCCTTTTCCCTGTGTACCTATCTAGCTCTGACTTCTACAATCTCGAAACACCCGGAGCCATTCGCAGTAGAGCTAGTTTTGTGTCATCGTCAACATTTCCAACACAAGCCCAGTGCACGCTTGTTGCTGGAGTTGCATTTACGTGTGATAAGCACGGTGCCTTTGCTGAAACTGGAATCGAGCAAACAAAGGAAAAACCCCAAAGCCTTGCTCAAGCCCTGTAGCTAAAACACTTGTAAAGGCAAAGCTTGGGAGCCTGGCAAAATTACTTCTGGTTGTGCCAGGTACAGTTATTTTTAAAGCCCCCCAATGGATTCCTTTTCCTTCCGTGGGTCTGGCATTACACAGCTGCACTGCACCCTGCACAGCCATTTTTCTAAAGGTGCAAAGCTTTGCCCACCAAACGCTCCAGCAGAAGCTGGAGGCCCCACAGGCGAGACTGCAGGGGGGACCCTGCTGCAGTAGATGCCTCAGCCGGGCAGGGTCGGGAGCTGCGGTAGGAAATGCACGGTGGCATCTAGCGCAGTGTGGATGGATGTACGAGGTGACCGTGACTATGAAGCCACCCAAGTCTTCCCTGCCAAGCCAAGTTCTGCTTCCAGGGGTGCAGGCTGAGCCCCAAGGTGTATCGCACGACTGCACCAGCCTGGTGTTTCTCTCCTGAAGTGGGGAGGTGCGGTGAGAGCAAAGCAGGCACATCCAGGCTTCCTCCAGTTGACTTGTGCTTCACCAGCAGCCAACGGGAGGCTTAAGGGTGGGTTGAGCAATCCTGCTGGGCTGCCATGGGGCACAGCACGGATGTTACAGCTGCCCTTGATGCCATCTTCATGGCTGGTGCCTCCTGGTCAGGCCCAGGCAGAGCTCTCCGAGGCAGCGCGTGGCTCATCTTCGCTACAGGTTGCTCCTCTCCGCATTGGAGAGGCCTCTCGGTGGGTAGTGCGGAGGAAGAGCAGCTCTTGCGAGGAATCATGGGTTTCT
The DNA here is from genome assembly GCA_023375905.1 of Nycticorax nycticorax. Taxonomy (NCBI): domain Eukaryota; kingdom Metazoa; phylum Chordata; class Aves; order Pelecaniformes; family Ardeidae; genus Nycticorax; species Nycticorax nycticorax. Next base: position 269,196 of record JAKFQP010000438.1, on the reverse strand, counting down.
CCAAGAGCCCTGGCTTTGTCCCATGCAGGACCACTGGTGACCGCCTCCCTAGTCCCTCTGTTTTCTGCTGGGGGGAAGCCTGGCTCGTTTTTCTCCCCTTTTCAACTACATGGCCACCTTTGTTTGCTCTATGGAGCCTCCTTGGACAAACAAATATTTTTATTAATACTCATCAGCAAAAACATAAACAGATACTGAGTTATATCCACAGGCTCAGTTCTGATCATCTGACCTTTGGTTTCTATTGACAACAGCAAAGTAAACAATTCCTGTAGCCACTCGGTGCTGATTTCAGTCAGGAGTAAACAAGAACATGAAATGCTCATGGTGAGCTCTAAGTTATTGAACCAGAGGCCTAAAGCCATCGAAACTGGCAGCTGCACCAGAAGTATTGATGCCAGTGGAGCAGTGATCCTCCCTTGCAAAATGCTGCTCTTTGGTCATCCTGCAGGCAGAGATGGGTTTGATTAGCATGGACCTGCCCAGTGGTACAGGCTTGAGCTAAAGTGAACGTGAGATGAGCATCTTCCCCCTTGACCGTCGTTCAGGTCAGGTTTTCACATGAGCCCTGGAGCCAGCAGCTCCTTTTAGGAGTGTAAATGGGCAGTGAAGTTTCTGGGAAGCCTGTGGAGATTCCTTGTAGGTACTTACATAGTTGGGCATCTTCATCTGAAAACCTGGCCAGCCTCCAGCAGCTCCTCATGTTTCTGAGGCTGTCACCCACAAGCTCTCAGGGCAAGGTAACACTGGTAGGTGCGCTGAGGACACGTCCTAGCTAATGACCAGAGGGCCTGCAGAACACTGAAAAACCAGAAGGGGCAAGGAGAGCTTTCCAAATAGCTTCCTTCTGGAGGATCCCCATTGGGTTTTGGTGCCTCTTATGCCATTTCAGTTTCATGGAGGGGCTCTAGGAGCAGGTCCTTGGCTTCCTATCTGAACCAACCGTGTTCGCTGTGCATTTCTGCAACCCACCAAACCCTCCCACCAAGCCCAGCTCAGAGCATTTTGGTCATAGTAGCTGGACAATGATTGCAGTGCAGATCTGTGCAACAAGCCACGGCTTGGGAGTTGGGTGACCCACGAGTCTGAGGGTGCTGATAAATAAATAAAAGCCTCCTGAGAGCAGCCACCTTCCCCCAAACCCGCCTGCCTTCTGGTTGGGGTGAGACTGGCATGTCCTGGGCATTTGCACCAGGCTCGTGGAGGGGCATTCGAAGGAAGAGCAGGGGACGAAGGGCGGTCATGCCTGTGTAGAGGAATAAATGAGGAAGGCCAAGGTTTGTCGTGGTGGAAGACCACGGCTGCTTGTAGTTATTAATGTCTTTCCTTTTCAATACAGAAGGTATGACCTGTGACTCTTCTGCCATGGGTGTCTCCAAGGAGGAGAGCTGCCCGCACCAAGAGGAGCAGCCTTGACTCAAAGCCGGCAAGGGCAAGGGCAAAACTCAGCCATCCGTGGCCAGCGTTGCCTGGCATTTCAGGAAAGAGCTTGGGTGGGTTTTAATCGGCTTTTAGGCCGTTTGGAGAGTGTTACCTCTTCCTTTGGTCTTTCTCTCTCTCCGTGTCAGGAACCTTTCTGCTCCCATGCCCACCAAACCCATCTCTCCTTAAAACGCAGCTGTGTGATTTCGTGTGGAGCAGGGAAGTAAAAGGCTGGGTCTCGTTGCTTTACAGCCAGATGAGGTAATGTTAATAACTCACAACCAGTCCAAAGAAACCTCAAACACCAAACAACTTGCAACAAAAGCAAACGCCTTTGAAGACTGTGCAAAAAGCCCCGGTTTTAGCATCACGACTGCTATTGGAAAAGAATAATACGCACGTCCCAGTTTAATGTTCTTAAATCTGAACTGGGGCTGACTGAGCAGACCATTCAATGCCTGATATAGTCGAAGGGTTTCAGTAGCCGCATGCACCGCGCTGACCTTTTGGAAGCTGCGAACTGGCTGGCTCTCCCGTCCCTCCCCCACAGGCTGGGACAGCTGTAAACATCCCCCTAATAATGAGGCAATTGTAATATCCTATTTATTTCCCATTAAGAACCAGCCTGGCACAGGCTTATGTGGCCCACGGGGCCGGGCAAGCAAAGCCCGTCCATGCCCTCCTGCCGCGACCCGGCCACCGCTCGCCCTTGCACCCCTGAGAGCCCCAGGGACCGCTGCATGGGGGGAAACGCCTCTGGTGCTCGCGCCGTGCCCCTCCGAGCAGAGCCTGGCCCCGGCACCCCTGGGACCCCTCCTGCCAGAGGAACAGAGCCGCCCCGGTCCCTCGCTGCCGCTCGCCTGCTCTTCCCACCCTGGCTGTCCCCCAGGTGCAGGAGCCGAGGGCGGGGAGGAGGGCAGGAAGCTGCTGACGCGTGTGGTTGGATTTCAGTTGGAACACTGTCCAGAAAGGAGCACCAAATATTAGTAAACAGATCAGGAAACATTTCCGTGTTTGGCGATAGCTCTGCTTTTCCACGGCAGCGATCTCCAGTGGTTTTTCCACTAGAGAAAAAGACCCGCTCGGTCACTTTGCTTAAGCCGGAGCAGCTCGGATCCTGGATCCCCTTCAGATCTTGACCTTCACGCTTAGGTCTCTCCCCCTGGGGGCATGTGCTGCAGCTCTTGACCTTGTGCATGGAGCCAAGTCCCACAGAGCGGAGGGTGCAGGAGCTCCTGAATGCCCAGGGGATTACAGGACCCTGCTGCCATGTCCAGCGTCTCCGCAGTGATCCAGATGGTTGGCCTATTGTGCTTCTCAAAAGAAGATACTGGAGCAGTTTTCCTTGCCATGCATTAGAGAGGGAATGATTGCATACCAATGGGCTCTTCCGGGCGAGGAGAAAAGGCCTGTCAAGTCCTGGTGGTCCAAGCTGCAGACAGTCACCTTAGGAAAAGACCCAGCAGTGAATCAGGCACTGAAGCGGACAACTGAATGAAGTCCAAGATTTACCATTCCCTGACATCCTCAGGTCAAGCCCAGCAGCCTCTCTGGGATGAACGCAAGCTGCTCACCTTGCAATATCTGGGAGAAATATAATGGTCTGTGATTTTGAAGGACTGAACTGATGGTTCCTTCTGGTGCCATGCTGCAAACCCTATGCTTCTGCTCTCTTCACTGTTCAACAAAGTCAAATTTAGGTCCTTGGATAAGAAGTACGTAGTCACGGACTGGTTTTGGAAAGAAGACCTCATTTTGTGCACAACACCTCCCACCACAGGTGTTGATACAGATGGAGGTGCCACCAGCATCAAGAAGAGCAACTGAGAGGACAAGGGTCAAAAATGGGGCTTGTGAGGAGAAAATCGTTTCTGATGAGACAGTCTCCATATTGGGCAAAGCGCCTGCCTGAGCCACATCAACAGCAACCCCAAAAGCAAAGGAGGAGGAAAAATAAACAGAGTTTTGCTCTCTTCATGTTAAACTTCATGAGATGGTGTGAGAAACTGTATGATCTAATAGTCCTGCTTGACTTGGAACGTCTCCGTTAGCTAATTAGCATGGCTGTGGCTTAGCACAGCTCACTCCACGATTTCTGCACCCTCCCTGAAGAGCCAAGTTATACGGCACTGGACGTGCTGACAGTACCTGGCTTGGCTCAGTGAAGTCCCGCTCCAGGCAAAAATTCATGTTCGGGTAAAGTCCAAGAGCCGGACCACTCCGGGTGGCCAAGTTGGTGTGGCTGCATGCCCTCTGCACGCTCTTCAGCTGGAGGATTCGAGGTCACAGTGGCGTGTTTCATAGGCAGAGCAGTGTTTGGTCACCAGCTCAGAGCAGCACATAGGACTGGGAGCTGCAAGTCAAGAGGAAGAAGACAGCAAATCACATTTTCTTCCAAGGAATTTACTGAAATAAACATCTGACCTTGTCTAGCAGCAAAGCAAAAGCCATAGATCTTCTAGTGGCTGAAGGATGTGGGTGGCACCGGAGGAGTCACTGGCTCTTTTTGAGAATTAACCCCAGACTACTGAGGTTACCGGAGGGCTCCCTGTTCCCCCAGCTATTGAAGATGCTCCCTGAGCCTTTGCTAGCCGTGGCCAGCTGGGGCATAGAGGGAGCCTGAGCCTTTGCTAGCCATGGCCAGCTGGGGCGTGTAGGGAGCCTGAGCCTTTGCTAGCCATGGCCAGCTGGGGTGTGTAGGGAGCCTGAGCCTTTGCTAGCCGTGGCCAGCTGGCAATAAGGGTTGCTTCTTCACAGCAGATGTGTAGCTCAAAGTTCAGCACAAGTGCACTCACGTCGAGCGCACAGCGCGCATCGTGCTGCAAGGCGGCCAAGCTCAGCCCTTCGGCCTGCGGAACAACCAATTTCATTATTCAAAGGGTAAAGCAAGCGAGCGAGAGAGACCCGGAATTAACCCTCTGGTGGCTCCCTGGGAGCAGGGATTTCTCTAATGCCCTCGAGCTAAACGCCTGTGCTCACAGATTCACGCGGAAAACCCACCACACCGTGTCCGCTTTCTGTTCTTCTCACTAGTTTGGGAGCTGAGTATCATATCCCTTCGGAAACGACCGGTTGGACCCAGGCCAGGTGGGGCACCCCCACACGACGCCCTTGGCGTGTGCATTGCCCCACTGCATACAGCTCGGGGTCTTCAGCTGCACTTAGGACCGCCAGGGAAAATCAAAAGCGACAAATCATGTTGGTTTGGGTTTTTTTAAATTATCCATACAGAAATAGATCTTTTTCTTACTGACCAAATGAAAAAACAATACTTGCAGGCAAGAAGGGCAAAAAGGAGAGGACAAGTCCCACAAGAAAACTCCCCCTAGGTATTTTTAGGCAGATTTGAGCCAAGGAAAGTAGGTTCCCGCAATGGCCACTTTAGCTGGCGGACCTTTGCCCAGGGTATTTATTTGTTCGGAGGAAGAGATGAATGCAATCCCTCACCACAACATTGTTTTTAGCCTGGTGTGGTCCCCTCTGATTCAGCAGGACCAGATTCTGCCCAGGTGGAAGCCAGCGCAGCCTTGCTTCGACCTCGCTAGCGGTTAGCAGCCCTCGCCTGCCCGGCGGCACCGGTCCCGGCGCAGACCGACCGCTCGTCTCCTCACCAGGGAGCCCAGGGCGCTCGTGCCGCGGGCGCTTGGTCTCTGCGGCGGCGTTCCAGCAGCACCGGCGGGACGGGGGGGGAGGCCGACACGTCCCAAACACGTGCACGGAGCAGCGCGCCTTCCCCGCCGCCCCGTCCCGAGCTCCGCGGCGCTCCCGGGGCGGTGCCGGTCGGCTCTCACCGAGCAGGTCTGCGAGGTGGGCGCTGCTGCTGGGCCCGTCAGCAGCGTGTGCTGGACCCTTAATGCCACCACGAGGAGCAGCTGAAGCGTCGGGGCCACCTCTGCCGTTTCTTCTTCTGCACGGCGGCGGCCTGCAGCGGCGTCTTTGGGATGGTTCCGCTCACGGAATGTCCTGCGCATGCTGGGACTTGCTGCCTGTCACAGCGTCTGGGAAGCTGGCCTGCTCCTTTTTCTTTCACCAGCAGGGCATGAAAAGTCCGCGGATCGATTCCTCCAGGGCAGCGGGGGAAAAGCCCTTGCTGCAGCGAGAGCTGCGTGGCGTCTCCGCGGGGAGATCAGCCCGTGGGCTCCGAGCCTGCCCAGCCCGCCAGAGCCCCCCGGGCGCACTGGATGTGTCGGCTGTGACCGGCGGTGGGAGAACGACCCCACAGCTCTGCAAATGCAGAACTGGTCCCTTATTTCCTTCCCGCGGGGGGCTGCCTTGCTCCTCCCGGGAGGGAGCATCCCCGGTCCTGGCGTGGCTCTGGGCGGTGCGGAGGACGCTGCATCGCTCCCCTTGCTGCTGGGCAATGGCTCTCCCGGGGTTGCTTCTCGCCTGTTCCCATTCGTTCGCCTCCAGAGGAGGAACTGTGCTCAGCTCTTCCCGAAAAGATGCCAGAAAAGGCCTGGGATGCTGGCTGTGCTGGCGTGGCTCTGCCAGGATGGTGTCAGGTCGGCCTCCCTCACATTGGGACGGTGGATACTCACGGAGGGATCCGGCTGACGGCACCCGTGTCCATCGCCGTGGTGGGGACAGAGGGGAAGCAGAGCACGTGGTCCTCAGGGGTGGGAGCTGACCTGCAACCCTCCCCCGTGGCCTCCATCTGCCACGCAAAGGGGGTCAGCTCCCCCTCGCAGGGAGCCAGGGGGCAGATGGGTCCCTTTCATTTCTGTTTCACTTCCCGTTTCCAGCACATGGCCCTGGGGGTACAAATGTGACGAGCTCCTTTATACGGCAAAACAGCCAGAACCCACCTCCCGTCACGTTTGGGGTGGAAAACCCGGTTTTCTCCCTAGCCCAGAGCTGTTGTGTCCTGCTCGGGTGTCCTTTGGCAAGGGCCGGGGACCGGCTGAAACGCTGGACTGCTACGGGGTTTATTTACGCCCGCTCCAGTCCCACTGCGCGTGCGGTTCACATTCCCTAGCGGGTCTCCAAAACTGCCTTTAAATAAACGGAGGGTGGGAATTGCACTGCACCGGCGGGCTGAGGGAGGCAGCAAACCCAGAATGACCGGGGTGCAGGTGCCGACAGTCCAGGTTTTGGACCAGGATTGCTCCAGCCTCCCCCTGGGAAGAGCAATAACCCTGCGCAGCCAACGGCTCCTGCTGCAGCGCATTCGCCAGCAGCTTGAGAACAAAAATTCCTTTGTACCGGGGGGTTCCTGAGGCTCCGTTTGTCCCGTGATGGGGAATGGCCACGCTCGGCACTCGGTGGCTGCAAATGAAACGCCGGCTGCATTTCCACTAAGCTTTGAGGAGCTGAGCCGGGATTTTCCGTGCACTGAAAAGGTGGCGAAGGAGGGTGGCTGAGCCCCTCCTTGCCCCCGGCTCGTCCCCTCTCCCTCTGCTCTGGGCAGGGCAAGCAGCTGCCAGGACAGAAGCTGACCCATATCGCAGCACTGAGCGGTGCCTTACTGGCCACCACTTCCCCCCCGCCTCCCCGCTCTGGGGTGAAAAAGGCAGAGGATGGCCAAATCTGTGCACGGTGCGAGCATCGCTTCCATGCCCTGAAACACGCTGGGGGAAATGAGACCTGGGTCCTTGCAGCAGGGTGTGCTTCGCTTTAAAGATCTTAACGTGTGTGATCATCCTGGAGGAGAGATCTGAGCGGACGATAGCGCTGAGAAAGGAAGGATGTTTCGGCACCGGCACAGGTGAGGGAGGAGGTGCCATTCGGCTCGACAGGAACCCTGTGCCGAAAAGATAATTTCAAGCTGAGCTGTGGTTTACCGCAGCGTCCTCGTGACCGGCTGAGTGGTTGGGCGGCAGGGGCGGTGGGGAACGGGCCCGTTTTCCCACAGCCGGGGCCCGCGCAGGCGTCTCAGGGCTTGGCTGGGGCGAAACAGCGGCTTTCTGCTCACCCGTGTGGCCCCGGCTTGCATTAAACCCCC
>JAKFQP010000438.1:244261-259556 GCA_023375905.1 Nycticorax nycticorax | reverse complement strand
CCCCCCCCCCGCCAAGGCACAAACGTCGTGGGATGGACATCTGCTCCCAACATCCCCCCCGCCCTGGGAAGGGAGAAGTCTCCGAAGCCCCTGGGACACAAGACAAGCAGATCTGCCCTTGTTGGGGCTGCAGATGTAGAACCGGGGGTAACGAGAGCTCTTTGAGCGTGTCATTAATAGCGCTTTTTGGAGTCAGGCTTTGTGGCTGTGATGGGCTCCCAGCAGCGTCCTGTGGCTTCCTGTGACACGCGGTTTCTGAGAGGCTTTCATCCACTTTGCGGCACTTTTACTCACCACTTATCTCAGGGGTACGCAAGCAGGGTCAGATGCCGCGAGTGGGGAGAGAGCCAGCAGGGCTGGATCGTCGCCCCCAGAGCCCTAACCCCACGCCAGGGGGATGCCCCTCAGGAGGAGAGGGTCTGCCATGACTTCAAGCCCATCTCTGCCAGGGCCTTCTCCAAAGTTCGTCATGGCACGGGGTACGACGGGTCTGCCTTAGTACCCGTGACACGGTGGCAACAGCACAGACACTGCGACACGCGTCCTGCCCGCTGGGCAGAAAAGCACCGAACATCTCCTTGTCCGTGCCCAAGAGTTCAGTTGGCACCACCTCCAAAACCAGCACGGGTGCACGCGGTGCTCGGTTCAGGCTCCTCCTAGAAGGAAGGGCGGGCTGGGAAGATCTCCGAGGGCGGTCTGTGCGGGGAACGGGTGGCAGCGTATGGGGGCTGACGGCTCGGTACGGCACGCTGGGCTTTCTCAAATGCGTTTGGTCGAGGACCATGCGACAGTTGCGAGGCAAGAATTGCCTTGCATGGTGCTAACGAGGCCAACGTTGGGTGGATCACGCCTGGCCAAGCCACAGGTCTCACAGCTGTCTGCGAGCAGGCGATGCCGCGGTACGGCTGTGCCTGCCAAGCCTTCCTGCCAACGCCGCGTCGGCTCTTTGGCCGGTAACATAAAATCTTCCCTGGTGAAACAGGCAGCTGAGGCGGCTGTTGGTGGGACAGCAACCAGCAGGAAAGGATTGTGTCAGAGACCCTTCTGCGCCCGCTGCCTGGAGCGTGTCCAGAGGAACATGTCCATCAACTTTTCGACTCCACCTTAAAAAAACAAGTCATTTTCGTTTAAATCACCTTCATGTGGGAGGAAGCTATAGGAAAGAGGCGTTTTGATAGACTGTCGTGATATGGGGAAGGACGGGAGCAATTTGAGACTCTTGGTGATTCATGTTCAAAAACCTCTGAATCGAAAATCTCATGATTTGAAATCTCTGAATCTGTGATTTGCTTATTACCAGGTATTTTGAGGTCTCATAATGACCAAAGCTCTACGGTTGCTGAAAGGATGGGGTCAGAGGCATCTCCACTTATCTGTCACTCATGGTACTGAAGGCTGCCGCCAGTGTAAGGCCCCCGTGGGAGCATCACGACTGTTTGTGAGAGGAACGACACGACGGTGAGGCAAAGGCGCCGCATTTTCAGTCTTCTGTGTGTCACATGCTTCCAGAAAACAGAGTGAAGATGAGGAAAACAGCGCAAGTGAAGAGTCTGCGAAGATCCCCTGAAGTTACAGCCTACTCCTTCGCCCCGCAGGAGAAGGACCCACGTCCTTCCCTGTCCACCAAGGCAGACTGGTGGGATGGGTCCCCAGAATCCATCCCCACGGGCCCAGCAGCGGCTGACCCGCCTGCCATGGTGACGTCCTCCGGGGGAGCCAACAGCCCAGCAGAACACCCTCTCGTATGGTCCAGCACGTTGCTCCCTTGGGGACGGGCTCCCCCGGGATGGGCAGGCCTGGATGGAAGCTGAGGAGCACACAGGGAAAGCGGGGCTTGGCTGCTTGCGCACGCCGTCCTCCGAGGGGTGCGGCTCTGCGGTTACGTTCTTCCAACACTGCAACGCAAAACCTTATTTCAGCCGGGCCTTCGGTTACGTTTGAGCTCGTGCTAAATCAAGCCAACACTGAATCCTCACCAGATTAGATTATTCCTCGGCCGTGTGGCTCTCTGTGGCTGCCTCGATCCACGGAAGATAGGAGACCACGTGCCATTGTAGGAGATTTGTGCATGTGCATGACCATCGATCTTCCCCATTTCCGCGCGACACGCGGCGATTGAAACCCGAGGGTTTGGAGCTGGTTGGTTCAGGCACGGCAACAACACCTGGTTTTAAACTTGTGGACTTCATGGAAAGAAGAAAAAAAATCAGTAAACCCACACTGTAACATGAAATATCCTTCAAAGGGGTTTTTAAAATCAACTTAAGTTTCAAAGTCGTTACTGTCGCTTAAAGCACTGCATTAGAAACGTCCGAGCACCGCGGTGAACGACGGCGTTCAGCGGCCGCGGATACAGGACGCCAGGCTCTTGTGAGACGCAGGGGCACAAGAGAGGCCGCAAGGCTCAGCTCCGATGGTTCAACTCTGCTGACAACAGCGTTTGGCCATGGTAGTGCCATGGCAGAGAGGGGCACTACACTTGTGACACGTGGTTGAAGAGGAAGGGCAAGCTAAAATGAAATTTAGAATAAATAAATGATTTCTTGGTTAATTCCTGAGTCATTTCAAGACTGACTTCACAGAGACACACTCGGGAGCTTAGCAGTACCCGAGGCCGTGGCAGGCTGTATTTTCAACACAATGGCACTTGCTGTTTATTTTTCCAGTATTTCAAATCAAATTCCTCGTTCATTCGCTCACGTGTGTATTTATACCCTTCCCCGGACCCGTCCCTCTCCTACACCCGTCCTGCCAACAGAAGTGCAGAGCCGTCCGGGACTCGCCTCCCTTTCGGCTGTCCGTCTACTTCAAATGAGCCCTTATGGTGGTGGTGATGTGTGTATGCATTTTGCATTGTCACATTGAGGAGTACCATATTTTTCCATGGAAACAGAGAAACATTCAATTTGGAAAACTATTCTGTGTACCACACACAGTTTCATGACTTTTGCTGGCCTCGTTGTTATGGTCAGATATTCCATGCATAATTCCTTTCTGATTTAACTCTTTATAAAGCCAAGTGGCTCGGTCCTCTTCAAGAGGGAATCTCGTAACAAGAGAGCCTGCAATGTCAGCACAGTTTCCTTATTAACACGCGGCCCCGGGCCACGCTGAGATGAATTCTTTCCCCCCTTCCTCCTGGCATTCGCCAGGCGAAGCAGCTAAACCAGCCCCCGTACTGGCTGCTCCTACCCCAACTCCTCCACCACCGGGCAGGAGGCTCGGGCTGCTCCTCGCCCAGGGGACACGGGGCCGAGCAGCGCGCTATGAGGGGTCGGTGACTCTCTAACCTGGCCCATGCTGAGCTATGGCGAGGGCATCCATGGTGCGCGCCAGTCCGCTTTACCGCGATAAACTCGTGTTACAGCGCAGATGTCGATGCCTGTCCCAGGACAGCTTTGGGACAGTAGCCCTGTTGCCACGAGAATGCTAGAACCACGCACACCTTCTCTCCCACCTTCCCCCCATTCTTTCTTTTATGAGCACTGCTGGGCTGATGCTGCTTAGACCATGCCCAGGACAGGTACTGTGCTCCCGTGGTGCACCACTGCCAGCAACGTCACCAAGCTCTTAAATGAGCTCTTCCCACAGTCGGCAGCCGGGGCTCCAGAAAACCGTGCGCTAAGCAAGCTGGTTGGCAGACAACTACCATCCCTCACTTGGAAGTTGTCCTTGCCTGGAGACATGGCTAGACCTTGAGCTGATACGGTTAGACCTCGCACAGGCCACCCAACTTGAGAAGCATAGCAAGGTATGACCCATCACTGGTTCCCCACGGCCAACACAATAACCATGACCAGGGCGGATCTGCATCAGAAGAAATGACCACATGTGTGTACGGAAGCTCTGGGATCCATTGTGCATGTTCCTTCTGTCACGTCCAGGGCTCCAAATGCTCAGACAAGGAGCAAACTCTGCAGCTCCGTGGCTTTTTGTGCTGCTTCGAGTCAGGCTCCTCTCCTTGACATACTTTTCATGGGCTGCAGAAGTATCAGGAGACCTGGCAAGACTGCTGGAGCCCAGTTCCTCTGACCAGAGCCAGAAAAAGCTTTACTTCAAGCAAGGTAACCACTCACAGCACAGATCCTGGAAAATACAATTCCATTCCATCCCAGTAATTATTACAGCACACCAATAGATCTTCCTTTATTTATTTTTGCAAGATAGAGGCCAGTGATGTTAATGCTAAGCCAGAATGCAATCCGTTGTAGTAAAACTCATCATAAATCCAGACTAAGATTAGCAGCTGACTTTGAAATTGCTATAAATGAGACTTCACAGCCTCTGCAAGGCTCATAGCAGAATCTATGCAGCCATCGAAGTTGGAATGAGTAAATCCATCGCCCCCGCAAATCAGGAGAGGTTGAGTATGAAGAATCATTTGTCCCAGACAATCGGGCACAGCTTTTGTTACCTGAAAAAGAAAAGCATACAGGGAGGTGGAAATGAAAGTATTTGATTTACCTGAATTCCACGCCAGGAAGGTCTGTATTCCTGAGAAACATGCCTTCCCACAGAGCACCCCTCCCATCCCAGATCACAGGTCCAAGCGTTAGCGATCAATGTACCATAGTCAAATACTTTTCTTCTGGAGTTAATTAGAATAAAGCTTTCCTGTATGTGGAAATTGAGAAACTTTACAGCCCCATCCTGTCTTATTCTCAGCATCCGCCTCAGCAGAAATGAGCTGCCCGACCCTGGACAGGTGAGGTCCCTCAGCCCAAAGGTGTGGAGACACATGGCCTGACACCAGCAGAGGTGGGCTTGCAAACCCCCTCAGGTACGAAACTGTTCCAGGAAGGAGAGGGAGCCTGCGTGTCCAGGAGAGCCCACAGTACCGCCAGGCTGAGCGGGTGACCTTCCTGGGTGGGAAGGACGGCGCACATCAAGTCACGGCTGTCACGATGACCTGCCCACACGTCAGGCTGCTGTGCGAGCACACGTGCAGCCTCGGGACGACCCGCCCTGCCTCCAGCCCTGCCACGCCGCTCTCCGCTCTCATCTCAGCAGCACAACAGTTCTGAGATGCTGATAGAGACACAGCCGACACTGTCCTGTAAATGGCATGGGACAAGTTCTGAATAAGCTTGCTTTGATAAATATTTAATGTCGTTCTCAATGTATGCACTGTATTCATTTTAAATATAAATTTCCTGGCACTGTGCCCTCAATTAAACTTGTGTCTGTGGAGTGGCAGCTCTGGAGCAGGTCTGTGTAACATTTCTAGAAGCGAGTGGACTTTGCTTTGGCTGATACCTATTAACCTGGGGCTACCTCGCACCCATGGGAAGAACACGACCTCTTTTCGGCACTGTACTTCATGACAAACACCAACGCATGTCACACGGCAGCGTAAAAGCAGGCAGCACGGGCATCTGTACCACGCCTGGCTGCGCCAGCGCTGCGGCAGCCTGTTCCAAACCTGCGTACGGAGGCTGAGGGTCCGTGTTGTACTGAACCAGCGCGCCCAGAGCTGCACCGGCAAATCTCGGGATGGAGACAAGGCGGCAGCCGCGGCAGCACTGGCGTAAACGCGAGGGCAAGGCAGGCTCGTGCAGGAGGGATAAAAGATAAGACGAGGCAGGACAGCTTGATGATGGAGTGATTGGAGGAGGAAGGAGGGAAGAAACAGTCCGAGAAACGGAGTAACAAGACCCGTAAGGATGAAATATTGAAAACCAGGAAAAAATACCTAGAAAGCCAGAGAGAGAGAGAGAGAGGGGGGGGTAGAAGCACAGCAGGAGAGCAGCAGCAGAAATCCAACCATGGAGATTACGAAGCACGATACAGAGAGCACGATTTTGTTCCGATCATTTCTTGACTTTCTGCCTCCGGTCCAAAGACCCGTTTCGGGTTCCTGCGCAATAAGCAGTTACCGTACCCCACCAAGCAACTGCCAGCTTCGGCCAGCGAGACCCGAAGTCTTGTTCAGCACAGGGGATTCTTCCACCGATTCAAAGGTCCGCTCCGCTAGCCACTGCCGTGCCGTTACCTGCCGCCTCCTAGTACGGAGCGGTTGCAAACACCCACATTTATGTCACTGGCTGCATTCTGTGTTACCGGCACGTTAGCGTCTCTCTAAAGGAGGCAATTATCTGGAATTAATTTGTAGTTGCAACCCATTCGCCATTATTCAACTTTCCAGAAGAGTCCAGCCATGTCTGGCAAATCCAGCCACAGATCATCTTTCTCAGACTTAATTTATTCCTAAATTTTTCTTACAGACTGAGGTCACTGAGCATCAACAGTGAAGGAAGGTTTAGCAGGAAAAGGCCTTTTGAGTGTCCTTCCTTCTCGACCAGCCAGTGCTTATTTGACGCTGGCCGTACCAAACAGCATCTGATTTGTCATGCTGACCACAGGATCAATTTTTCACATCTCAGCCCGCATCCTTCCGTCCGCATGGCAAGATCAGGTGCTCAGTGTAGTAAAGGCACTCACTCGAGACACAGTGACCGGGGAAAGGAGTGATCCTGCCCCTTCTCCAGGTTCTTCTGAAGGTGGTGTCCAACATAAATTCCAAACTACCCTCAGCTCTATGGCACAGCCTGTTGGACCTCCACAGAACCATAGAATCGTAGAGTGGTTTGGGTTGGAAGGGACCCTTAGAGGTCATCTCCATCCTCGAAGACTTCAAGACTCAGCCAGACTAAGCCATGGCCGAGGTCACCCAGTGCTGGCAGTAATTCTGCTTTGAGCGACAGGCTGGACTAGAGACCTTGAAGAGGTCCCTTCTCAGGTACTCTCTGAAGAGGTCCCGTTCCTATAGTTCTGTGTTTTCCCAGTGTCCCTTCTAAAGTGACTCTGTCAAAGGGACACGATGGATTGGGAAGATGTTGGCTCTGAATGCTAATGGTGTCTTATCGTAATTAAAGCAGGGGATGCAGAATTGCAGCTGTGCCGCTGAGTAGTGCCAGTAGAAGTTTGGAAGCCCTAATCCCTCATCCGCCAGGGGTAATTGTAATGTCTGCATTTTAATCCCAGGATTGTGTTTGGCCATGTGAAGGATGTTACAGCTGGATTTAATTAACAAGCAGGATAAACCCCGTCTAAGAGAGTCAGGGGAAAGATGCGCCCATCCTATCAGTTCCCTTCGCTTCTGTGGCAACAGCTCATTACAGCTGAAAGTAAAGATAGCTTAGGAGAGAGAGGGAGCTCTGTCCCAGATATTTAATTTAGGTAGGGATTATTTTATAGGGTGGCAATAGAGATCTCTTTACTGAGATACCGGATCTGACCTACACAGACTTATCTGCAATCTAAGGCATATTGACATTCATCCACCGAATTACAGACTGGTGACGATTCCCCCTGCGACAGCGCCACAAAGCGCAGGCAGCTGCCGAAGCCGGTGGGTTTGCTTAGGAGCGGCGTGGTCGACAGCAGGCAACAGAGGCGCGAGAGGAAAGCCCGAAGAGCTGTAAATCGCACAGCGGCTTGAGAAAATAACAGAGCATCATCCAGCGGTGCGATGTCTGAGTGTAATTTTTAAACAGGGGCAACAGGACGCACACCGAGTGCTTTAGGAAGACAACAATTTTGAAGCAGTTGTGGAAAATAGGAGCTCATTCCTGCCGTCACTGTACCAGCTGCCGCTAAAGGATGAGGCAATCGGCACGAGGTCAGAACAAATCCTGTATGGCCATAATTTTGCCAGGATCCAAAAAGCATAGTGGTTTGGTAGAATGCACTTGAGGCTTTTCTTTTTTTTAATTCAACTTTCAAGAAGTTAACTTCTTGAATTCAAGAAATTCAAGTTAATTCAAGAAATTAACTGCTGTTCTTGTCTTTTCCTTTATCCGTGTTTGCGTGGGGCAGTAAATCAGAATGGGCCATGCATGGGGCTGCAGTATCTGGGGTGTATCTGTTCTGTTGAAAAATCCCTCTTCCTTTGTTTTGGGAGCCCTCTCCAGAGAGGGTCACCCAAGTGCCTGCCTGTTGGAGGCAGGTCCAGCTCTCCTCCTCCCCACCACTTGCAGCTCGTGTGTGCGCCAGCAGGTCGAAGCAGAAAGGCAGCAGAGAATGCAGAAGAAAAGACCAGCAGCCAGAACCAGAAAAGGACGCCTGAACAGCGACAGCCGTACCGCGCTACTGTTAACAGCAAAACCCCCTGCGCTGACAGAGGAGCGTGTAAAACACACCACGACTTCGGCATCAGTCATCTGGAACGCTGGCACCCACGTTAAGGCCGTTCCCATATGGCAGCTGGGCACAAACACCAGGCACTGGGAAATGGGTTGCAAACTACCAGTACCTAGAGCACAGAAAATAAACTGTGTGCTAACAAGACACGGTCCCTAAACTGGACGCAGATCAAGGGGCATGAGCAGACTTCACAGCCGTCACCTACGGTCACTCTTCCAGACTTCGTAAAAGGAAGAATTTTTAGGGGACTGCTTTAAGTAAATATTTTGCATCAACTTCCACATTCAGTTTCGCCAATGTAATTTAACTGAAGAGGCTTTGGGTAAACATGCAGATACACTCCAGTGCTTTAGGGAATTGCCAGCGATTTCCTCACATTTTTAAAAGCAGCCCGTAAAATACACACATTTTGCTATTATTACCCTTAGGTAGTTTACTTTAAAATATTTTTTGCATAACATACTGTTAAATTGAACGGAGCCAAATCAAATAACAACAATTAGTATGGCTGAGGGCAAGTTCTGCTACTCTGTGGTAGGGTGGGATTTTGCTAATAATATCGCATACTTTCGGATACAGAGGAGACAGACTGAGTCATATTGTGAAACACCAGCAAAAATCCCACCGAAGCACGTGGGATTTACTTCCTCCCTGCGCACTGCTCCTGCCCTGCTTACGAGGAGCTGCGTAACGCACCCCTGAGCCAGGTCCACTGCGTAAAAAGGTGGCTAGAAATGATCTGGCCGCCGTCGGCCAGCCTTGGCTGCTGCTCACGGCTGCATGGAGGGATATCGAGCAACTGTCCCCTTCCCTCTTGCTGCCCGAGGACGAAAACCACTGGGTCACACGATGTCCCGTTTCTTGCGATGCACTGCAGGTCTGCGCTACGGCGTTGCCCCAACACCCCCCCCCCCCCCCCCGAGTACCTGAGAGTATCTCCATTTCTGACACTTGACACTGTCCGGTTTGGGTAGGGATGGCACAATCCTCTCCAGGTGACTGAGGATCAGCTGCTGCACCTCTGCAGGGTCCGAATCCAGGTGCTCGCTTCCAAACGGCGCAGTCGTGTGAACTACAACCGAGGGTCCGATTTCAGGAGACTCTGAAATAAAGGAGACAGATGCCTTCAAAAGATGGCCCACAAACACTTGCCTTCCCCGCACGCTGACAGCTGGGCCTCTAGCCTAGGAGTCAGTAAGAACCATGCAGCAGTATCTAGGTAGCTGAAAGCCTAGAATAAACCAATACTTTATATTTATGGAGGAGGAGAAGGGGAAGAGAGGCCAGGGCGGGTTAGCCTGAGAAATCAGCACTTCCTTTTGGCCTGCACAAGCAAACTCAACTCAAATTTTGCTGCTCTAGCAACTGCCAGGAACTGGATGTGTGGTTGTCCGCATGCACGTTTTGGGGAGTGTGAACCTTCAGTACAACTCCTGCCCTCGGGCAAATATGGGCAAGTGAGCAAAACTCAAAAAAACAGGGGTTGGCCCTTGAAAATCAACCAGGCTGCAGTGCCAGGGGAGGAACCGAAGGCAGCTCAAGTGCTGGCGTTCATCCCAGCAGACCTGGAGACGGCCAAGCTCCATTATGGCTGGGGCTTGTTGTAGGTTGTCTACAGCAAGGGACTTCTGTCCCCACCAGCATGTTGGCTTGTCACCTTACGGACGTGGTCTGGACAGCCAACAACCAGTGGCCAGAGAATTTGCCCAGAACAGGGGATTTTCAGGCTCAGGGATTTCCCTGTGCCAAGGCACGATGAGGACCCAAGCAGATCCTGGGGTGAGTCGCTCATGCCGGGGCTGTCCTGCTTCAAACGAGGAGGATGCATTTGCTGGAGCAAGGACATGACCCGAGTTCTGCTGTATTTCAGCTGAGAGCTCAAACTCACCAAGCTGGTTGTTAAATTCAGCAATTCCCTCTCGCCCTATTAACCAGAAATTCCCTCTTTTGGAAGCAGAAAGCCTTTTCTGGCTAAACCTTTGTTTAAATTAGCACATTCCTAGAAAAATATTTTAGTTTCAGCAATTGGGCATTTTATGACCAAGGAATCCACAAAGGAAGAGGCGGTTGAACACTTTCTGAGCAGCGCTGGCTGTTAGGTACCAAGCTTGATAGAAATCTTTCTCTCTGCTCTGTCAGTGGAGACAGCTCCAGCTCCAGCTCCTCCAGCTGGAGATCCCCTTTGAGAAGATGACAAATTCCAGCTTTCCAAAGGCAACCAGAATGTCTTTCTCTGATCAGCTTTCTGTCCTGGGCCGAACAGAACACACTGCTGAGGCACAGCAGTTCCCAGTCCTAGAGCCCACAGCAAACTCAAATGCAATGGCTCTAACTTCAGCTGGAAGGATCCCTTCACGAGTCTTTCTTGGGTGGGCCAGCTCCGTCAAACCTTGCTCTCAAGAACTGGGAAAATGTGGCTAAAAGGGGTGGGAAGACGTTTCTTGGTTGTGTCAGGAACGCACCCTGACAGGCCACATCTGAAGGCACCGAGCCATGGTGCTGCCTTTTCTTAAAGTTCTCCTTTTCCCTGCAAGATCACACACTTCACGCCCAGGGCCAGGCTCCCAAGCCCTGTTCTCGGGAAGTCCTAGTGCCCTTTTCCTGGGCGATTTCCTGAAGTGCCCAGAAACTCTGAGCTTGTTTCCTAGTTCAATGTGAGGTCCTGACTTTGCTCTCTGGTGTCTTGGCCTTGGAAGTAAGCCTTAACCATTGGGGATGGGCAGGTCCAAGATACCCACCCAACACGGATTTGGGATGAGGGCCAGGTGGATCTGGGGACGAAGACTGTGGAGTGAAGCAAGGACCACTCTTGCTTAGAAGCAGAGGCTCAGCCTAAGGGGTCATCTTCTTCCCTGAGCTCTGGCGAACCGATTGCCTAACACCCAGCCTCAGGCTCGTCTTCCTGAGATCCTCCTGCCACCCCCAAGCCTGGTTTCATGGGCTGGCGATCTCTCTTCGCATCAGCTTTTCCAACTGTCTGGAAAAACATCAGAAACACTACTCGGTTTCTCTTTCCCATTTTGGGGGAGAAAACAGGTATTCTGACATCTCTACATGGAGCCTGCCGGGGACAGAAGACCACGTGGGGACACCTATTAGGTACCTTGGGATTTATTATAGTGTACGTGGTATTTTGGCAACTTCTTCCACATAAACTTGGCCAAAAGGCTCATTAAACGACATCTAAGCATTTTAATAAAACAAATACTCATTGCTTGCTGTGACTTGTTATAGCCAATGATTCTTGGACAGGGCCGCCTTCTTCCAGATCTCCCATCTCTTCCACAGCGTGTACAAAACAAGTTTCAGGAGAACAGGCAGTTCGTTGAGCTTTTAATTCCCCCTTTGAGCTACTGATAGCTTGGAGAGCTTCCAGAGGCCACTGAGTCACAGCCTTCCAGTACTGAAATATGCAGCCTGCAAGGATCGAGTTTAGCCTCAAGCCCTTTTCCTTCTTCTGCAAAAATACTGGCTAAGAGAGGAGTTTAAAATAGACTTTTCCCTGACAGCAATGGGGGGACCTCAGCCTTGATGCACCGGGTACAAGCGACTGCTGAGCTGCTGCGGGAGCAAAGCCGTCATTTTCCTCCCAACATGTTTAGATCAGGCTGCAACGGCTAGCTTAAAAACCAGGGCTCCTGGCAGGGCTCCTCAAGATTTCCATTTCCTTTATTTGTGGCAAGGACACAAGCCACCCATGGCCATGCTAGCAGATGACAAAGTAGCACGGGAGATGTGGCAAGCCCAGGAACGCTCGGCAACGCGAGGGGCGATGATCTGAGGGTGAATGGAAGCAGCATAAAAGCTTCCATCAGCTCCCAGTTCTCCCCCCCCTCTCATCCCAGCTGCACGGCAATTAATCCGATCAGCGGATGCAGCGGCAGGCGCAAGATGCTGGGTAGATCAGAGCGCGAATGAGACGGCAGAGTTGGCTGTAGCTTAGACCTGCCTAACGAGCAAGGAGCCGCTCTGCCAGCGTTGGCAGCATCCTCGGCACCCACAGTGGAGGGACCCACTGGAAACCTGCGCGGGGCGAGCTTGCGCCTCGCCTGGCTCCCCCTGCTCCGTCCCGCCCGTGCTGCAGCGGCGCCGGCAGGGCTGGTGCCTGCCCCCGTCCCCGCTAACTCGCTCCGGGAGGAAAGCGGCGTTTTGTGCGGAGACCCTGCCGGGGCTGCGGCCATGGAGGGCAGCGCCCCATCGCCCCGTGCCGTGGCGCCGGCCTGGCAGGGGCGGGTTGTGCCCGAGGGTCAGCCCACCCGCGTACCCCTGGCAAGAGGGAAGGCGCAATACTGTAACCACAGGTTCTCCTTGCTCCTGTGTCGACTTTTCCTTGTTTTACTGTTCATTTCTTTTGCTCTGCTGCATGGCACAGGACCAACACAGGCAGATAGTAGATGCAAGGTGACAAATGTGAGGTTAAGCACATTCCTTTGAAGACCCATCTTGCTTCCACGTAAACAGAACAGAACCGCTTGACCTTTGGCGTATGACACCACGCAGCCCAGCGTCCCGCCCGTGACAGGGAAGGTGCCGTGGGAGCCGCTGCGTGGCTGCAGACCCTGCGGACCCCGCAGCCTGTGGAGCGGCTGGCTCCCAGCGATGGGGAGAGGGGCAGAGCCAGGCTCTGATGTGGGTCCAGATTTAACACGGCCACCCTCCTTGGGACGTCTTGGCCACCACTGTGTCTTGGCCGCCACTGCTATCGACAATGCAGTTGTTCTGAGCAGCCTGCAAGGTGGAGCAGAGTAGTAGGGATGGACAAATCCCATTTTTTTTCTGTCTCAAAGTCAAAGTATGAAGTCCCACCAGTCCCCCACAGACAAGTCAAGTCCACAAAGACCTTATGGGAGACGCTGAAGCACTTCAGACCAAAGTCCGGCTGGACCGTCAGTGTGATCAGCAGCATCTTCCCCGCTTGGTGAGTCTGAAACCATGCACACGGAAAACAGATGAACCAAACAGACAGGAGGTTAAATAAATGCGGAATTAAGTAAGTGGGGAACTGAAAAGTGAGGATCCAACTGCATCTTCCACATCCTAAAGGGAAGATGACAGAGATCACAGAGCCAGACTGGCCTTAGAAGTTCACAGCAACAGGAGAAGAGCCAACGGGCACAACGGCAACCACAGAACATCCCAGCTGGACGTGAGGCTACGGCCCCTGCCGACGTGCGCGGGGCATCCCTGGGACGGGGCCCTGAGGGGTGGGGGGTCCCCATCCGCAGGGACTGCCCCGACTCCCCCGGGCACCTGATGTGGCTGCAGCATTTGCTCTGCTGGGAGCCGGGTCGGGCCAGAGACCCCCACCCCGCGGCTCCAGCTGGAGCCCGGCAGGTTTGTGCAAGCGCGTGTGAACAGAGGAGGAAGGCCTCCAACAGCGAGAGGCGCGGACGGCCAGCTGTCCCGGGCAGAGGACACGTCAGCCGCCTGGAAGGGGCGCCAAGGACAGCAAGCAGGGAGGCAGTTAGAGCTCATGGCACTGCGCTTCAGCCGCTGCAACGGCGAATCAAGCACTAGCAAAGGCTCCCCACGTTGAACTCTGGGGAAACTGGACCTCAACCCACAACCTGGGAATGAGGGACAAGGGGCTGGACTGCGAGCAGGAGAGGGCGGCCACCGGCTCCTCAACATTTCAGGACTGTCTCAACGCTCGTCATTAGTGCCCAGCTGCGTAAAGAAAGCGAAGGACGGGCTGCTGACAGGGAGAGTTTGCGCAGGATTAAGCCTGTCAGGAGGATTATCTTCCAGAAAGAGGATGGGGCTCATAAAAGACATCCTGGAGAAGAGGGTGGAGAACAGAGCCCAGGGCCACTTCCCCAGCACCGCGACTCACGAGCAGCCGGCGTCGGAAAGGTGGCTCCTCGCTTGCAGAGCACGTTTCCTGCGGGGTGGTAAGGAGGCAGAGCCCGATGTCCCGGGTGACGCTGCTCCGCAAGGCGGCGCGGGCTGGAAGCGCAGCCGCCGCCGTTACGGTGGGATAAAAGGGCTTGCAGGCAGCTCCTCCGTGTGCTCGGTGACACTGCGAACAGCCCGCGGCGCCGAGCCCTCCCACGGGGACCTCCTTCTGCCCTGGGAAGCTCCCAGGTAGCATTAAGGGTGGGAAGTCAGCTGCTGTGGTGGCCAGGTCCTCCTTGCCATCGGCCTCAGGGAAGGAAGGGGACAGAGAGATCACTAACGCGTAAATGCCTCAATAAAACAGAACACGATTTCTCAGAGAAAGCCCACGGGGGGTTATCTGCCCGCCAAAACCTTCTCCCTTGCAAAATGCAAGAGCTACTTTCCTCTGGTGAGGCTATGCCAAGGTCAGGGGTCAGAGTCCCTACATTCAAAAAACATTTTAGAGATTAGCTGGGACCCCTGGGATCTTTCCTTAGCAGGAGGAACACCATCGGAGCCTGAAAGTCACAGGATTCATTTGGCAAATGGTCAGGATCGTATCCATCACGTTTTGGGAACAAAACAGGTTGAAAAGTAACTGTGGGAGGGGAGGAACTGGTGGGTAATATGGATTCCACGGTGCCAGGAAGGGGACAGCACCGTGCCCTTGGGACCAAATGGCAGAAGGTACCCTAAGGAGGACCCATCGCTGTCTGACGCTGCCTGTGCGGCTAGCAGCGGAGACTCGGCACGGGCGGGGAGAAGCAGCTCCAGCTTCTCCTGCGATCCCCGAGAAAGCAGAAGCCAACGGCGTATGTCCAAACAACAACATTCTAGGATTGAAAATCACGTCTGAGGGCCGTCATGGAGCACGCCTTGCAGCTGAAAGGCTTTGAAGCAAGAAACCCCCACCAGAGAGCGTCCACCGAGGCACCGAGGACGGGGCGTTCAGCGAGGCTGATCAGCCTCCACCCCAGAAGCGGCTGCACCGGTCGGGGACTGGAGCACATGGAAACTCGCTGGACCACAAACGTGGACGAAGCTTGAAGGACGGCCCGTTTCTGCCAAGGGGGCTTGGCTGGACTCACCTCCCCGTTAATTTCTTAGTGAGTTCAGTAAATGCTCACCAGATCGCTGTCTAGCTCAGAGCCACAGGACCTGGGGGGGGGGCACCTCTGGGGGTCTCTGGTCCAGCCTCCTGCCCGGAGCAGGGCCAGCTTCAAGGTCAGCTCCTAGGCGGGCTGCCTGCGCGCTCGGCTGGGAACGCCCCCGC
>JAKFQP010000438.1:229281-243281 GCA_023375905.1 Nycticorax nycticorax | reverse complement strand
GCCTATAGGAAAGATGGGGAAAATCTTTTTAGTAGGGCCAGCTGCATCAGGACAAGGGGTAATGGTTTTAAACTAAAACAGGGTAGGTTTAGACTAGATATAAGGAAGAAATTGTTTACAATGAGGGTGGTAAAACAGTGGAACAGGTTGCCCAGAGAGGTAGTAGAGGCCCCATCTCTGGCAACATTCAAGGCCAGGTTGGACGGGGTTCTGAGCAACCTGATCTAGTCAGTGGTGTCCCTGCTCACTGCAGGGGGGTTGGACTAGATGACCTCTAGGGGTCCCTTCCAACCCATAACATTTATGATTCTATGATTCTATGAACCTGTATTTTAAAATTAAAAAGGACTCAAGACTTACGCTGATCCTGCAGACCTGTAAGGCGAATCTTCCCTTTAAATAACCTTGCAATCCTGACACGGGAGGGAACCGCTTCCGTTTCTGTGTGCCATCTATCCTTAGTCCTCCGGAACGCGGAGAGATGCAAAGACTGTGGCATTACAGAAATAAGGCTTGAAATAATTTATATGGAAGAATTCCCACTGTCCCCCCGACCCGTTATAAATCTTGGCAGCGTGTTTAAGGCAGCCAATCACACAAATATTTAATACGCACACATACCGCAGCAGGAATTCAGCGTACACTTCTTTTGGCTCTGCCTTACGCAGCGCTGGGGCGCGTTACCTCTGCGGAGGGAGACGTGACTTTATGAACAGCAGCCAGCAGAAGAACGATTGCAAATGGGGCCCTGAGCAACGAGAAGCCTTTGCACAATTACACGGGAGAGAGTTCACGCCGTCGCCCTCGGGCCAGCCCGGGCAGGGCACGGTGCAAGAAATGTGCTCCACTCCGCAGCCGGGGAGCGTGGCACCAGGCACCAGGGGAGGCTCGAGGCTGACCCCGAGGGCTCTGGAGTCGGGGATACAGAGGATCTGAGGCCCGCTATGCTCCAACGGAGAAATAGATATTGGCAGCGTGTGAAGGGGTTGGAGCTGCTTCAGCAGTGGCTGGCACCGGAGCACAGCTCCTCCTGGCACCCCGACTGCAGGGCCGGGCTGGGTGTTCAGAGAGGGGGTCCCCTGCACACACCATGCAACCAGTGCTACACGGAGCAAGCGGGTCGCACTGATCACACAACAGGCTCGAACAGGAACCCCCAGTCGCCCAGGAACCGTGGGAGTGATCCTGGACTGGCCAGAAGGCAAAGCTTTCGGAGTATCGCCAGAGGAGGAGGTGGCGCGTGCTGAAGAGGCCCCGCTGTGCAATAAATGGCCAGAAAAAGAGAAGCAATGTGCCCCGTTCACTGATGGGTCCTGCCATCCCATGGGAAAGCATGGGAGAAGGAAGGCTGCTGCATGGAGTCCTACAAGACCCGTCGCAGAGGCTGCTGCAGGAGAAGGTGGATGGAGTCAGTCTGCAGAGGTGAGAGCCCCCCAGCTGGCTCTGGACACCGCTGAAGGAGAAATGGCCAGCGCTGCCTCTGTACTGGCCCCTGGATGGGGGGGAATGCCCTGTGCGGGCGGCTGCAGCAGTGGGGGCAGAGCACTGGCACCGCAGAGGCCGTGGAACATTGGGCAACAGTGCAAAGGTGGGAAATGACATCACACCAGGGCCTTGAGCATCATGACCGAACTTCGCAGCTGGGTCTAACTGCAAACCTCACGCGGGAGACCTGACCGGACTCTTGCGAGGACCAGGCGACCTCCAGGGTCCCTTCCACCCCGAATGACCGTGACTTTGAGTGGTAGGGGCAGACAACGGAACAGGAGGGAACCTCCACAGGCTGAGCCTCAGCAAGATCGGAGTGCGGATGAAGAAATGCAGGTGCAGCCCTGGGACAAGGTCACCAGCAACGTGGGGGATCTCCATCCTGGCTTTTTTAAAACCTCAGCTAGAGAAGGCATGGCTGCCCCGACCTCGCGTTAGCACAGCCTGCTCCCAGTCAGAGCTGGGGCAGGGATCTTCAGAGGTCCTGGCCACCAGCGCCGCCGCTGTACCGCGGCACTCCCTCATCCCACCGCGCGGTTACGGCGCAGGAGAAGCGTGCCCGGTCGTACGGCTGTTTCCTAGCACGGTGACGGCATGCCAACGTAAGGGCGATGGGCAAGGTCTCCAGCGCCCTGCCCAGCAGGCGCCAACATCACCGATGCCTGCAGGCTGTGGGAAACAATGGATCCCGACGGAACAAGGGAGACAAATAGAAGTCTCCCAGGCCTAAACCTGAGCAAGCGTTGGCGCAGTGAGTTTGGTGATACTTAATAATTACGTACTAGGCAGCAGCTGATTAGGAGAATCCTTCCTTATTCTGTGGCAGCGCGCCACGGTGCTTTGCAGGTCACCACAAAGGTGGGAAGGTTTTCGCCCCCTCTTCACGGATGTGGTTAAACGCGGTCACTGTCGCAACGCGAGCAAGTAACAGAATCGGGNCGGGAAACAATGGATCCCGACGGAACAAGGGAGACAAATAGAAGTCTCCCAGGCCTAAACCTGAGCAAGCGTTGGCGCAGTGAGTTTGGTGATACTTAATAATTACGTACTAGGCAGCGGCTGATTAGGAGAATCCTTCCTTATTCTGTGGCAGCGCGCCACGGTGCTTCGCAGGTCACCACAAAGGTGGGAAGGTTTTCGCCCCCTCTTCACGGATGTGGTTAAATGCGGTCACTGTCGCAACGCGAGCAAGTAACAGAATCGGGAAGCACTCTCAGCTCCTAACTAACTCGATTAAACTCAAATGCCAGCAGTTCTTCTTGAGCTATCCTATGCCAACGCACTCCTGGTGTATGAAATACATTTAATAAATAAAACATACACTCACCCGGCTGCCATCCTCCAGAAACGGATGAGGAGTGTCTGCCGTGTGGGACGTTCTCCAAGCCCTGCCGAGCAGCCCTCTGTGAGCACCATTTCAAGGATTTTCCGGGATTGCAGAAGCGCACCGTCTCGCCCTGCCTCCGGCCGAGCAGCCCCCGTTATCTAACTCGCTACCACCTCCCGGCACGCTTAGTGGAAATATGGGGAGCTGCGGCGTGGCGGACGCGGGAGATGGCGTGTGTATGAATCAGCGTTAAAGAGAGGAGTGCCAGCTCTTTCTTGGAATAGCGACATTTCGATGTCTCAAATCCCCGGACACTGGTTTCGTAAACGCAGTAACGCAAACCATGTGCGGGGTGGTGATTTTCTGAGGGCCTCCCCGCTTCCATTGTGTATTTTGTTACAGGCCAAATGTGACATTAAATGCTATCCGCTGCGGCTCGGAGTTAAATGCTTGCTCTGTTCAGAATAGCAACACTCAATTAAGCAGCATTTTTCATGATCTGCACCCTCTATTGTCACTGTGTTCGAGGGAAATAATGGGAGCACTGACCTATATTGCGCTTCTTGTTATCGACGGAGACGAAGCGTATGCAGGGATTATCGGCGATGTACGCTGCAGCCCAGGGGACATCAATCCGGGCACCGGCCTCATAAAACAGCCCCAGAGCGTAGCGGGAGGAGTAGGTCGCAGATTCCAGTTGCTGCTTTTGACTTTCATTAATTACTGTGGAAAAATAAAAAGAAAGAAGAAAAATAAAACTCGGAGAATCCCTCTTCTCCCAGAGCACCGAGCGCGTGAACGCTGCGGTTGAGCTGATCGCTCCTTCCTGAAGGTGACCGGGCTGCTCAAGCCAAGAACTTAACGTTAAGCCCAGCGCTTTGTGGTGTTTTTCTGGGACACCTCTTCATGGAGTTTTAACGGCGCATTTTAATGGCATTTTAACGGCGCATTATGCAGAGCACGCCCTGGGCGCGCAGCCCTCCCCCGTCTGCCGGTGCTTCACCTCCCAGTTCTCCGTGAGCGGCCTCCGCCTTGGGACGTCGATGACCGGTGACTTTTTTCCAAGCATTTTCTCAAAGGGCGAATAAATGGGAGTAAGGGGTTTGGGCTGCCTCTAGCACATCAGGTAAACGACTGCATGACTCTGCAAAGACCCAGATGAGTTCACGTATCGGCGCAATGAACCCGGGGACTCTCGAATCTCCAGGGAACGCAGCCCTGCAACCTCTGCTGCAGCCCAAGCGGGTGAAGGGAACTGCGCTTCAGCACACAAAGAGCCCCTGCTGACGCTCGGCCCCTCCGCCTGAAGGTATTTTAAAGCAGTTTAAAAGATTTCCAAGCAAATACGAATCCTCAAACTGCATCGAGGCTGCCTCGTGCTCAGAGCCTATTTACACACAGAGGACAAGGAGAGCATCATTCCTGAGCCAACCCTGGTGGAGAGGGGGGCTAGCGACACCCCAGCTCTTACCAACCTACGGGTGACCGCATCAGCTGTGCAGGCCTATAGGTGCCGAGTCCAAACTCCTTGTTATGGCTGCTCCATTCCGGCAACATCTCCATGCGGCCTCCCAAAACATGCAGCGACACAATTCGTGTCCCCATTCAGTGTCCTCCGAGAGGCTCAATAAGCCAGACATGAAGCCTACCACGTCTCAGAAGCCTTGGTGAACCACCAGAGAAGGTTCGCCAAGGATATCGAGTCCAGTTGTCACAGGCAGGTGCCTTCTACGGGAGGATGCATGGTCTGCAGTCACCATCTCTCACCCAAAAACCCACCAGGCTACTCATAGGTATCTCCCCCATCCTGCTGTTTCTCTAGTTGCCTATTTTTCCCATGATGTGTCTCCACTCCGTTCCTCTGCACGTCATGGAGAAGGCTGATTTCAGAGGCTGCTCTCTGCCTCCTCCCCTGAAACAAGCACAGAGTGCTCTCCCAGCTGAGGTTCCTGGCTGGACTCCCCCACCCCACCACGACCTCCGCACCCACGCCAGCCTTCTCAGTGCACCAGAGGATCACAAGTCAGATTCCGTCTCAAGTCCCATCAGAAATAAACCTTGAAATGCCCCCAAGAAAAACCCACACAAATTTTAACACGAATGTGCTGGGGAACAGAGGAATGTGGGGAAGGAAACACTGATCGGCCCGTGAAAGCCGGGGAGGGGAGAAGAGGAGGAGAAATGAGGCTGCTGCGCATCCCGCCCCGCTGGGAACGCCCCTGGCCCGTGCTGACTTCCCACTCGAGCCGCACGTCTGACAGCGCAGGCACAAGGTGCCAGCGCCCGGGAACCGTCTGGGGGCTCTGCTGCCAACTCAGCACAGCAAGGGTAGCATCTCAGCAGCGCCTGCCCCAGTTCCTCCTGGCAGACCACAGCAGCCCGGCCAGGGAGCAGAGCTGCTGCCAAATGCACGGCGGAGGGGACAGGTCTCCTTCAGAAACCCCCATCCCTTTTCAGGTGAGGGCTCTGCTCGGCTGGGATTTGAGGCGTCCGTCACCACCAGGCCCCCTTCTTACACTGCGATGGATAACCACCACGTGTTATGCATTCTTGCTGTGCCTCGAGAGAATATAAAACTCCTACAAACAAGCGAATGAACGTGAAGCCGTAACACCCCACCTGGAACACTGCTCTTTGCCCAGGTCACTTTGGCAACTCGCTTCCCCTTGGGGAAACAGAAACCAGCAGGACCCCCCCGGCCCGCGAGGTGAAGCCCAGCACGCAGAAGCCCCCGCGCTGCTGGAAGGCATCTGAGATAGAGACGAGCTGGGGGGGCTGCAGGCGCCGAGCTGCCCGAGCCCCTGCCCAGCCTCTGCTCCGCAGCACACGGGGGCTGCTGCAGGGGAGGGACCAGGGGGCTTAGACGGGCCCGGGCAGAGGGTTTATCCCACGGGGCGCTTCAGCAGGTACAGCCCCCCCGTGCCAGGCGCTGCCCAAGCCCAGCCAGCTCCAAAGCACCTCTCTGGAGGCTTAACGTGGCTTTAGGGACCTGTCCACAAGCTACGAACTTCCAGAGGGCGCTGGGGGCCATTGGGGGTGGGTGTCAAACAGCAGCGCAGTAGCCAAAGGTGTCACCGGCTCTGGGCACGCAGGTACCCGCGGAGCTGGGCCGGGGGCGCGGGGGAAGGCGGGGAGCCAAGCAGCCCCCCTGCCGGGAGGGGAGTGGAGCGGAGGGCGGGCAGCGTCGGGGGCCAGAAGCAACACATCCGTGACCCAACCGAGCAAAGGGACACCGGCAGCCTGGGCCCGGCTCACAGCGGGCAGCTTCGGGAAGAAGTCGCTTCTGAAAGCCTGGGGGAGACAGAGTAAGGCACGGGCTAAGGGTGCTGGTTACAGCGCCCGGCGCCGGCAGGCGTCGCGGGGACAGCGGCAGGCAGCAGCGAGCCCCAGAAACTCCGAGGGGCTTCTCCAGACTCAGTCCTGCTTGGACCCCTTGGGAAAACCCAGGCTGGAAGGGAACCCGCAGGGCGGAGAGAGGGGGGCAGCGCTGGGACGCCACCCACCCCACGCCGGCACCCATCGGACCCACGGCCGGGCTCGGGCCTGAGGCAGCTGCAGGCGGCCACAGGGGGACGCGTCTGGGCGAGCCAGGGCACCCCCAGGGATGGGGACCCCTCACCGTCCAGGGCCCCGTCCCAGGGACACCCCGCTGGCACGGGGAGGGGCTCTTGCCCTGGGACCAGCCGGGGGTTCCCGTGCCGCGGCAGCGCCGGTGCCCCTGGGCTCTTTCTGACCCAACCATAAACCAGAAACGAGCAATACCCCTTGTCCCCAACAGCCAGGTTCATACCGCAGCATTCAGGAGTGTATTCATTCAATTGCTGATGCACATGTGCTAACCAATTTGCTTAAATATTGCTTAGGTTTCTTAAAAAACAACGTCTGTGTTTCAGTGGATTCTAAACTGCTGCAAATTTACAAAACCAAGGAAGTTTTTATAGCTTGGGAAGACGGGCAATAAAGTGATGTCAAGTTTGAAATCCAGCAAAAAAAAAAAAAAAAAAGCTGAACTGCACGCGAAAACAACACTCGGAGTTGTAAGACTGAGGTTTCGCCCCTGCTCCATCCATGATGCATTTTAGCAAGGCCAACAAGTTGATCTAAGGACATGAAGAGAGCCCTCATTTTGAATTTCCATACTTTTTATTGGCTTAAATGAAAACCAGACTGCTGTTTTAACGTTGTGTACAAAACCACAAAATAACTATTAATTTTTCCCCTTCCAACAAAAACGGCTAAGATGATTTTAATAACATTTTGGAAAAAAAACCCCAGCTTTCAGACCACAGAATTGTCCAGCGCACAGGAACCAGCCAGAGCCATGTTTTTAAAGCAATGCATGAAGACATGAAAATCTTCTATTTTCCACTGAAGAACCCAGCTACAGCTGCACTGCAAATGCCGCTGAAGCAAACGTCCCCTGGAGACTTCGTCACATCAAAGCAAGGGGCATGTACGCCGTATTTGCTGTTTCCCTAGGCACTGACAGCTGAGCGGATTACTTATCTGCAACACTCAATAAATACAGTAAGGGCCTTTTATCTGCTGCTCCAGTCCTTTAACGTCACCTCGCTGCCTCGCTCATGTTGTGGGAAGGAGCAGACCCAGAGATCCCGTTAGGGCCAGCCCGAGAGCGCAGAGCCAAGGCTCCGGCTGGCAGGCGGGGGGCACGGGCTCCGCACCACCCGGGAGCTGAGAGTGGGGGGCACGGGCTCCGCACCACCCAGGAGCCCAGCCCGAGAGTAGGGGGCACGGGCTCCGCGCCATCCAGGAGCCCAGGGCTAAGCCCAGCCTACCATCACAGAAGCCAGGGAAGCAAAAATAAACCCAGCTGCTCCAGTGGCCAAGAACCAATGGGGACAATCGAGGTCTAATCCGGGCATTTAGTCATTTGCCAGCAAGGAAGGGAGGGGATGGCAACAGGCATTGTTACCTGCAGAAAGGCACCGCGGGAGCGAGGTAGCACCTGGATCGCTCACTGCCAGCTTGTGGCAGTTGTTGGCAAGGGCCAGACCTGAAACCACAAGTCTGAGCAAGCAGAGATGGGGATGGGACACGATGGGTTGGTGAAGGATTAAGGTCAGTCTGGTAACCAAGACAGACAGGACACCCACAAGCTCGCATGACGTCCCACGGACCTGTCACTGTAGGTCACAGCCGCTGGGGACAGCGAGAAGCCACGTTCAGAACTGCAGGGAAAAGCAGATGCTACAACGTGAGATGCATTTACAGTAACACTCATTTTGGAAAGTTCTGCTATTCCTAATTCGGCACTTTGAAAAGCTTGTGGGTACTTATCTCGCTATCAGGTCACCACACGATCCCGGCGCTCGGCTGGGATGCTTGTATCCAGCTCCCGCACGCATGTAAGGATGTGTGGGCAAGCTCGGGTGAACAAACTGAGGTCCCGGTTTGGAAGACTTCCAGGGCGAGAGGGAAAGCACTCTTTCCTTCTTGTGCTGCCCAGTCCCGCCGGGTGGCACGGAGCACGCTGCGCCCTGACAACGGCAGCTCCGGAGGCAGCGAGCAGCCAGAGCCTGTGCTCCCGCACACCGCTACGGCCGGGCACGTTCAGAACCACCTAGTAGGTATGGCCAAGGGAACTGTAAACCTAGAGACATCCAGGCATCGCCGGCCACCAACGCACTAAGAAAAAAAAACCTACTGTGGTGCTTTTGAGGAAAGACCGTGCTATTAAAGCAGCAAAATACGAGGATGCAGGCCTTCTAGCTTTTTCTTTTAGGAAAAGATCACTCTTGGAAGTCTCCACTTCTTTTACTGAAAACTCCTTATTCTAATAACCCAACAGCTTTAACTTTGGTGGGAACGGTGTCAGAGCCTGGCTGGAGCTTTGTGACTTTCCAGCATCCCATCCCAGTTCGGTGTAACCCCTGCTCCTCGGGGGCCTGCCTTCCGCCCTGCCTGAAGCCGCTCCTAGCGAGCGGGGCTGAGGCGGGTGTGCCTGATGGGACTGGTCCTGCTGTGTCCTGCGGGGGCTGTGAGAAACCAGGGAAAATGGGAGCACTCCGAGGGATACTGTGATGTGTATGAAGGGGTGAAACAGCCCCCTGCAGCCGTCCACGAGGACTACAGGAGGGAAAAGCTGCTTCTCCAGGTACCCTCTGTTCCTCCGGGCTGGGGTTCCAGCAGCAGCAGGAACTTCGGCTGAAGCTCTAACGGCCAGCGGGGCTCACTCAGCGCCTCAGCACCAGCACCCGCTCTGACCTATTTGCAAAGGCAAGACCTGTTTCACCTCCCGAAAGGCTCAGCACCCAGCAGGACAGTGAGATGCTCCTGCACCCCCGGTGCAGCCAGCTATCCTCTGGCACTGCCCAGCTGCTCCTGGTTCTCAGGACCAGAGCCTCCTCTTCCAGAAAGGAATCCCGTCCTCACCCAACTCCCAGTCCCCACCTGCCAGGGGGTGGCACGAAGAGAAGCAAAACGTCCTGCTCCTTCCCTCTTGTTCTCTCTCCCACCTCCCAGAGAATTCTGTCAGACGTATGGATTCAAAAGAACCTGACAGAGTTATCAGGATCTTGGTAGGCATTGCTTGTTTTGCAGCAGAGGGATAAGCTGGTGCCCAAGCACCCGCGCAACCCCCAGTGCTCAGCTCGGCCTTCGGCTAGGAAGGGTTCTCTCCACCTTCTTCATTTTTTCCACACTTTATTTCTGAGACCGTATCTGTCCCTCACCACTATGCCCTCGATCACCCTGCCTCTGGTGCTGTCCCCAAAAGGTCTGGCTACCGCCTCAGGCTGCGCTCAAGGCTTGGTCTGCGCTCAAGGCTTGGTCTGCAGCTCCCGCCGTAGCGCTGCGCTGGCAGCGGAGACAAGCGCGCCAGTCAGACGGCATTGGGGGCGCGGTATTTGAGTAGCTAGCGATCATCACTCTTTTAAAAGTTAAAAAGGAAGCTTTGTGGTTAAACGGCAACAAAGATATTTTTAGCCCAGGTATCAAGTTAAGATATTTCAACAAGGCGCTCCCCCAGCAGAACAGGCAGCTCGGCCAAGTACCTGCGCACGGAGCTCACTGCCCCGGCTGCGGAGCGCTGCCACCGCTCGGCGCAGGACGATGAGTTATTCGGGACGGCACGTTACCGTGGCCCTCGCACAGCGAGGCCTCCTGGGATGGCAACCTCCTCTTCCTCGGCAGGCTTGCGGAGGCCTTTCCTGCGGCTCCCCCCAGCAAGAAGCCGCCCCGCGCGCTCCAGCCGAGGGGTGACACAGGACAGACTTTCCCGGCAGCCCCCGACGCCGACACCGCGCCATGAGGCTGGCCCTCTGCCGCCGCACAAGCTGCTCCCGCCTCGGCCCTCGCGTGGGAGGGAGCAGAGGTTATGAGAAAGGCTCCGGTTTTAAGTTCAGCTTCCTGATCAAGCAGCTCGAGGTGCTTTTACACAGGCAGCGTAACAGTTAAACGCAGCCATGCCTGCCTCTGCACCGCGATCCTCGCTCAGCACAGTTACGCGCTGCGATACGCTTTTCCTTGCCTTACTGGGCTCGGCTTTTGTTCAAACAGCCCCGTTTGGATCCCACGCCACACTCGCTCCCATGTGCACGCAACGGCCATCACAACTTACGGAGTCATTTCAAATCACCACCCTCCCGGGATAAGCAAGCCATCCTGTAATGGTTCAAATTCCCGTGTTTTAGCTGGGAAATGTCTTCCAGTTTTCCCTGGGAGGAAGCAGAGATAAATACCTCTGTGGAGCCACCAGGACAGACAGACAGACTCCTTCCAGCAAGGAACAAAGATGCTCAGGATCCTCCAGGAGATTTTGGACACGCTTGGAAATTGGAGTCACTCACAAGGAGCCCCAAGGAATTAGTCAATAACATCCAAATAAAAAATGTGATACACACGTACGCTCCAGTTTGCACTGCGCCATTGTTTCTAGGTAAGGCCATAGGACACACGTACATCGTACGTCCCTCCTCAGCACGACTGCAAATCCAGCTTCCATACCACAGGCAGAGCGACATTCGCTACCTGTGGCTCCCGCGAAGCCCGCTGGTTTCCGGGACCGGCACTGAAGTCGACAGAAGCTGAAGACATCTTTGAGAACATCCGGGTTTTTTCAGACACCCCTGTAGAGATTTAAGATCTCATCTTTGGGCTAAGAGACTGGGAAGAGTTTAGCTAAAAAATAGAGAGAGCTCATTGCCACATTTCCTCTGGATTAACTTGCAAATTAACCCAGACTCATCCTCCCGCTGTGCCGTGTCATGACAGAGGACGCAGACGCGCCACACTCCTACACCACGTTACAAAGTGCTGTACACAGTCCCGTTAGCGCTCTGGGGCCACGGTGCAAAAGCTCATTACTTACATAAAACACTTAGCAAATAACTTACGCACCTCCTGTACGCAGCAGCAAGCGGAGTAATAAAGCTGAGGGGGTTTCTTTTCTTCGTGTACGACACCAGTTGCCAAAATAGCACGGAAAGCTTCCCAAGGCAACAAAGATGACGTTGCCTTACTGCTCCGTGTTCGGACTTGGACAGAATAAACGCGCAGATACACCGAGTTAGATCTGGCTGACGTTTCTGGCTCCCGGGCCGCAGCTCCCCACTGGCCGCGATGGAGGACCCCAACGGCACGCAGAGCTGTGCCGAAGCGTGGCAGCCGCAGGCTCATCCCCAAGGCCTCGGGGCAGACTCGCTCCTTGCAGAGCTTCCCTGTTACGAAGCTCGAGTCAATACCCGTCCTGCGACACCGGGCTCACAGACCCAAAATGCAGGCCCACAATAACAGAGAGTTACCTCAGCTTAAGCAAGTACTAGAGAAAACGCTTTCAGGCATCAATTACTGAGGAAGGATGCAGCTGGCCACTGGAAATCTCCACTTAAGACACAAAAACTAACATGTTTTCCTCTCCTTTTACAGTAGACGCGCATGCCCAATTCATTACCGGGAAGACGCAAAAGGAAAAAACACAGGTTAGAGCCGCGCACACCAGAAAGGCGCAACAATTCTATTCAAGTTTTACCAGAACCCCCTCGGGGTGATTTTTCGTGGGTTTTTTTCCCCCCATTCAGGCCAGACCCGTTAGTAAGCTTTAGCATTACCTCTACTCAGATCTCCCCTCTCCTTGTTTTCTGAATCAGTGCAAAGAGTTTCATGGGGAAGAGAGGTTTGTACTTCCAGAGAGCGCTAATGCAACGCAGCTGCCTCATCCAGGCTGAAGAATCCCAGGCTGTTCATCATCCCTTGCCGAGAAGCCGCTCCGTGCCCCTGGCCACCCGCCCCTGCGGGCATCGCTGAGGCTTTCTGGATGCTGGAAACACAACTGCACGCAATACTGAAGCTGCAGGCGCACCAAGGACGTACCCAGCAGCATCGTGATATCCCCCTCTTCTGTCCTCTATTTATTGAATTCGTGTTTAACACTTGGTTTTCTTTCACAGTCCTAGGGAGGGATGAGCTTGTGCCACCATCGATCTCGAGCTCTCGCTGGAGCTGGTCAGATTGGGTCTCTGCATTAGAGGTATGAAGTTAGGATTGTTTTTTGCAATCACTTTACGTATTTACGCTTCCGCTCGCAAAATGAAAGCGGGACAGAAGAAACCGCCGCCCTTTGCGAAGAGAAACAGAGCATGTTACAGGGACTGGCGCCTGCGCTCACCGACAGCAGTACCTGAATGGAGCTGCGGGTCGTGGTGGGAGGTGGCAGCGGGGCTGGAAGCGCCGTCCTGACGCAGATTTTGAAAACAAGTGGAAGAATACGTACAGAGGACGCTCCAATCCACGTGCACCTTGCCTGAGCAGGCCACTACAAACCCACACGGCCAAGAGGCAAACGCAAACGTCTCCCCCCACCCCTTCCGCTAACGCCTCCTGCCACGGGGAAGACCCAGTGCCAGCTCCGAGCGCGTCCCAGCCCGCCGACAGCGCTGTGCCAGCTGCTACTCTGGTGCTGCACGTTTAGTAACAGCTCGTATTCCCACGCATTTTCCAGGTAAGGAAGGCACAGACAGGAGGAGCTCAGCCCAAGGAAACCTGCACAGCGGCCCGAGGGGCCAGCTCTGCTCTACCAGACCAAAGCGTCAAGTGGCCTCTGACACTGACCTGCAGCACAGCCCTGGGCAAGTCACGTAACCTTCCTATGCACAGGCTTGCCGGCATTAAAACAAAGGTCATTATAACGATCTTTCTCATAACGGTGTGGGAATTAATCTATCAAATTCCTTCCTAAACGGATGTAGATGGCAAAGAACTGAAGCAGAAGATGCAGCCAAGAAGTGGTTTGCTGCCACCCCCTCCTCCCGTGCTAGAGCAGCTATCGCTTCCATACGCTTTTTACTGGTAAGGAAAGATTGTGTTAAACATGGGAGGATCTGTCTGCAGCTTTAACTACGTAAGAAAAAAGGGTTACCAGGGAACTAAATGGCCTACACATCGTAGGGAAGTTTTGGACATCTATTCTACCGCTAACTCTCAACATTAAATTTTCTCAATTCATCATGAAGTCTGCCTGTTTTACTGTCATTAAAGACAATTAATTTCTATATGCCACATAAGTTAGCTTAAATGCTTCCAAGCCCCTTCTCTTCAGTCCATTAGCTCGGCCTGCAGTGGCCTATGTGTTTTATCAAACGGGTCACCGAACAGCTCTGCTGATTTCCACTCTCTCCTACCGCAGCACACCCAGACCTACTGACAAGCACCTCGCCGAATGCCAATATACCTCTCAGAGAGGAGCTGGAGCTAGCAAGAACGGCGTTCTCCCAGCACCGCTCTCCCAATGCACGGCCAGGCACATCTCCTATCACACGGACCGCGTGCCGTCACTTCACCGGAGAAATGGGAACTCTGCTGCATTCACTGGTTTTGCAACAGCCTGAAGTAGGTTGGGCACCTGACTTCTCCAAGAGATGTAAGCCGTGACAGTACAGTCAAACACCTACATGGATACGAGTATCATTTAGTAGGTTTTTCTTAAAATCTGCAAAGAATGATTCCCTCGTGGAGGGGACAGGAATCAGCTGCCTAATCGATCCTGCTTCCATCACAGCAAAGCTGGGACAAGTATTAAAGCAAAGCAGCAAACAAAAAGCAGTGTGGAACAAATCCCAAAGTGAACGGGGATGCTGAAGTCAAGCCTTAGTGTGACAAGTCCTGAGACCGCCCAGGAGAGGAAGAGCTGCTGCAAGGAGATGGTCTTCCCCGTTTGACAAAGTTCCGT
>JAKFQP010000438.1:202719-223471 GCA_023375905.1 Nycticorax nycticorax | reverse complement strand
GGGAGACAGGAGAAGATACCTTTAGTTTAAAAAAATCAAAACAGAACACTCAAGTGTACCCCAGGCTGCCTGCCTGGTGAGAAAACGTGTCAGGAACAAGGTGAAGAGCAATGGGCCTCAACCTGTGGTGGCCACGGCCCTCTGGCATCCCTGTATCCCTGTACCCCCAACAGCACGTTACCGATTCACGCAGCCCCCCTGCCTTACCACTTGCAACCGGGACGAGCGGCCAAGGGGCAGACGGGAGCCCAGGAACACCATGTACCAGTACCTACGGGGTGGCTACAGGGAAGATGGAGACTCCCTTGTCACAAGGAGTCACACGGAGAGGACCAGGGGGAACGGACACAAATTGCTCCTGGTGAGATTCCAACTGGACAGAGAGGGAGATTTTTCCCCACGAGAACAGCCACGCACTGGAATGATCTCCCCAGGGGAGGGGTTGCCTCCGCCACATTGGGCACCTTCCAGCCTCAGCTGGGCAGGGTGCTGGGCCATCTTGTCTAGGCTGGGCTCTTGCCCAGAAAGGTTGGACCCTTCCAGCCTGGGATTCTAGGATGATGCTATGATTTGAGCCCGGTGCAGGACGCCAGGCCTGTCCCCCGGGCAGCGCGCAGCCCTGCGCACAAAGCGCTGGTCGCACTGCCATCTGCTGCAGGAGCGCCGCACGTCAGCCACGGGCACCGCTGCAGCACAAAGCCGTACAAATCTCCTTCCGTTCTTCGGCACCACCGGTCACGCAGCACAGCGTTAAAGGCCACCGGCTTTGCTGCGCGAGGCGTTGTGTCGCTACGTAAGCATCACCGAACCGCGGCACCTCCAGCTCCCGCGTCAGGCTTTGAGAGCAAGGGTGGGGCACTCCCCATTTGCCTTCCGAGTTAACGATTTATCGATTTATTTTTTCGTATTTAAAACTTCTCTTGCTACTTATACAAAGTATAAAATTAATTTCTCAGATGCGGTCAAAGCAGCTTAGAATTTTCAGGCGACTAACTCTGGATTTAAAAACCAAACCAAAACCAAACCCACCATATGTTGCAGAATAAAACTGATACCGCTGTAACCACATGAAAAATACTGTCATGATAGTTGCAAAAACAGTATTTCTATTTCTGAATAGCTGTATGATATAATCAAAGCACTCTGCCAAAAACTGCCATAGAAAAGGCTCTTGCAGCCCCCCCCCAACACACTCATGACGGGGGGAAAAAAAAAAACCCATGTAAAGAATAATACTAGAATTATACTGGCAAGATTAAAAAAAAAATCTTCTGTGGATTAGAATTACACTTAAAAAAAGACAAAGTTCTTGATCAAGCACTACAAATTTGGGACCAAATATCTTGACTCACAGCAAAAATCCCATTGATGCCCACAGGAAGTCTATCCAGGCCAAACTGTTTACCGGAAAAACATCCGGGCTGCAAAGTATCGGTGGCAATAAAGGCACCGCCTCGCTGGGAAAGATGATACGGATCGCTTCCTGGGCAACGTCTACCTCTGCCCTTTTGTTACGTGCTGCATCGCTGTTAATCTGCATCTAGCAGGGAACAAAGATTCACAAGATTCTTATATTAACACACTGACAGCTGAATAAAACTGCCACGACACCTGCGGAAGGTACGCTCTCGGTCAGGAGGGTCGGAAATGGCTTATTTTCAACAAATCCCTTCATTCTGCAGAACTTGGACTTGTCACAAAGGCAACAGAAACCCACTGGGTGAGGGCCCAGGCTTTGCGGAGTGCTCTTTCTCTTCCCTGGATCAACTCGTGCTTAAATATAATCCAGAGTAAGCAGCTAAGTGTTATCACATTGATAGTAAGTAACAGCAGCGCTTCTCAACTTGAAACAGACAACCCAAACTAGGAAGCTTCTTCTGGAGGAACAAAGAACCCCGGAAAGCCTTGTTCTATTTCAGAGGATTCCGCTGAAAGCAAGCTCTTGTCCTACAAGAAACTCTGAACAACCGCTTCCCAAAGGGAGAATCAGCTGCAGCTCAGCCCCTTCTGCAGGAAACCAATCCCCTATTTGCTCACCTGACTAACCAGAAGTCAGGGAAGAAAAAAAAACCAAAAACACAACAACAAAAAAACCCCAAACACAACAAACCAAAGAAAACCTGTTTGGTTATCTGGAAGCAATTCTTTCTGAAAATCACGCCCCGGGCCTTAGCAGCTGGCCTGCCCTGTTAGCTCATACATCACGCACCTGCCTCATTAAAACACCTTCTCTAAGCTTCCTACCTACGCCCTTGGCAAAAGCGAAGCAGAGCAAATGTACCCTGAGCACGTGGCGTACGAGCTGCAATTACCTCCATGCTCATTCGCTTATCACGAGCACGTGCCCCTTCCGACCCCCGTTCTGCTGCGACATAGAGGAAGGGCATCAAAGCGCAGGAACTCTCTCCTCCGGCATTTGAAATCGATCTGGCGCGCACGGTCCCAGTCCTCAGGGAGTCTTCTTACACCATCGCACACACAACAGAGGATACCTCAGTATGCAAGTGACATCAAATTACAGAATGACCATAATGGGCATTTCATGGTTAAAAACATCGTAAGCAGCAGAGTCAACACCAGCCCCTTAAACACACGCTGTTTGTGAGACTGGAAACTCTTTTTATAAAGATTGTACCTATACGATTGAAGAAAGATTTCTTTGCAGACGTAATTTAAGAAAAATAGCTTTTTAAGTTAAGAAAACACTTTAAGGTCGAAGCTTTCCTAGTCCAAGTCTCAGCCTGCAACAGATTTTGCAGTTGAGTAATAAACCCTTTTAAAATATGGTTTATTATGGAAATACTGTCAGAGCCTTAATTAAAGTAGGCGCCACAACAGTAGAGCTGCTTACACAACACATGGATTCCAGAGAGCATCAGGCGCTCGCTGACCCCTGCGCTAAGAGCTTTTATGTCAGCCCACCATTTCGGCCGGCACTGTCGATAGAGCCATCGGAATGAGGTCACTCGCACACCCCGCTGCACGGCCCGCGGCGCGCCGGACGGGAACGAGAGAGATCAAAGAGCAGCGACCGCCAGCAGCGGTGGTTTGAAGCCGCCAGCGCGCGTGCGTCTCCTGCAGCAGGCCAAGGAACGGCTGCTGCCTGGGAAATGTGAAGGGACCTTTAAACCAGACTTACAGGTCTGAGATTTAACTCAACTTTGGCTCACATCTGCTGTACAGGTCACAGAGAATTACACTCCCATGTCAACAATATTCCTATCTTATTAAATTTTCATAAAGGGTGAAATCCTGGCCTCGCTGAAGCCACCTTGCCAGTGGCTTCAGAGCCCGAGTTCTGCCCAAAGCGAATCAGAGAATCACCTGCTCATCAGAAAAAACAAGGCTTGTAGAAAAACGATGCTCTGTGACAGGAATCCATGGCACACTGATGAAACGGATCAAGACGGACAGAGTCTGATAAATGCATCTCCCTATCAAAGAAGTTCAGAGTCCATCTGCGTAACGCATTCAGTCCGTCCGTCCCAAGCAGGGCTGTTCCCAGAGCACAGCACCTCCCGCCTTACTACAGCCTTCATTTCGGCATGTGCACCATGTGTCTAGGTCTAATCCCACAATTCCTTATCCTGAGGCAAACAGGATTCTTTCCCAGTCAATTATGTTAATTGCAAAAGAACTTGCCTGTCCCTAGGGAAACTGTGGGAAGATCGCTGCATCGCCACGCCAGTGGTTCTGGCCACATCCTCAGTGCCCCTGCGCAACTGCCGGGCAGGACCAAGAAAAGGGGCTTTTGCCTCCAGGTTTCATTTAACCAACGCCGTCGGCTGTGCAAGCAGAGCGGGCTGCGGGAGATGCTGAAGGCTCCTGGAGAGATGGTGTCCCTGGGCACAGACAGCTTTTAAGTGGGTTTGCCAGGGCAGAATGCAGACACAGCCTCCCCTTAATTTTTGCAAATGCCACCTGGGCATCAGCAAATGTCCCCATTGCCAACTTCCTTTTGTATCTGGTCTTCCCCCTGAAAGGTGTTAGGAGCGTGCAGGACACCGGGTATTTTGGGACAAGAAAAGCAGTCACACAAAGCATTGGGGTTTCTTCAGCAGCAGAAACGCAGTGCTAGCACACGCAGGGAGCCCTGCTTGGGAATATATGAAGACACAGGACTGAAAGCCGTGTCTGCTAATGAAAAAGCTCGCAGACTGTCCCCTCTTCAGCCCACAAAGAGAAGGCCAAGGAATAACTTAATCCCACTGGGATTGCATAAGTATGGGAAACAAACATTCAGCAGAGGACTTTCCACTTTGGCAAACACAAGCCTAGTAAGATCTAATGGCTAGCTAAACCTAGACTCATTTGAAGGCATGACATAAAGGGAGAAATAAATCAATCGGAGGAGAGGAACGGAAGACTTCTTGCTCTTCCCAAAAGCTGAAACATCGCAAGCCAGCGCAAACCCCACTAAAACATACCAAGCATCCTTCGGATCATCCATCACTGGAAGTGCTTATGCCAAGACTGGATGTTTCTTCCTAGATCGGCCCCAATTAAAACAGTCTTATGGCCTGCAGGGGACTGTTTTATCTGGTCATAGTGGTCCCTCTGGGCTTTCCAATCTGTAATCTAATTTTCAATCACGGAACGGCACTGCTCTGTACTCTCCTTGGTTCCTTCCTTGGAAGTGTCATGCGGTGCAGGATGTGGTAAATAAAAGCACATAGCACTTATTTTTAAAGCTGGCTGGGACAAGATAGGGAGGAAAGACTACTTGTGGGTGGTTTAAATGAATGTACTATATTTAATTCGCTGCATTCGTCAGATGACACAGCAAGAGGCACATAACAAGGATCAAACAATTAAGATTTACTGAGAAAATGCAGTAACTCTACTTGTCTGGAATGAGTAAAGATGGCCTGCTCCTCAATCAGCCACTAGATTCCCATTTTCCATTCATCAGTTTCCCCTGAGTGAAAGCCTGGGAGTGAAATACGTATTTATTCGTATTTAAGAACATACCAGGTCTCTGCACCGCTGACAAATTCTGGTGTGTAAAACAGGGACAGAACTGAAAAATAAACAGGTCCGAGCTTGGTCTCTACACTCAGCATTTACCTGGCTCCAGCTTCCTCCTGATCACTTCCAATTCTTCGTGGATTTGCCAGAGCAGAGGTGGCCAAGCAGCTCTTCTACCTGCCTGACACTGCTGCGCTGCTCTTGGTGCCAACGTCCTTCACGCTGGCAGAGCGGGGGCCAGGTCTGCCAAAGGCTTGGGAAGACTTTTATAATAAATAATAATAAATGTACCTGGCCCAGGAATGCACTTTTTCAGGAGCACCCCAGCCTCTCCACGCAATCAACAGACAAAAGATGCTCTTATCTTGCATGTTCCTTTGAAAAGAATGTCTGCAATCAGAAAGAAATTTAACTGATACAGAATGAGCTCAGTGGAAAACTGCAGGAGCAGTGAAACGATCAGTCATTTGTAAAAACAGACAAAACGAAACATTTGTTCATGTTTACCCAGTGGGGCTCCAGAAAAGAAATAGTAAAGAACATTTTAATAGTACATTTCACAGCCGAGATAAAGACTGCATAAAAAAAAAATAAATATCTAGTTCCAAATCCTGGGCAACTGATCTTTTGAGTCTAAATGAAAACCCTCAGTCCTGCTCCGAAATCGGCAGTCTTCTACTTTTTATAGGATGGGCAGATCCCTATTTATTAAAGATCAAGCAACCGATTTTCATTCCACAAGAGCTGTATGTATAATTACCGTACGTTTTCCTGGAAGGCAGCACTGCCGTGATCTGGACAGACAGTGATTCTTTTAATCCGTCAGCGTCTGTACTTCATGAGCTTACGAGTGGGAGCGCCTTTAAAATCAACATGAAAGAACTCTACACCCATAAAGAGCACATTCACAGCCAGACAAACAATAAATGGCTCCATGAGGCCAGACGATGATACTGCAGCAAAGCCTTGTCCAGCATGTGCGCATGTTATTTAGAAGTTCAAAAAGTCACATACATTTTTGACAAACCCAAAACACACATTCTGAGTTTATTACAGTCGTGTCTTCCGAGCAACAGCTTGGTGAACTGGAATAATAACCCCAGTTGATGCTCATGATGTCCCATGTCCTTTTCTGCACGACAGACTTGGGCCCCGTGCAGCTCTGTAACCAGACAATTCCTGTCCTTTACTCGCTCAGCCTGGGATTCCCATAAACAACAAACTTCCTCCACCGTAACTAAGAGAAACTAAAAACAAAAATAATGCAAATCACTCCCCAAAACACGTATCTGTGCCTCAGAAATGGAAAATGAAAATAATCACTCTACTGTAGTTTAAATTCTGCATAATTATTTTCTCTCGCTTCAGTGAGCACAAGAGAAACAGAAACAGCCTGACTGCTTTGTGGCTACGTAGCCGTGCATCTAGCA
The DNA here is from genome assembly GCA_023375905.1 of Nycticorax nycticorax. Lineage (NCBI taxonomy): Eukaryota > Metazoa > Chordata > Aves > Pelecaniformes > Ardeidae > Nycticorax > Nycticorax nycticorax. The sequence goes on along the minus strand of JAKFQP010000438.1, from coordinate 217,073 downwards.
AATTTCCACGGTCCCCGCAGCAGATTTAATGCTCACGGGCTCTGTTCACGTTACATCAGAAATGCCACAGTTTTGAAAAAATTAGTAACTCCTCAAAACAGAGAAGTGCAAATGTAGCTGTTCAACCACCCTAAAACACTGTTTAAAATAAATCCATTGCGTTAAGTAGGGAAAGGAAGTAAAAATGTCAGCATCACCCTGCCACATTTCCTCCGGAGCGCTGTATGTGCAGAGCATGTCAACACAAAAACCATGCAGCGCCGTCAGCCCGCAGAGAGAAACGTGGTTATCAGCATCTCCGTAACCCGGGACTCGGCTCAGCCGGGGGGCCCAGCCCCGCATCCTGGAAGCCTGACTGGAAAGGGAATTTTTTTGTTGTCAGGTTGTAGGATTTGGGCAAGGCCTGGGAGGGGGATTCCACCATCAGGCTACACTAAAGTGTCGAACAGCCTCCCAGGGGAAACTCAGCTGGTCACTGGGTCAGGGCTCACTTCGTGTACGTGTGCATATACACGCAATGCCTGTACACACCTACAACATGTCCATGCACACCTACACGTGCTCAATATACCCTTTTAAAACTGTGCAAACCTAAAGCATCCCTGCAGCTAGTGCAGATCAACTAGGCTCAACCTCTTTCTGCACGTCTTTGCACATGCGGGCCCCAGTGCTCTCGGAGGAACTGTTTACGAGAGTTTGCCAAGCTGGATCAGAGCGCTTTGCACAAAAGCGGGTTCGTGAGCGAAACTGGGGCTCTCTCCGGAACGGACAGTACGCTCCCGTTTGCAGGCATCGTTCCCAATGCTCCGCTGCTGTGGCTTCTCACAGCCAAAACGGCAAACCTCAGTGGGCAGCTCTCCACCTAGGCTGGGGAACTGCATAGCGCTTGCTGAGGCCCAGGGAACACCTGAAAAGGCTGAGACACCCCGGAGGGGCCTCTCCCGTGCTCACAGGTGAAGATGCCGGGGCATGTCACTGTCCCTGTGCTGCGTGTGAAGCGTCACATCCGCCGTCTGATCCGGACATTGAACCCCAGCATAGCACTGCCTGGACACAAGCACATGCAAGTGATCCCCGAAACAAGAATAAGCCAGAAAAAAAAACAAAACAGAAATTTGTTCTTTCTCTAGCTCCCAGAATGCGTAACCCCCCCACTATACTTCTGCGCATGAAGAACGTACAACATTCTCTCCATCATTCTAAAAACACTTTGAGGAAGCTACAAATCACCTAGCCAACATCTTCAAATCTTGCACACGATCTCTAATCCCAATACAACTGACGACTCATGATTTGGAGCCTCAGTAAGTGAAAGTGCTGACATCAAAATCGTTGCCAACGGTCAGCTGGCATGACAATTATGCCCACTTATTGTCAGCTAGCCAACCAGTCTAATGAGAACTGTCTGAATTACCAGGGTTCCTGTATTAAAAAAAAAAAAAAGTTATTGATGAGAACTCAGCAGGCGGCTTCCATTCCACATCCAGCACTCTAGTACAACATTCCCTCCACAGTATTCAGAGTATCAAAACTCCAGTGTAATGACTGCCCTGTGACAGACTTCCTACCTGGCAGATTTGTGCTTCATGCAGAGTGGAAGATTTACAACTAATTGTTTAGTTTTTATGAGATGTTTTAGGTGTGCTGCAACTGAAGCACATCTCGAAGGATCACAGCCATCGAACATCTGTAAAGGGAAGATACACGCTGTGAACTATGCTGAGCGTTTCTGGAGTACAATCCAGTGCAAGCCTCAGCTGGTAATGAAAAATTAATCAGTGTGCATTTGTAAAAACATTTAAAATTTAGGGCTGGTCAGATTACACATAACCGTTTATTACAAAAACACATTTACCACATCTGTGCAGTACTAGTCTACTGCCTATGTTATTAGGAAGCGTCCTGAGAAAGTGCAGAATTGTGTGTGAAACCAGAGCCCATCTCTAGGTGCATCTTGGAGGTCAGCGCAAGTCAAAACTAACTCCTTCAGCAAGGACCTCATCTTGCATCCGCGCTTTGGAGCCTCCTGCATTAAAGATGCTGAATTTAATCTCCCCAATTTTCTTACATCCCCAGGGCCCCTGTTTCCAAAAGTCCACATCCCTTCTGCTATTGCCTTTCTGACTTGAGCAATAACTAACACCGGCTCACAATGACTGGATATCAGATCTTTACCGCTTTTTGTAGCCTCTTAGGATGCTCCAGGATAAGCCACAGGCTGGGATGCATCATTGAGGAGACCGGCTTCAACTCTGTGCTCTAGATGAGACATTGCTGCCTAAGCAGGACAAAGGACAAAGCCAAACTCAGAGCTTTGGTCCCTCTCTTTGTGGTCTCCTCCTTCTATGTCCATGTTCCCACACTGCTGATGCCACCATGCTCCACATCCCACATTCCCATCATGCTTATTTCTCCAAACTTATCTCACCTTCCTGCAAATTCCCCCATCATACTTCCCACGAAGCAGAAGCAGGATACAGTGAAAGGACTTTCAGACATCACCCAGAAGCAAGGCACGGCACTGGGGATAAGAGAGGTGTGAAAGCTTGGCAAGTGCCCGGGATGCAGGACAAAGTCTGGCTTCACAGAGGAGAATCAATGCTTCACGTGGGCATGACTTCTTTGTCTGTCACTCAGACACACCAGAGAACAAACCACCCACAGAGCAGCAACCCAGAGCACCAAAACACACAGCCCTTTTGCGCAACAGGATCCCATCGCGTTTCTGGAGTTGGTCCGTGATGCACCACAGACCCTTAAAAGAGAGGCAGCAGCCAGCCTGGGTGTCAGTCAAAGCACAGGGAGCACAGGCTGTGCGCTGCATTGCTGACCTTCTCCAAGAGCCCTTGGCTACTCGTCCTCATGCTCTACCCCACCCCAGGAGCCTCTCCACACGAGCAGCACAGCCACAAAGGAGCGGGGCTTCCATTGTCACGAACGTGGGGTTGCTTCCAACCATTAAACATCTCCTACCGAGGCTACTGGAGTTGTCAGGCCCTGTACCGCAACACCGGTTTACATTTACTGGAGGTTCTCCCTCCCTGCAACCCCCGACGTACGTTCACGTGCAAAAGGCAATAGATGAGCGTAATCACATTGGACAATGTGAAAGGATCTCGGACTTCTGAAGGGCAGTACCACAGCCACAGCTCTTCACCTCACTGCAGTGTTGATGGAACTGATGTAGCAAAGCCGAAGCATACTCAGTCTGCCCTGCTCACCAACCCACCCGCCTTTTCCTCTCCCAAATTCCGGTAATGCCGATGCCCATACACGACTCCATCACTGACTCATGTGATGCTTAGATTTTTGTTTCACGTGCTGATGGAAACAGAACGCCCTTGTACAACAGCAACTGAGAGTTTAAGGAAGCGGTCTGGAGGCTATGCAGTTCATTTCCCCAACAAACCATGAAAATTACGAAGCCAAGAGCAGTAAAAGCTGTTAGTCAGCACGACAGCCTTCGAGAGCACTGCCCCCTGCAGAAACACAGCTCCTGTTCGAGCAGAAACATCTGGCAAAGCACGCGGGACTCGCCCTGCAGACACCTGAATGCACAGCTTCGTCTTGTACGCAGGCAGCAGACACAGTAAGGGAAGAGCAAAGCCCTTTGTTCCCTAAAGGCACTCGTTAGAGCAGCCACTGTGCAAAACCCAGCAAAGCTTCCCAGGCACTCCAAACCCCAGCGAGCCACTGGATTTAACGCGTCCTTAGGGATCACTGTTCTCTGCAGCATGGAACACCACCACCCTTGAAAACCCTCCCACAAAGTCCTAACACTGAGTCAAGCCACAGAAAGCACCCTTTGCACCACCCTGAAATGAACACTTTTACGTACCAGAAGGAGGCATTTTTGGTACCAACTGTTCCCACAGAGAGGGAACACTCGCTCCAATTTCCCCAAACAGAAAAAAAAAGCAAGGAAAGGCATTTTTAGATCATGCAAAAATACAGAGAACTGATATAACCCACACAGAAGCGTGGCTCGTGTGTAACACTATTAATCCACCTTGACCGAACAATACGTATTTTTTTATTTCACTCTTCTGCCTCCGTTTTTTGCTGCTAAGGACAGGCAAGTGCTACTGGCCATATCTTGGCACAGGCATTTCTCCGAACAGTAGGCATGGGAATAGCAAAAAGCTTAGTCCCTCAGACTTTGTAGAATTTTACTTCAGGCCTATTTGACCGAAGGTCTCAGTTCCAGGTTTGTGCTGGAAAAACAACCGTTTACAGAACAACAACAAGCGTCTCCTCCGTAGAAAGTGCCAACCCAGCCAAACGAGGTATTTGAAAATTCTGATTAAACCCCACGAGCTTCTGCCAATCACAGGCTATGAAGTAAAACAGTAACCGAGGCAAAGAACATCACTTCTGGGAGTCACGGGGTACGTATGGTCAGAGGTACGGCTGGTTGAGCGAGGCACCTAAGGAGTCCTAGCACAGGGACAACAGCACCACCGTCAAGCTGACAGACTGCTGCTGGAGCTAGCTTGATAACTGGAAATAGAAAGTAGTTTTGCTGCAAGCTAGCATTTAGGAGAAGCAGATTCAGTGCAGAGACAGAAACACAGAGAACCGTAATTGTGACAGTGAGCAACAAAGTGCCAGTAGCAAAAGCTGATTGAACTTTCTCGCCATGGAATTATTATTTGTCTTCCTCTGGTGGTGGTGTAAGAGCTACCAGGGGACACAAGAAGCTTTACCGAAAGCAAGGGTTCTGCATGGAGAGAGAAAACAAGTCCTGTGCCTGAAAATGCCAAGGCCAGGCCTAAGGAAGAACAGTGTCATCCCTCTGTACCCTGATGGAGACCCAAGGGCAGAGGACGCATCTTCTCATTACTCTGCTTTGCAAGAGATAGCTCGGAGTACACGGGAACCCCATCTCTTGGTGCCAAGGCGATGGTGGCAGAGACGAAGACCGGCAGAACTAGTGCCGTGCCGAGGTGGCCAGGCTCATCAAGGGCCACACTCTGTGCTTCCAGAATCGCCAGGAGCAGACAGAAGAGCAGCTGAAAATCCCAGACCGTTCGGCAAACATCAAGTCACGGTTGCTCAGCACTGACAGCATCAAAACAACCCTGGGAAGGAGGGTGCTTTAACAGCCATGACCACAGAGGTAGACTGCCCCCGGAGGAAATGCAGATGGCTCAATTCTGCAGGGCTCTCCTTTAGACCTAACCAGAGCAGCGCCTGAGGAAGCCAGACACACGTCTGGATGAGCCCCCAGAGCAGCTCCATGCACCCGGGAGGTCTCAGTCAACCACAGCGCCCCATGAAGGCAAGAAGATGGACATCCTGCTGGAGGTGGTTTAGCATAAGACCGCACTGGAAACCTAGGAGGGACTGGGGACAGAGGCTGAGGTTATGAAGTGGATGGGGAGTTCTCCCCTCGCCCATGTGAAAAACCAAAAAGCCCCTCAGCAGCAGCCGACACGTTAGGAGTTTCCATGCGGATAAAGAGAGAAGGGACTTGCTCCTTCCAGTAAATATTCAGAGCTATGGCATATCGGTTTCCTCTTCTAAGGGATTTTTCAAGATCAGTTCACAGCTGTGTCATCTTTTGTACCAGTTTTGTCAGGGCTACTAAATTAGCTTTTTTAGTTACTCTGGAGTGTCTTTTTAGGGAAGATTTAAAACTGTGCCAAGAAGTAAAAGCGCTAAATCTTCTTAGACATGAAGGTATCCTAAATGACTCTGTCGACGTGCCTTTGATCACTGAAGGGTGAAGTTTGGCACCTGCTGTTGAGAGAAGTCCTGCCCTCCATTAGCTCAGCACAGAAAAGCCAGCCACGCTCTCAGGCTCACAAACCTTGCCTGCCTCTATCGAGTTGGAAATAGAAGCCGTAATTGGCAAACTAAGTACTAATTGAGAGCAATTGCTCTGACTGTAACTTGATTATGTTAATCAAGTAACAGTTTGGGAAAAAGAAAAAAGCTGCTGGTTGATAGTAATTATCTTTCTCTTCTGCAAGACTAATGCATGCATCATCTTCCTCTTTGCTCACGTCCTTGTACTACACTGGCATCTGCTACCTTTTCTTTCAAATTTTTTGACTGAAATACAGCTGTGCCTCCGTAGGCAGGGTGTTAGACAGGCAACGTTCAGGTTTGGTTTTAATTTTGCTCCTGTTCTGCCTGTAAAGAAACACAGCCCAGTTCTTCAAGGCAGCCTGGGGACTTGAGAAGTACTTGCCGTGGCGAGAGGTGCACGAATCCCGTGAACGGCACAGAGCGCCCCAGTCACATCCGAACCTGAATGGGAAGACACAGCCTCTGGGCTATAACGTAGTCACTTGTTCCTAGGAAAAAATCAACATCTTTTTTCATCCCCACCTTCAGCTGCATTTATTTGTCCCCTTACTGTTCTCAGTAGCTCTGCAAAACTCATTTCCTTAATTTTTTTGGCTTTCTTGGATAGAGGCAGTTGTGTCCTTCAATATTCAAGGTGGCTGAAGAACACAACTGAGGCAAAATCCTGTCGTGATAAAAGAGTCAATGGAAATTCTGCTATCGACTTGGAGGAGGAGGAATTGCAGACTGAAGGATCCAGTATCCCCTTTCTTTACTGGTGATTAATTTGTGACAGTAATATTTTAAAAGTAAATTTAGTTTCACTGTATGCTTTTCCAGGATTGTCCTACTGCTGCTTGACTGCGGTCCTGCAAAGGTACACATTACTGCAGATCCACATAAATATCCAGCACCTACTGCTAAATCCAGTTTGGGGGGGTTTCAGATGCTCGAATTTTCCATCAGTTTTAATAAGCTGCATTTCTTCTGCTGACTGCTTCTCACTTCTTCCTTCTATTCCCGAGTTCAGGGATTCCACATTTTATTTCCTCTTTTTCTTTCTGTTGGGACTTTTTGTGTGGACAGTTCCTGAATTTTGTATTTTTTTTTTAATTTGCCAAAGTTCTGCCAAGATAATTACCAAAAATCAGGAATTTGTAGATACTCAATCAGCACTGTCTCCTACCAACTTGATCTCAAACATTCCCCGCACAATTACGGCAACTCAATTTAAAATTAATTTTTGAGTAAAACAAATACACGTAACCCAAACTGCGGCTAAACACGTAACAAACCTTGCAGTACCTTCACTTTTTCAGTGAAGAACATGCTATAAAGTGATGTAAAGAAGTGATAAAAAGGAAGAGGCTCAAAATACCTTCCCACAGGAACACACATCTCAGTTCCTCACTGCAGTCCAAAACACCCCTTGTCTTTTGATTCAAAGAGCTTCCCATCAGCTTAGCCCATCAGCATCAGGGAGAGCTAGCAGTAATTCCTATTAAAACCCACTAATAATGTCAATGGGGGAAAAACCCTCTCAAGGTATAGATTTTCCTAGAGCTAAACATGTAATATTATAAAGCTGCAGGCAGTGACTGTAATAAAAGGTGAGGTGCCTGAAGTTTCAGGAAGAAATTGATAAAGCCTTCGAGGCCACATTAAAATCTCCCCTGGGAACAATCTGCAATCTGCTCTACTTCATGCAGACATCAGATTAAGCACCTGAGCATAAAACTTAATCTAGGGTTTTATTTCGCTGTGGGTTCCCTTCCCCTCCCTCCCCGCATTTCAAGTGATTCGGCAGGCATGCCTCCTCCACACCACCAGCGGCCCCGCTGCTCTGCAAGGGAGAAGAATTTAACTGATGGCAGCATCCCCTGAGCATCACCTAAGCCTGCGACCCTGCCACGAGCATCAGTCAGCGCTACACTCACAAAACCAAAGCTTTTAGCAGACGGCCGGTCCCCCTATCCCACCGTTGTTTGTGCAGAAGCGAGATGGCACCCACAGGGCCCTTCCCTTTCCCCTTCTTTCACTTCCATCCCTTCTCACAACACCGCATTTACACACCTTCCTCATCTACCGTCATTTTCACTGGCTTCAATGCCAGGCAATACCGCAATTCATTTCTGGCAGTACTGCAGAAGATTCAAATGGCATTTGCTCGTGACGGCCCCAGGCATACTGTAACATCCATGTTATACAGCCTTTTTCATGGATCGTATCCTCTTATTACCGTAACACCCTACTGGCTGTAAACCTGCACCCCTCAAATATGTTTCAACAAGTTGTCAGCTGCATTTCAAAGCAATCAAGCAGTGAATTAGGCACCTCAAAAATAACAATTTATTATTACTCATCACCTTGGGAGATGATACACTTTGGACTCATGAAAGCTGATCATTATCTTCCACTTCCCTCTTAAAGCAGCTTTATCTGAAGTGGACAAAACCTGCAGACTGGTGACGGTCAGAAGGATTGCTGCAACCAAAAGGGAGGACTGCCACAACAGAGCTCGGAGAAAAGACATGCAGGAACGGGCACGCTACACCACACTGCAACTCCAGCATTTAAGGGGAAAAAAAGAAAAAGAAAAAAAAAGAAAAAAGAGAGAAGCAAGAACAGGGGAGAACTTCAAAGTCAAAACTGGAACTAGAAACAAAGTGTATGGTCGCTGTCTGCCCGCCCGGAGCGTGACTCAGCAGAACAAAGGCTTTTGTCCTCATCTAGAAATAGAGCCCATATTGCACAGGAAGTGGCAAAAATCCGCTGTCTGGAATGTGACCGTAGTTCCATTTGTTTTCACGGGGACGGGCCACAGAAAGTCCCCAGCCTCACAGAGACAGTAAATCACAACCCTGTTCCGCAGGAGCTGATGAGACCAGGGTAAGACTCCAGTTTTCCTGTAAGCATGGCAAAGTAGTCAGTGGGAAAACAGAAATTTGTAGGAAAAAAATAAAATGAGCGAGATGGTCATAGCTGAGAGCATTCCATTTTTTACTTGCATTTAATGAATCTGCAAATACCTGTATTTAAATTTAAAAATTAATTTAATTAATTAAATTCAGAAGAATGCCCCGAGAAGGACGGGGTACATGACAAAGTCCGTACTACCACTATGATCCAACACTGTGTGACAATCACCATAAAAAAAAACAAAACACACCAGCAGGTTTAAGACTAACATCTATATTTAAAATATTTGTACTTCCCTTTTTACACCATATCTGCCACAGACGTAAATGTTAAAGAAGGCTGAAAGGGGAACATGAACATCAAATGTTTTTTAAATCCTCAATTTTACTAAAAAAAAATAATTGCTTTACCAGTACCAAGAGATGGCATTAACCACCTGGGTGTGATCAGACCACGAGGCTGTAGTTTGCAGCGTTTTCAAGTTAGACACCATGTAGTAGAAAAAACAAGCAAGCAGAATGTTCATTTCAGGACAGATTCTTCTCTTCATGCACACACCACAATATCCATGTTTGGACTAGTTTCTGTCACTCTCCCTTCTCCTCCAAGCGCTCCCGTACCATCCATCAGTGAAATGCAGCACTATTCTACAACCAGAAATTGCCTGCTCACACGCAAAGACGCATACCTTAAGAAGTGTATGTTTTATCTACTATCTAAAAGTTAATTTTCTGTATCTTAGTGAAGCCATGTTTATCCTCAGTTTGACAAAATAAAGCTCCACCTACTTCCATGCGCCTTTTTTTTTTGGTTGTTTTCCTTAAAACCGTGAGAGCACACACCGGCAGTTCTTGCTTGCTTGCAGAGTGCATGAGTGGGAGTGCAGTACACAAGCGAGCCCCGTCTGTGAGCATCACAGTTGTGAAACACGTTATAAATAAACCCACATGCTCTTAGAAGAAAATTTCAGCTCCCCCCTTTTGCTGCATGCCAAAGGCAGCGCTGGGGTAGCCCTCGGAGCAGGAGCAAGAGCCTGCAAACGCAGGCATGCTAAGGGTTGCGGACAAACTGATAAATAGCAGAGTAATTTCTCTCGTTGTTCTGCAGGGTGAACGCGTGAGACGCTTCATTTTAACAAGAACGACACGATTTGGTTTCCTCACTTGCTTTCTCACTTTCAACAGCTGTGAATTGGTGTTAACTGGTACCTGTGATCGACGCCTGACGGTTTAGTGCCTGTCTGATGCTCCAGTGATTTTCAGAGCATATACCTCATGACAATGGGGAGAAAAAAAAGCATCGATCTAGCTAAAGCTAGTAAAGATAGCTGAATTAATAACAGACTTAACCAAGAGTTGGTTAGAAAGTCCTGTAGTTTGACTGACCAGTTAAAAACCCTAATGCTGCACCGTGCAGTGCTCCTCAGAAAAGCTATGAAACCAAACCAAGTATTTTGTTAGTTCATTCTAACATTTTGTAAAATACGCCTCTGGCGTGCCATGGTAGTAGTTGCCTTTACTGAAACCACATTCTTCTTTTTCCTTCCTTATTTTCTTGTAAAATATGTGCTTTGGTGACAAAGGGAGACTAACACAGAACATGGTGAACAAAGACAAACTACCTCATCTCTCTCTTGTATCGTGACTTCTTTTAGCGATCTAAAATGTACCGGAGTGGAAGCGCCGTAACCCCTCTCAGCGCAGCGTGCATCTGTTCAACTCCCAGTTAGGCAGCGATCTCTCCTGTGAGCAGTTCTCTTTCCTTGGCTAGTACGAGGTAATGTGCAGACACATGAAGCCGACTAGGTGTTACCACCACGGTATTTTCCTCCTACCCTTTATGATCTCGCCTGCTATTGGAGTTGTCCTTAATAAGAGGGGCAACAACAAAAGCAAGACTTCCTAAACGCTGCAGTTCCGTAACGATGGAGAAATCAACACTGGGAAAGCAAATCAGCAGGCCTGAAAACTCAGGTTATTCTAATGTGTGAGAAGGAGAGCAGGAGGGTCTGACAGAGAGTCACAGCATTATACCCGGGGAAAGTGCTTCTGCAGATTAATACAAATATATTTTATATACAAGTATATTTTACTAACATTATGCAACATCTCCATGTTCTTTACCATCTCTAAGTCAGCTCGTTTGCAGAGCTAGAGAGCGGAAAAGCACCAGACAGGCTTTCTTGTCTCAAAATCGAGTCCTAATCAAACCTTCCTATCCTGCCCTCAGTGTTTATCTGTGTGGTAAGCATTAACCTCCACTTGCACAGGTTGAGAGACCGATAAAGAGAAGTTAAGCTCTCCTCAAAGCTGAAAGCGGCACCAGCACACAAACCACACTCACACTACGGAGCGCGCGAGTCCATCCCTGACAACATCTGTCGTTAGGCTACTGTTCCATTAATAAGAGGGGGTTTTTGCTTGTTTTTTAAGCAACTTCCTTGCCTGGTATTCAGACACACAAAAAATATAATCACTAACAGAAAAAGAGCATGAAATGGCAAAAAAAAAAAAATTAAAGCTGCGTACATTTCTAACACTTCACCCACAGTCAGTACGCTGTTTCATGTGGCTTCAACTGTATCACACATGCTGGATGTCTTATCTGCTTAATTTCTTTTGGTTTATCGCACATTCTTTCATTTTGTATCCTGCCTCTCATCTCAGGCTTTCCAAAGGATTTCAACATGCAACCAGGCATGCACAGCACGTGTTCTGAAAGCAGAGACAAATTAAGGAAGCTGCACCTGATTGCAAATGGCCTCTCTCTGCCCTAATTTAACCAACTTTCATAAACGAGTCCGTGCATATCATGCACACTGTTTTAGACATACAATCACGTATATGACTTAAAAACCTGGTTCCCCAGTCTCTTTTTTCCACATGTAAGAAGGTAAGCCACTGCTGTAAGATATGAATGCTCAAAATGTAACACAGTGGGGGAAAAAAAATTGGTTCTTGAAAGTTATTGACAGATCAGATGCAACCTACCAGAACATGGAAAAAAAATACCAGATGGAATAGGAAAAAAATCCCCTGCCGTTAGTACATCATACCAAATGCTGTATTCAAAAGCCAAAATCGCCCCTCCTCCTGCCACAACAAACTGATTCTTGGAAAACTGTTTATGCCTTTTTTCGACTATCGATGGTGACTATTGACTCTAATAGCTAAATATGACACAAAAAAAAAAGGCAGAAATACCGCTCTCGTAAAATGCTGCCCAGACTTATCCGCCTTGCAAATCCCATTAAAAAGAGAAACGCAGGTACTCCCTGAACACCAAACCTTAGACCCCACAACCTGCTATAATACTCGACACTTGACTTTACAGAAAAAATACAAGCACTTGTAGGGTGACACCAAAAAAAAAAAAAAGCAGGGAGATAACATTTCTGGCTGAAGGCAACATGACTGGAAAGAACAAATGCTAATTTAAAAGAACCCAAGTAAGTATTTATCTCATTGTCTATAAGCACACACATATCAGCAGCACAGCTTCAGTGCCAGAAGATTTATGAGGGCTTAAAAAATACAAAGCCAAAACCCTTAAAACTGGTATCGTTATAAACCCCGGCCCGGGCCAGCAAGCCACCCAAAAATCCCATAAGGCTGGTTCCAAAACCCCAGGCTACCCCAACGTTTCTGAGCACCCACGAGACATGAAAGCGAACCATTTTCCCTAACGAACTTCAAGTCGAAGCTGTTCACAAGGAACTGCGGAATTCTTCCCTGTGGGATTACTGTGGCATTTTACCACCTCCTGAGGGTTTGAAAAACCCCAAACTGACGTGTTACATTTATTTTCCAAATATCTGATGGTGTTTCTACTTCTTCCACAGTATCCAAAGTGGAAAACATGGCATCGTGACTGTTACCATCAGAGAGGAGAGAGCTAGCAAAAACACACATGCTTCTAAAGAACAACGGGGCAAAAACTTTGAGAAGTTGAGGTTTAAAAAGTGCTACCCCTCTGGCTTGCCAAAATCATGACCTTTCACAGTGTTTTCAGCAGTACCCAAATCAAGACTAGAACGCTTCCCTGGGAGCACGTTGACAGCATCACAGATACACAATCTATTAGTCTTCCTTTTCCCAACCTTACAGCCGCTAACCCTGCCGGGGTTCTGCAGCACAAGCACGACGCAAACAGACGCACGTTGACATCTAAAGGTATCTCAACACGATGCCTTATTGACGACGTTCGGGAAGCACTAGCGCCCTATAAAGTGCAAACAACACAGAGATGAAGAAATGTCAATTTTTATACCCAGAAGGAGACAATACCTACTCTCTCTCAAACACGAGATACTTTTAGATTCCACACCGTACCACAAAGAGATGATAACCTCCTGCAAATGCAAAGGAATACTGACATACAAAATATTAAAAGTTGCCAGAAACTCAAATTTCTGAAGTTTAAAGAAGGATGAGCTGAAATGCAAGCATGGGAAAGGACACTGAGGCCCTAGGAATTTAAATTCTTCCAATGATCCTTTGCAGATAAACTAAAAATATTCAAAACCCAAATCTGAGGCAGCTTTCCTTGTTTCAGTAAGAATTACATGGCATTTTCTTCAGAGCAGAAAATTAAGCTCTTGCTTAGACAATTCCATCTTATGGAAATGACCAACCTTTTCAACTGAGCTGGGCATAAATCCTAGAAGTAGATCAGCGATTTGAGAACAAGTGATAACTTCAAAGTTAATTTTTTTGCCTGCTTCTAACTTGTCTTTGCGCATAATGTACATTATAAAATGCGAATGTTGGTTTCAAGATTACTGTTGCAACAAACATGCCTTAATTCAGAATAGATGAAAGGGGTTTTGATCAATGTTCCAAAATACACTTCTTACTGTGCTGTGAGAAAAGGACATGCAAACAGCCAGCAAATCTGCTTCTTTTATGCTTTACAAAGTCATACACCACTATCTTGTTCTGCAGTCACTTAGCAGTCCGCAAGACGCCTAAACTACTTGCTGTCTGCACACAGTTCATTTAATAACATTTACTTTCCTAAATTTCCATAGGCAGCTACCGTGTTCTCCCTAAAGGACAAATCCATGGAGAAGATCAATAAACCCTCCTTTATGTAGAGGTACATGCTTATCCTCTCATACCTGTCTTTACAGAGGAGCACCCAGCAGCCACATTTCAGTCCAGTTGTATTTTTAAAGCGTTACCTTGGGGAACAGCTTGGGAAGCTACTGGTGCAACAGGACTCTGGAAAGCCTTGTCTGCATGTCCCTTGTTCTTTTGAATAAATCAACTGAAAGGATAGCTTTAATCCCTTTAATTAAGGCAATACGTTCCTTTCGTTTTTAATAATTTCTAGCAACTGAGTCCATTGCTATAACATGGGGTGCTTCATCAACTAAGTCAATGAAGTCAAACACCACCAACTCCATTTCTCACCTACCCTACTCCATTTCCTAAATTAAATAAGCTTTGGGACCGTGAGACTGCCTGCTTACCCTGCTGGAGAGCAGTGGAATGGGAAATCAACCACGTGCATGAGGGGTCTGGAGCCCCAGGCTGCTGAGGAGCAGCTGGGGGAGCTGGGGGTGCTCAGCCTGGAGCAGAGGAAGCTGAAGGGAGCCCTCATCGCTCCCTACAACTGCCTGACAGGAGGGGGGAGCCGGG
>JAKFQP010000438.1:189382-202689 GCA_023375905.1 Nycticorax nycticorax | reverse complement strand
GGGGGGGGGGTCGGGCTCTGCTCCCAGGGCAGGGGCGATGGAATGAGGGGCAACGGCCTCAAGTTGTGCCAGGGCAGGGTGAGGTTGGCCATGGGGAACAATTCCTTCCCCAGAGGGCTGTCAGGCACTGGAAGGGGCTGCCCAGGGAAGGGGTCGAGTCCCCACCCCGGGGGGATTTAAAAGCCGGGCAGACGAGGTGCTTTGGGACAGGGTTTGGGGGTGGACAGGTACAGCTGGACTCGTTGATCTTAAAGGTCTTTTCCAACCAACTGACTCTGTGGTGGTTCTTGAAATATAACCAACACTCAAGCCCACCCCGATCACCCTAACAGCAAATCCTGATCAGTGAGATCCAAACATTTACAATCACCCACCTGACAACTGCTAATAAGCTGCTAACTAGTGTTTTAAATCTTCTCTCCGTTAAGTTTTACATACATGAGGACTTCTCATCCAGAGAGAGATAAGTCATCTATTCAAAGATTAGAATTCCAGTACTTGGTCAATAAAATAAGGTGCAAAAGCAAAGCCCAGAACACTTTTGGGGCAAACAGGAGACGCCTGAAGCTTACTACATTCAACTGCTATACTTTTATTAGGTAATCCTGCCATTACAAATGATATGAATTTAAAAAACAAACAAACAAAAAAGTAAAGCAGTACTTAAAGTTGTTCTGCAAACCACATGTGAAAAATTTCTCAATCCCTCAGAACGTCACTAGATGAAGAACTGATGGCAGATACTAAAACAGCTGCTAAAGAGAACAGAAATACAGATAAATGAACCCAAGACCCAAAGACCTTTGGGAAGTCTCACATGTGACTTTTATAATAAAGCTCAAACAATATTTATGGGTTTCAAACAAACTATTAAGGTACATGGCAAACGCAAGACCGTATCTCCAGGCACGCTATTTGACACAGCACGCTCATTCCCACACCCTTCAAGCTTCGCTCCCGGTCATCTGATCCAGGCACAAGTCTGGCAACTGCCCACGGTCATCTGCTAACCCTTGGGAAACTCGCGTGGGTCACAACAGCAGAGTGGGTCTTATGATTACAGGTCTTGGAACAGAGTTTGTTCTGTCAAACATGCCACCAAGATTAACCAACTCTTAAAGACAACTCATGTTACAAAATACTGGAAACAACAGTGAGCCCGAAGAAAGCAGTATTACCCGTAACTTCTGAAATATTGGGGTGCAAAGCCAGATTCCATCTTGAAACGAGGGGAGAACTGTGCTTGCCACTACACAAACTTTATCAGGGCTTTTTTTTTTTTTCTTTTAAAGAATAGAGTCACAGAAGACCCACACAGTGCTTTGAGTGTCTCTGGGAAGGTGGATTTAGCAGGGAATTCAAATCCTAAGGAAGAGCAAGGCAACTAACAGCAAATGCAGTAACTCCAAACCACCATACAGCTAAAACACTAGCAGGATACGCTAATATTCTGGACAGAAATTATAGAAGAAAAAGGCCACGGTTCTCAGCTTCTCTTACAACATAAGGCACGGCCAGTGCCCTCTGCTCTTTTCTGCTATGACACCCCCAGCCCAGTCTCAGTTGGGTTGACAGGGCTGCCTGCTGGCCACACAGGGCAGAGGATTAAGGAACTGACCCAGGTTTTAATCCGGTAAGGACCAGGGAAGAGGCAGAAGGAGAAGGGACAGAGGAAACACGCCTGTATCCTAACTTTCGCAGTCAGCTCCAACTGACTCGACTGCGAATTTCTACAGAGAGGGGGTTCGCGTCTCTCAGGTTTGCTCAGCTCTAGAGCCCACGCAGCCACAGACTAAACCAGCCCAACCTGCTGACACAAACACAAACCTTTTCAGTTGTGGGACTTTTCCCCCAGTGTGAGTTTTCAGCCACATCAGTGAGCTGCCCCATCTGACACCTTTAAGGCTGACAGTGTGCACTGCAACGCTTCTGCAAAACAGAGAATCTCTGCCATCTCTGTCGTCTCACCTGGTGGCACAGGAAAAGGAACAGAACTCAGTTTCTGAGTTATTCCTGAGGGATTTTTCACACAAGAGCATACCATACATTCTTGGAAATTATGATGCCAAGTGTGAAAAGCTGACTGCGAGCTCAACGCAAATTTTATGTTTGACTCAATGGAGCCAAAATCTCATTAGGTTTAAAATTAGGTTGTTTTTTTTTCCTGCTCTAATCCAGATGTGGACTGCAAAAATAACTTAAAAGTTTGCAGGCGTATCCGTGGGAGGTAAAGATAATCTTTATAAAGAACAGTCTCAGTTACAGTGGTGTGAGCAGCCAGCAACTATTAAAAACCCCCTAGAAATCCACAAGAACCCATGCAGTCTAGAGGCACTGCCTCAGCTATGAGAATGCATTAAAATGCACATAGCGTTAAAAAAATGCGTCCCAGTGAAGGCTTCTGTCTGCCTATTTGATTGCAGCACTAATTAAAAAAAAAATCCCAAAGCAAGCAATTAAATGTTAAGACTGCTTGCAAACCTGCACCAGACTTTTCAAAGGTGTTCGACTCTATAAAAGCAATAGTTTGAGTTGTAGATTTCCCATCAAAATGAAGGCTATAAAGTTATCAAAGTCAGCCTGTGGTCACCTTCACACATTTTTCTCCCAAATATACTGAGCAGGTGTGGCAACAGGAAAGGAGGGAGAACTTTTCTAAATGAGTTTCCCCCTTCTCCCCCCCCCACCCCCAAAAAAAAAGAGCAAAACTTCAAACAAAAAAAGGCTTTTTCTTAATGGAAGAGGTGAGATGTACACTACCACTGTTCACTGCTTCCCAAAACCAACCATCAAAATCATTTCAGATTCAGGATCTAAAAGTTCCAGTCTGATATAAATGCCTGAACTAGAATTACTGAAGAATAAGTTCTTACTAGCACGTCCGAGCTTCTTGCAACACAGAAACCATCAGCTCATTAAACGCACGTCCCACGAGACGCAAATAAAGAAGTTTCAGAATTGCTCAGTTTGGTCACATTTTTTTGGCAGGGAACTTTTTTTTTTTCTTTCTTTAGGCTCACGGCAAAGAGCAGCTTTGGAAAGATTTCTCTATCTAAACACAATCCCTGGACAGTACCAGAGACTGTCTGCTCTGGGGAAAAACTGAGAGGTATCTATGTTTATTGTTGAGATAAACAGATTTTACAGCATTTATTTGTTCTGTTCCAAGTATGTCCTGTGCTCAAATACCATCACCTTTACTATTTAGAAAAAACCTAAAGTGTGCATGTGCACATGGGCTCTTGTTTAGCTGACCCGATATTCCTGGGGTCCCATTCTCTACTTTGAGATATGCTACTGGAACGACACGAAGAGGCTAAACAAGCACTAAATAAAGTTCTGTGATCGAGTCCCCCGGTACTGAAGCACTCTGCCAACCAGCATGGGCAGTAGGGACAGGAAGAGAAGCATGTCCAGGTTCCAGTCACTACAGAGAGCCAGATCCAGCCAAATCGCATGTGTCAATACACAAAAGCAGCACCACCTCACATGTCAGAAGTAACTTTTTTTAAAACCAGTTTAGCTAAATCAGCACAATCTGCTGCCAGTTGAATGTGCAGGTGCTCTGAATCTCTCCTGGGACTATACAGGAAACCTAAGCTTAGAATTCAAACCACAGATTCATGAGCATTTCTTTGCTCGTACGGTTCAATCACTTGCACAGCCCCTGTGCTGCTCTCCTACCCCTGCTGGAAGTGCACAACGTGCCAGTAAGTCTGCGGGACACGTGGTGAACTGAAGATCGCACCACTGATCCTGCTAAAAATAGCTCCCCCGCCTTTTGGGGGGGACGGGACGACTGGGTTTCTGTGGTCCCACAAGAGTTGTGCTGATACAGCTGATTTGCTGGAGGTAGGGCAGAACAAGTAACAGACTGCTGGCAGAAATGCTTCTGCAGCATTACCAGGCACTAAAAAGAGACGCTGTGATGGGGCGAGACCCCCTCTGCAGGGTTTCTGTTTAAGAGCTGTCATCCTGGCCTGGCCAAGGACCTAACAGGGGTTCCCCTGGGGCGGGGAGCAGCAGCCCTGCTCCCTCCAAGGCTGGGGACAGAAGGCAGCACACTTCCCTCTTCCCGTATTGCATCTTGCTTTTCTTCTTCAGTTTCACTGAGACCCGTCAAATCAAAGTTTCAGCTTTCTACCAAAGGCAGGCAGTGTTGACTGACAACAGTAAATAAATACATGCAAAGTAGCCCTTGATATATTCTATTTCATTCTGCTTTTCAAACCTCTCATCCTCACACACATCAAGTTTAGTCCCCACACTTCTCAAACCAGGGTGGTAGCCTGTTTGACTGTTGATAGGCTTTCAATGTGTTCTGCAGTTATTAGTTGAACAAGTCCATTATACATGTTCTAGATATAAAGAAACACCTTAAAAATAGGCCAAGTCAAACACACGCTTAAGAATACACACGGCCTACTTTGATTTTTTTTTTTTTTTTGATGTGCAATTCCGGCTCCCATAGACTTTTTTTTTTTTAAAAAAAGCTACTCCCTTAGAAGGGAGGCTGTACCTGAGCTGCAGAAGGCAGAGGACACGTAACGGCACCTGCTTTAAAGGCTGACGTAGTGGCTCCAGCGGCAGCCGAACAGACAGGCGCGCGCTGCTCCTCCTTAGACCTTCCTCTGCTCCCAGGTGCGCAGTCCCACCCTCTCCTTTCTGCCTGCGTCCTCACGCTCATCAGGCCATTCCGCAAGCTAATCCAACTCCTCCACCGAGCAAAAACAACCCCATACTTACATATACTTATATACATCTCCTTGCTGGACTGGTGAGTCAGATCGACCCAGAGGAGGGTACGAAACGCTGCAGAGGAAGGCCAGAGGTGGAGCAGACACCAGCAGCGGGGGTAGGGACAGGGTGCCATGCACTGCATCACAGGCGAAGTTCACAGCCAGAACAGCTCATTCTAACTGTTGGGTTACAGCTGGGGAGGGCTGTATTCTGCCCGGCCACATCACAGCAGCAGCATCCCGCGGGCAAGGACAGGGGGTTTCACTACCGAGCAAGGTGCCCCGTGTTTCAGCAGCAGCACCGATAACCCAGACACTGGCATCTCGCGCCTCTGTCGGAGCGCACTGCCCGATTTTACCAACACAGATCCTTCCACTGTCACCACCTCAGTCAGTGCTAGGACGCTTCCATGTCAGCTGAGTGACCGGTTTTTAAAGGACCATATTAATAGCCACAGCTAGCCTCATGAAGAACTAATAACTCCTTGTATTTCCAGAAAGCACAAATATTTGCACGGTGTGACCTCAGCTCCCAAGGTCTGATAAGTAACCAACAAATCAGTGTACGTGTTTACACTGGACATTTTAGATATGTTAGGTTTAGACCACACGCAGAGCCTGGATAAGCCCTGCTTATTGCTTGGCAGTGGAACTACCAAATTCAGAATTTACCATCATGCTATCCAAAAAACAAACACGGACACTCAGCAAGAACCGGGGACTCATGAAAAACTATCAGAGTTGTGCTTTCCTAACCCACATTATAAAGCCTCCCTACACAAACGCAGTCCTGTTTTACTTGTATCTTCTCATTGGCTTGTGTTATTTAAAACATGTGGGACATTCAAACAGATGGAAAAAAAAATAGGTCATGCTTGAAACAAAGGCCAAGCCATCCCGCTTTATTAGCAGATTAAACATGCAGAACTGTAATTTTAAATTCCACGTAAAGCAACTTAACGAAAACCTTCTGAACACACAGATAAAAACTACTGAAAATTGCTGCGATCTTTAATTGCCATGTTGCCAGATGCCTTACTAAAAAACAGAACCAACAAAAAAGCTTGTCAGTCTGATTTGAAAATGCACAGAGAAGGACTCTATTGCTTAGTGGTCACATGGAATCTGGTATATACATCTAGGATTCCTCCAACATCAGCAGGCAGTAACACAGTCCAGCGTGTCTCTGAAATACTGTTAGATGATGAACATTTGCAAAATCTCGTCGTTTCATTTGCAAAGATCCTGCTTTTAAGAAAATTTATTCCTTTTCTGACCGAATTTACATTACAAAACTTAGAAACATTTGTTTTCCTTTTACCTTCTGCATAGTTTACTACCAAAATATGTAGACCCCAAATACAAGTGCACTAAATTTAATTTTGTTGTTCAAGCTGAATATCCTGAACACCATTTGATTGCTGCCACCTATTGTTGTTCCAAACATGCTGCAAGGAGCTAAGCCTCTTCCCTTCTGCCTCAACCAACGCTAGCGCTCAGCTAGTCTGAAAGCTTAGGAAGTCACTAACTCTTCACACACCGCAAGTTACGTAAAGAAAGGAAAGCAGGGGGAGAACAAAGACACTGCAAAAAGATGGGGTTTTTCTTTTGATTAATTTTGATTGGTAGTTCCACTGTAACTTCAAGTGAGCACAGGACACCCACAATTTCTGAACGGAACCCAACCAAACCACATCAATGCAGCGTCACTGTACCAGACACCAGTATCAGAGCCCTAAGAATGCCCGTTTCACAGACTACCAAGCCAACAGCTTTACTAGCTTAAGAGAATTCAAACCTTATGACTTCCAGCAGCATTATTACCACTTCTGGCTCTGCTATTGCTAAATATGCACCTGATAAGCCTATTTGGGCATGATAGCTGTAGAAGCAGTGAATGAAGGTTGAAAATGAAGAACAAATCTGAAAAGATTGGCCACAGGCAAGCCACTTCCTTCCCTGCCCCCTTTAAACATTGTATTCTTTAAATTTTACCAAACTGAAAAAAGAATACATGTAAACAGAACAAAATGCTTTATATACATAGAAACATACACATGTATTTTTTATATCTGTATATAAATAAAAGAAGGTGTGTATACACACTAACTTCTCTGTTAATTTCAGTTTTGGCTTTACACTCATAAGAAAGTAATTCTGGAACAGCCATTTCTCACACAGTCCATTTAAAATTCTAGGTTGCCAAAGGCCACTTAATTCTGTCTCCTCCTAAATGTATACAGCTTCACGATGACATAATATTCAGGTTCATCTAGAAGTTTAAAGAGCATGAAAAAGACACAAACTAATAAATCAGCCTAACAAAGACTGCAGAGCTTTAAGTATTAAAATGGAAACTTTGCCACTGAACATAAAATCCGAGAGGGTCATTATTTCAAAATCTTAATTCTCTGAATATCGTGTAAATAAATGAAAGTTATCTTCAAAAACCTTGGGAGGCAAAAGAAGACTTCCCTTCAAGTAGGCTGTGATTTCCCCTGTCAGTAGTCTCCATTCTTAAAGCCAGAACACAAACCCCAGAACTAGTCAGTCATCTCACTAAGGTAAAACTTTGGTCTGTTTCAAATTGATAAGCCTCATCATTTGCTTTCTGCACCAGGATGTTAAAGGTGTCTCAATAAAGGTGTCCTAAAGACAATGAAATAAAGACACAAATGTTTTGCAAATCAAAGAGCAGATCGGCCACAGGACCCAAAGGCACCTACACACGCTTTCATTGAAGCACTTGAGTACAAACAGAGGAGCCTAAATTCCAGGAGACAGCTCTGAAAACATGGGCATAGGCATCCAAACTGCTCCGTTCTTAGAGAAACATACCGCATGTTTATGGCAATCACCTATGGGGCCACTGCTTAAAAACGCAATATTCAGACAGTTAAGGGGTACCCATGCGACAGAGTCAACCTCAAGGCTCAAACAGGGAAACGGTGAATTCCTGCAAGGGGCAAACGACCCCTTCTGGCTAGTCACTTGAACTCGCCAACTCAGGTTCTTTATGCACCAGTATCAAAAGCTAATTCCAACGCTTACTAAGGGCTCAAAGCATCACTTACTCCACACAGCTGTTCCTTTGCACCTTCACTTACTTTACAGCCTTTACCCATACATTAACGCTAACAACCCCTCATCAAAATCCATTTAAAACTTCATTTGGCTTTGAACTGATAGATCCAATTATACCTAAGTGGCTAAAATGGAATCTGGCACAGGTCCACAGTTCGCAGTTCAAGCTCCAGCATGCAGCAAAAGCAACGTGAAAAGGTATCTCAGAGAGCAAGCTCAGACAGGAGAAGGGGAAGAAGATTATGGAGGATATGGGAGAGCTTTAGACTAGCGACCTCTGATTAAGAAGCTGTCAAGGTAGGGATGATACGCTGATGCAAAGGAGGGCGTGCAGTAGAGGCTAGTTACAGCCAACACCAGGGCTGTTGGGGAAACGGCCAAAGCTCGCTCCATTGACAGACATGGTTTAGTGGTGGGATGGCAGTGCTAGGTTAACGGTTGGACGTGATGATCTTAAAGGTCTTTTCCAACCTAGACGATTCTATGATCACAAATCACAACAGTGACTGACATTAATATTACCACAAGGCGCCAAGCCACGTCTTTCATTTAGCTTCAGTAAATGTCTTCTACATAATAAAAGGCCTTAAAGGTCAGCAATAAGGTAGCTGTCCTCCCAAATCATGCCCCCCTTCACTTCAAGCCCCTGGCCCACAGTCTCAGAGCAGTTACTCGTGACCTCTGAGCTGGCCACACAGGCTGTTGTTGCTAGAAGGAGAAATCCCTCCCCCTTCCTCCAACTCTGCACATCCCTCACTTCAGCTGCAGCACCAAAATGATTCCTGAGTGACAGAGAGAAGGAAGTTTGCAACAAGGAGCAGGAACCTCCCTTCCAGGAGCAATATAAGCAATAAGCCTAAAAAAAAAAAATCAAGATGATGTCTCTCCTTGCAGACAGGGAAATGGCCCAACCCGCTGCAGTTGCTGTACATCGCTCT
The DNA here is from genome assembly GCA_023375905.1 of Nycticorax nycticorax. NCBI lineage: Eukaryota > Metazoa > Chordata > Aves > Pelecaniformes > Ardeidae > Nycticorax > Nycticorax nycticorax. Next base: position 193,928 of record JAKFQP010000438.1, on the reverse strand, counting down.
TATTTCCCAATGCTTGCAAAGCTGTGCTTCAGTTCGTGACCAGTCAATGCTTGCAAAGCTGTGCTTCAGTTCGTGACCAGTCAATGCTTTTAACATTAGTTTATTCTATGTTTATATAGCAGAACAGTACACATGTGGCTATTAAAAGGAAAATATATAATTCTGAAAAGGGTATCTGTACGTTTGCCCTGCTCCTGTGATTCAGAGCATGAAGTGAAAGACCACACTCACTAACCAAGAAAATTCAGTGGGGATACCACTACTTCCCATGGCAAAGGGGCAGGAGAAATGAGAAAGCTTATAAAACAACGAATAGCAGAGAAGTCCTGTTCTTACAGGATATTTACCTCTTTAGGCATAAAGGCTAAAATAGGAGGTCATAATAAAAATACTTCTCTTTAGCGCGATCAGACATCAATCTTCCCTTTGCTACTGTAAGACACTGTGCTGCAGTCCAGCATCCTGGTGTCATCTACCCTTCTCTTCCCGCTCCCCCCGGCCTCGTCTTCTTCCCTCATTACAGGTCCTGGTTACAGTGAAGCCACGTCAGCTAGACCCTAGCAGCTCACTCCGACCACCTCCATCGGTTGCCATGACATCTTTTAACAGCCACCCTCTAAATCACACTCGCGTATTTACACGTTAAAATCCAAGATTCAGGAGAGCACAAGGAGCCACGTGTTGAAGTCAGCTCTTCATCTTTCAAGCACTGGTGGTTCTTCTACAAACCAGAGAGCAGAAAACCCACAAGTTTTAAAGCGTCTACTTCAGGAGCTGGCAGCAGAGGGGCAACAAGCCCCGTCTGACCAGAGCTGACTGGAGCCACGTGGATGTCCCCGCACTGCTGCCAGCAGGCCAAGTTCAAGGAGAGGTTGTTAGCCAGACGCAGCACGTCGCTGGTACAACACTGCAGCTGAGGGGATAAACCCACAGCCCCACACACTTCAGGTGGCTCTGCCAGGGTCAGCACAGGCCTGGCTGCGCTTCCCGGCTTCTGCTGAGCACCAGCCCTCAGAGCCACCACTGCAGAGCTACGCCACCATCTCTGCCCTGTAAATCCTCACGGTGGCTGTTCCGCAAGGATGAAGCCTCACGGCAAGTACACCAAACCTGCTCACAGGCTCAGCAGCACCTCCCCCAACCCACCCTCCCAGAAACAGCGCTGCTGGGAGCCGCTGTGGACCAGCACTGGCCGTGCACAGAGCGAGCGTGGGTGAGCAGGATTCATCAGCCTGACTTCAGAGAAAACCTGGCCCTGGAAGCCTCACACCTGAGGCAACGCACCTAAGCCAGAAAGCTTCTCCAGACCTGAACTTACACTTCTTTCTCAGCACCGAGCTGCTCTTTCTAAGCCTCCACGGCACTGTTAACACATTCGCCCCAATAAATCACCAAAGGATAATCATGTTCAGGGAACGCAGCCCCCAGGGGGCAGCCATAAACGGCAAACAAGCCGGAGGGTCTGAAAGGCTTTCATCTTAGAAACTAGAGACCAAAGAGTTCCGATCTGGACTTGTTCCTCCACTGCATTTCACATGGTTTTAGGCTCACTGAAATGCCCCAGGGATTTTCCCCACCGCGCAGCCGTTGTTCTGGGTCATCCCTACTACAGACACACCAGGGGCAGCGCTGAAAATCAGCACAGCACATCGACAGAGAGCACAACCAGGAAACCACCACGTGGGGACCAGCGGAGGCTCCTGTGCGATTCAATACCTATTTTCAAGTTACAGAAAGACAAGTCCTGTTTCAGAAGTCAGCAAAAAATTAAAGATGAGATTAAAAACCGACTCATCTATTTAGGTATTTTTCCTCTCAAGGTATTACTGCTCATGCACCACACATACAGCCTCAAAATTACCCACCTCCTATCGTTTTCAGATTCACCCTATTCTGGCAGAAACTAACAGACAGCTCAGACTGTTGAGTGTTTCTTTGCTATACAAGATGCTCAACTGCCATTTTAGGCTAGATACGCATGATTCTGAGATATGAACTTACTGTTTACAATGTCACCTTGCAGCTGAAGAATTTGTGGAACAGGCATTGTGAGAATAACTATATCAAACTGTTCTGGCGGTCCTGTTTTCCTGGAGACTTCCCATTTCCCATCTCGGAGAGAGATGTGAGTTACGTGCTGTTCATAGAAGACATCTGCGCCTGCTTTGGAAAAAGAAGTTAAACACACGTAGCAATGAATCGCAGCGAGAAAATGCAGAGTCGTTTCCCTCAGTAACTGGATGACTTGCAAACAGCAAAGCACACAGGCAGTCCTAGGGCAAGGTTTCACAAATCAGGTTGAATCAATTTAACAGGCAGCATATGACACTGAAAGAGGGGATCCTCATCAGCTGAAAGGATCCCATCACTCCCCTGTGCTAGAGCTGGTATTCACCTGCCTCCTCCCTGGCATGACTCAGCTCAGGAAACGGAAGGCGAGCTACCAGCTGCTCTCTCTGTCAAGTCAGTTCACTGTGGCTTCACCAAGCTGAACCAAGTCAGAGCCAAGTCCGATGAGCCCAGGAGGCAGCACAGGGTAAGTCAGAGCACACCCCCAGGAGATGAAAAAGAGAGCGCTGCCCCTGTCAGCATGTCTCACATAGCAGAAGACAGGAGCGTAGTTAATTATTTGCAAGAGTAGGGTCTAAAAAAGCAGCTAATTAAAAAAAAAAAAAAAAGACAAACACAATTGTGTGACAGGAGCAAAGCCTGACTGCTCATAAAGCCAACATTTTTCAAACCAGAGTTAAATTGGTCACTAAACTGTACAAGCAGTTCTGCCACACCACACCTAATGCCGTAGCTACACCATTTGAACTAGAGCTGATCTTCTCCTTCAGTCATTTCTGAGGGACTTTGAGCGCCATAGGCTCACGTATTGCATACACGCCCATTTCTAGGAAACACAGGATGTAACTTGCCAGTTCGGCTTCCAGTTGTTTGGTTAAACAGCACAGTTAACTTAAGGACACACTCATGAAAAAACCACCCAAACACTCACTTCATTCAAGCTGCCACTCAAATCTCTACTCAACCACGATCTCACTCCCACTAAATTATCCCTGTCCTAGCTGCATTCATTTCACATGCTAAAGCCAATGGTGTAAGTATAAGCTTGGCCCCTGATTCTACAGACATTGTGCTTATATGAAGATTTTTATATGCCAGCAGCGCAGCTGAAGTCAGTGAAGCGCTTGCAGGAGCTGGAAATTCATAGAGCTTACAGACATGTTTGTCTACCTAAGCAACTTCAAGATGTACATAAACAAACAAGGAACTTGAACATTCCCACTGGAGAGTCACATTTGAAAGACAGTTCAAGAATGCCATCAAAAACAATCATTAAAACCTTTCATTTCATACAAAGGCACCTAAAAAGTTACCTGACTGTTTTAAGTAATACTTGACCACGGAGGAGATGCCCTGGGGCGCCATGTAATTGCAGGAGCCTTCTTTCACTACCATTCCTTCAATGGGCGCAGTCAGCGGTTGCAGGATGCCCTGAGACAGAAGTTCCTCATAGAAGCTTAAAGGGAGCAAAGGACACAGAGGTGAAAATACACTCCATGGAAACCACAGCAGCTGTCGCTACTTCTCACAATTAAGGCTAAGACCGGCCTAACTTCTGAGTTCAGAGAACAGTTGTTAACAAGCGCAGGCAACCTGTGTTTCCAGCCGGGCTATGCATGAACAGGAACCATAGCTATAAAACAACAGACGACCTTGCTGTTTTACTGGGGGGGCTGGCCTTTTACATTGACACCCACCGTGCCCGTAACAGAAACTGTCAGCGGCCTTGCCTGATGTCTCAGGACTAACTGCAGCAGGGGCGCACGCGACGGTTACTTAGAAGGCTGAGTAAGAGTACAAGCTGCATCGCCACCATGGAGCGCAGGAATATTCCAGCAGCTGGATGCAGCTGCCTGAAACACACCCGCCTTTTCCCCAATTTCCACACGAATTTCGCACCTTACCTCACCGTTGCACCACCACCCCCTTCCCCAGCCTACAGCGAACTGTTCTGCGCACCCAGCGCGCCCAAGCAGGCCCGGCCAACGCGACCCTGCCCTGGCCCCCGGCTGGCCCCCGCCGCTCTCCAGGCAGAGACCTCACACGCTCCCGCAAAGCCGCCCCCCGCTCCTCCTCTCCCACCTAGCGCTCCTGTCCCCCGCGCGGTGCCAGGCGACTCCGAGCTGCCTTAGCTCCCGAAGCAAGCATCTCCCGGGATTTAAGCTGCAGGACTCCACCCGCCTGCGTCTCCTATGGCGGGCGGCACTGCACCGCGGCGGGAAACCGCTGAGCCGCGACACGCGAGGGCCGGGCCGGGCGCAGGGCGCTTCGCCGCCAAACCCGCCCGACCCCGCTCCCCGCCTGAGGCGGCAGAGGCGAGCGGGAAGGCCGAGGCCGGGGGGCGGCGGCAGGGGGCCGGGGCCGGGGGGCGGCGGCAGGGGGCCAGGGGGCGGCGGCAGGGCCGAGGCCGGGGGGCGGCGGCAGGGCCGAGGCCCGCCCGCAGCACGCCCAGGCCGCGGCGCCCGCACTCCCCTCA
>JAKFQP010000438.1:164417-186072 GCA_023375905.1 Nycticorax nycticorax | reverse complement strand
GCTCTCCAGAGGGGGCTGGGGACCCTGGGCACGGAGTCAGGGATGCCCCAGCTCGCCCGGACATGGCCCCCAGTGTCCTGCTGCTGTGGCAGCCCCCTCGCCCCCTCCTGCTTGGTGGGCACCGGGGGAGCTGGGGCACATGGTGCCCCTTGCTGGGACCACTGGGGTGGCTCCCGGGCGCTCAGTGCACACCAGAACTGCTGTGAGGCCATCACCGCTCTTCCGCTGCGTGCCGGTTTGGTGGGAAAGGGCAACGGAAGCTGGGGGGGTGCGTGGCAGACCCCACCCCTGCCGAATCCGCAGGTTGGCTCTTGGCGACAGAAGGGCATGTCCCCGAGGGCTCGCGTGCCGCCGGGCTCACCGGCTCCTGCAAGGGCAGGTCTCAGCTGGCCGGCTCCAGGAGGAGCCGAGCTGCTGCCGCACCAGCTGAGGTCCCCAGGGGAGCAGCAGAGGGCTGTGCGGGCTCTGAAGGCAGGGGCAGGGAGCCACAGGTGTCACAAGAGGGGCGGTCTCAGCACCGGTCTCCTGTCAACAGGACAGGCCCTGGTTGCCAGTTAATTTAAAGCGTGTCGATTGAGGCAGCATTCCCGTGCTGTATTTTGTTGCATAGAGATGCGATAAACTTTCCCTGGAAACATTCTGGGCAAGAGAAATAAACGAACCATGCTTTGGAGCATTCACCCAAGGAGCCCTCAGAGGCTTCGCTGCTTGGAATCGGTCGGAGCAGACTGATGGAGAAATTGAGGAAGATACTGCTCTCCCCATGAGCACTCAGTGCTCTCGTGTCCCATGCCACAGAATGGTTCTCACACAAAGAAGAGCTGGGCCGGGGTGAAACGGGGTGAAACTGGTGATGCTCTGAAGACAGGTCCGTCTGAACACAAGCGCCTGAATGCCAATCCCTTCAAAACCACACCAGTTAAAAGGCGAGCGACATCCTCGTTCAGGCAAATGAGACATCCTTCACAATACACGTCGGGGCAGGGTGAAGAGCTTCCTCTTGAGATGGAGACAGCTTCTGCAGCAGCCGAGGGACGTACGCTCCCCGCGCATCCCACAAAATCACGACTGCTGTGGGGATATCTTCCCAAAGCACAAATGTTCGCGTCATCGGGCGCGGCGAGGATGGGAGGGAAATGCAATTGATATTGATTGCAGATCATTTTCTGCCTCCCCTCTATGAGCGATGGATTGGGGGTTGCTCATTAATCAGCCCGGAGGGTCTCCTGAGCAGGTCTGCCAGCGCAGAGGTTAAGAACTTCCCAGACCCTCAATCCGCCTCCCAACTCATAACACAACAGGGATCTGTAGCGATCTCCTGTAAGGCCAGTATATCCCCCCGGATTTTTATCTCTTCATCTGCATCACGAGCCGCCCACTGGTTTTGGCAGCTCTCCATGCCTTTGGTGATCAGGACTCGTGTGGGGAGAAACACGCCCTCGCCCTATTTTTTTAATTCTAAATAATTAAAGAGGTCGGGCGACAGTACAGGCAAAAGCCTGAAACTAGCCCATGAGCACGTGAGTAGAAATTGGCCATTTTCCGGTTGGGGCTGGAAATCCCAGCTCCTGCCTCAAACGGCAGGTCCTCGCTGCAGGCTCTGTAGGAGCAAGGGGGCAAGAATCTCCAGGCTGGGTTTTTTGGGTGGAGCTCAGCAAGTTTACAGCTGGGTTTGATGCGGCGCCGGCGGCAGCCAGACCCGCTGGTCCTCGGCTCCTGAGCTCCTCTGTTCGGTGCAGCAAATCCATTCTTCATGAAAGATCCCGATTTGGGAAGCAATATAAAAAGGTGGTTAGGACTCTCTCCGAGTTCTCATCATCCTGCAGATGAAACAACACGAGCCTGGCTTGTTTCACGTGAAAGAGGAACCTGAAGCGTGCTGTCTGAAGGTGCAGTCCTCGGTACCTGTGCTTCATCCTCGTTCACCTCAGCACTGCGTTGCAAACCGGCAGCAACAGCCTCCCATCCCACAAGCCAGTTCCTTACCCCTGCCAGCCTCCTGTTAGGCATCGGCGGAGGGACTTTGGCTGATGCTCCCTGACGTGAATTCTTCCCCCTGTGCCGCACAGACAGGGGCCGGGGGTTGGTATACCTTTGCAAAGGCTGAGCTGCGTGCCCTAAATTGAGCACAGCGTCTTGCAGGGATGCACGACGCAGGCACCACCGGATGCCTCGCGGCAGTCGGTGCTTCGGGACCAGCTTTCCGGCCCCACGAGGCGCTTGGCTGACGTCAGTTTGGATTAGAGAGCAGGGCTTTATCCTTTAAACATATTTTTCTCTCTGATAAAAGGTGAGGGATGCGGAGGTTGGAAATTAATCTCACTGAGTCTTAATCCACCCCCACTGTCAGCATTTTCCTATTCTTTGGGCTGGAGGTCCTAAAACCTCCTGCTCTTGGGCTCACTGGGGGCGCCTTTTGCCACGTGCAGGGACTTGCAGGCAGAGTCACGCGCAGCCCTACAGGCAGCCGACTGTTGTACCTACCGGCGAGCACAGCGGTGAGCAGATGGGTCCGGCGTTGTTAGGCTAAGCACGAACACGCTCACCACCCCGATGCAGGCGCTGGTGGGCGGCTCTGCTGGCTGGGCAAATGCAGCGAGGTGGGGAGATGCTGGTGCCTGTTCCTTGGAAGCCTTTGATCTCCTGAGCTGCTGTTTCTGACTGTCCACCTCTGACTGTCAGTTTTTCCCACCAAGGCTTTTTCCTTCCCCCAAGAGTCCTGGAGTTGGTTGGCAAGATAGAAATAGCTCAGTTGTGGTCACTGGGGGCCACACCAAGAGGGACTCCCTGCTGACCCAGCTCATCTTTGTCTTGGTGTCAGCTTCATCTCTTCAAATTGCAATTCTCTGCCCATTCCCACCCCTGGCGTAAAAGGTGGAGCTCTCAAACCTTTGCTTGCACCACTCGGCAAGGTGAAAGGCATATACAGAGGCATATACTCTGCTGCTGCAAGCTGGCAGACTAATGGCTTTGCCAACCGCAGGACTTGCCTCTGAACAGTCTTGTTGGTAAGCAGAATCAAGAAAATGAGACGCTCTTCTACCATTTTTGGTGGGCTCTGGAAACATCTCTCAGCCCTGCTTCTGGCCAGTGACAGTGTCGAAGGTCCCCTGCTTTCACCTGGTCATTAAACATCATTCTGCTGGTCTGTTTCTGAAGCTTCTTTCTCCATTTTTTATTCCTGAATTTGTGGACCTCCTATGTCAATGACCCACCTTTTTTTCTTTATGGAAGCCAAAATCATCAGTGTTTCCACCACCCCCACCCCCTGACCCATGAAATTCTGTTTTCAACCCCTGCCTTTTGTTCACAGTGCTCTTCCCAAGCATCTTAAACTTAGACAGACTTCACAGTGAGCCTCACACACCTCTTAGACGTATGGACGGATGGATGGACAGACAGACAGACAAATAAATAGATGGAGAGATAGAATGGATAAGTAGGTAAATGTGTGGATGGATGGATAGATAGAGAGATAGCATAAATAAGTAGGTAGAGGGATAGATGGATAGAAAGACTAGGTAGGTAGGTAGATATTTTCCAACTATGCATGCTAAGAACAGAGTGTTATTCCTAAGTAATGCTGAGGGCCATGTTAAATTCAACTTCCTAGAAAACACAGCTGGGTTTTCTCCATAGGCCGTACCCCAGGAGGTGACACGGGATGCTGCTCCGGGTGGGTTATCTCCCGGGAAAGACCTAGCCAAATGCCAAGCCCCAGATGTTTTCCTTTCACCACCTCTCAGGCATGTGGTGTGCAACGACCTCTCTGGTTTAATTCTACTGGGAGGAAGGTTTCTCCCCTGCAGCCGGTGCTCACCCCCTCCAGCCTTCCCAGGGCTCACAGAGAAGGTCGCTTTCCACCCCTCCTTCACCTAAACCCACAACCCAAAGCACACGCTCAATTTCTGGAGTAAAATTTTGTGCTTGCAATGCCCTGAGCCAGCAAAAGCTAAAAGAAACCCAAAACCAAACAGGGTCTCCTGCACCACCTCGCCCCAGCAATGGGGTGCAACCACAGCCCCGGCGAGGCCCACCGAGCAGAGGGTTGGAGTTAGGCTGCAATACAAGAGTTTATTGCAATCTCTAGTCAGAGAGGGCAGGTAGAAATTACACCATTGCATTTAAGGCATTAAATCTGTGTGGAATAGGGGGAGGGGAGACATTTTTAAGCAGGGAAGAGCAGAGTGGCAGCCCTCACACAAAAGCCATGCCCCCAGGCACGTGGGAAGGGGAGGCTCCTCCATCCCGGGGACCGTTCATGGGGTTTGCTCCATCAGAGCGACCATCTGCCTGTACAGGCGCTGAGGGGCGTCCTGACCCCAGTGGTGGTCAAAGTGGTTCCAGTCGGGGAAGTGCTCCTGATGAACGATGTTGGTGATGCGGGGGAGCAAGCGCTGGGTCTCCAGAGGGGGATTCACCCAGTCCTCCCCCCCGCTCCACAGGGCGGTCGGCACCCTCATGTCCTCTATCCTGTAAAAGGGGGGGGTGGTCTGGGAGGGGGGAAAGGCTCCAGTTATTCACAGGCTCTGACACTAATAGCACTAATGGATGGGGTGTGCTGCCCCTGGCGTCTCAGAGGGCTCGGGCCATGCTGGCCACCAGAGGAGGCTACCCCCGTGCTGGTCCCAGCCAGCCCCGTCCTCTGCTCCTCCTTCCACAAGTGCCCATTTACCTGGTTGTACTTTTCACGGTTCTTTGCCCCATAGTCAAACTGCTTGAACTCCCCGGTTTTGGCAGTCTGGAAGGCAGAGGCGAAGGGTTAACCAACCTCGTGGGGGTAATGCCCTGGATGAGCCCCACCGCAAGCAGAGGGCGGCAGCAGGGTCCAGGTGAGCGCTCTCTGCCCAGCACAGCCCCGGTGCCTGGGCTGGTGCTCGCTGGTGCCCGTCCCATGGGCCAGAGCGACGAGGGAGTCCCCAAAACACCTACCTGGGGTCCTCACGCGGGCCAGAGGCGGGCACCGGGCTGGCTCTGCCTTGGCCGGCCAGAAGCAGCAGCTGGGGCTTTTGAGACACCCTGGTGCCGTGACTTAAAAATCACTTTTATTGGCTTTGTCTGATTCTACCTCCTTCTTACCTGTCTCCAGGGTGAATGAAGCAGCGTTGTAAGAGAACGTGTTCACAGATTAAAAGAAAAAGCATTGGTTACGGTTGTTATGAAATCAGGGTCTCTACCTGTCCCCAGTGGAGAAGAGTTTTTACTGAGGTATAGTCTGGAAAATGAGCCAGGTACACATCCAGGCGGCTCTACAGGGAAAAGAAAGTATTTCCTACGTGAGTTGGGGATGATGAAAATCTGTCTAGGCAAAAAAAAAATCATTCAGCATTACAACTGCAATATAAACGTTACACGCTCCAGCAGCTGTGTTCTGTCCAGAGCCGGGAGGGGCTGGTAAACCAGTTAACCGCCGCTTTAGAATGGAAATAGAACTGGTCCAGTCAATCCTTTGCTATTTTTTTCTGCAAACTTGTTGCAGGTCAGGAGAAAATCATAGAATCATAAAATCACCGAATCGTTTAGGTTGGAAAAGCCCTCTAAGATCATCAAGCCCAACCGCTCCCCTGCCCCTGCCATCCCACCCCCAAACCCTGGCCCTCAGCAGGGCAGGAGTTGCCTTTGCTTTGCAGACAAGACCACAAGTGACTCTTTCCCCCTGAAGCCTCCACTAGGTTTAACACCCCAACCCTTGAACAATGCTTTTCATACCTTATTTTGGGGGTTTATAATCTTTTTTTTTATTTATTTATCTCAGTAGCTATCTCCAGGTGTCTAGGAAAACTGGAGAGCCTGATGCACCCACCAGGTTCAAGTTCTTCTTGTTGTAGCCGCCGATCAGGAAGATCTCGTTTTCGCAGATTTTCGCCGTTAGCAGGTTGCTGCACGCCTTGGCAATGACGGCTCTCAGCTTCCTCCCCACCAGAGTCAGCTGTTTTTTTCCAAATATTGCCTGCAAGAGCGCAAGGGAACAGGTCACGGCGAGTCCCGAAACACACGTCCGCTCTCCACGGGACCCGCCTGTCCCCTGCCAGCGCAGGCAGGCGGCTCCTCGAAATGGCTGTTGACACATTTGGGCTAGCCAGCCTCTCGAGGGGGGTGACCCACGAGCGCATCCGACTCTCAGAGCAGCACGAAACCATCGCTGTCCTTGCCACGCCGTGCTGTCGTCCCCATCATCCTGGTGCATCACCTGCAAGGCGCCAGCTTCCAAAGCTCGGCCCAGGATGGCCAGACACGTGCCATTCACCGAGAGATGCCCCTCGGGAGGAGCGTGGCCGGGGGAGTGCCAGCCCCCCCCCAGCCCTTCTCCAGCTGCTCCAGTGGACGGGGGGCGGCGTGGGGCTGCCCTCAGCACCTCCCGCGCTATGGGGCTGGGGCCTGGTGAGGTCGATAAGCAAAGACATAAATAGCAATGATAGAGAGATTCAGGTATTTAAACGGTGAAAACTGGTGGTGCTCAGCTGGGTGGAGATGGACATCCCTGCCGTTCGGGATCTTGGGATCGCGCGTCCGCCCGCAGGCGCCTCCAACGCCTGCCGCAGGCACCGGCTCAGTGCACGGCGGCAGCGCAGGGGACGTCGGTTGCCAAAAGTGCCTGGGTTTCAGTCATAACAACACATGAACACCTCACATGCCTTCAGCACCACGTCTGGTAAAAACGCTATCTTCAACACGGGGCCTCTGGCCCGGCGAAAGGTGTACAGCGGAGCCAGCGCAAAGAAGAGTTTGATCTTCTCAGCCAGGCGTGGCATGCTTGAAAACGCGATGAAACCTGAAAGGCAGCAAGAGGTCGCGACGATAACCCCGACGGCGACAGCATTCATCCCAGACCTCCTGCCTGGGACACAGGGTCTGAACACAACGAAGCTGCAGCGCCCCTGGGTGTCAGCACAGCCCAGGGTGGGTGGCCAAGACACGGCAAACCTCTCCCGTGCAGAAGGACCAAGAAGCCAGGTGGGAAAAGTGGCCACAGGTCCAGTGCAGCCCTGTCCCCAGCAGTCTCCAATTTGGGATAGGCATTGATGCCCCTCTCCCACGGCATCCCAGCGCCATTCCCAGCACCGCCTGCTCCTCCTCCTCACTCACCCAGAGAGTTGCCCTGAGCGTGGCCAACGTAGAACAGTTTCTCCTGCCCGGTTTGCTTTAGGATGAAGCCAACCATGGCAGGGAGGTCATACACAGCCATCTCGTGGAAGCTGGGGAGCAAGGGGAGAAGCTGGAGGAGATGCCCATCACCCAACCTGGACACCAGGTGGTTGGCACTGGCAGCCCAGCATCCCCGCCCCAACCTTGGCCTCCTCACCTGAAATCCCAAAACTCCTCTTGGTCAACAGAAAGGTTCAGGTGCCGGCGGGACCAGCTGTTGCCCCGGTTGTTTCCAATCCAGACGTCGTACCCCGCATCCGCAAGGATAAAGCCCAGGCTGCTGTTGGGGAGGTTGTCCACCCAGTCACCACCATCTAAACTGAACCCGTGCACTATCAACACGGGTGACCTGGATCCTAAAAGAGGAGAAATTGGGTGCTTTGCACAAGAAAACCCCTTCCCATATGGAAATAAAATGGCCCTGTGCATCTCAGCATTATTTTCTGCAGGCTGCACATTGAATATTCCCTTCTCCCATTATTTCACTGGCTCTGCTGGTGCTTTTTTTGTTTGAAGGCCTTTCGCCACCCCTGGCCCTGAGCTGTCAGGGAGCCCTGGACCAGGGCAAGGGGTTTGCTCCAGAGAAGGAGCCGCTGGGCCTTGCTGGGTCGTGCTGCCCCATCCCAGACGCAGCAGAACACGATGCTGGGTTCCTGCCTCCCCACAGACAGCTCACGGTGGCTGGGCAAAAACCTCTCATCCCTCTTCCAGCTGCCGAAACCATGTCTGAAGGCATGGGCGTTCACACTGGCTCCCCCTTGCACTCTGAGCAGGGTCATGGATGCTTCACCCTCGGTGAAAGCAAGCCCACCTGAGCGCCCAGCGCCCTCCTTGCCGTGGGGAATCCGGTTGAGGCTGAGGAAGTAGCCATCCTCTGTCAGTACGTCGTACTCCTCGCTGGGGTACCCATGGAAATGGATCTTCTGGCTCTGCAGGGACAATGGTCCGAGGGGGGAAGGTGACCTGCTGGTGCCCATCATCCTGTGCCTGACCCAAGGACACCCACCTCTGCCACCCACGCTCTCCGGTGTCACCTCCGCCTGCACACACGAGACCTGAAGGTCCATCTACATTAGAGGAAGACCAGGGAGAGGCCAACCTCAAGCTGACAGCAAGCAGTGAGTGACACCCATGCCAATATAGGAAACTCTTGATGCCCCAAGCCCCCCAGCCGACGCCGAGCGCTCCCCAGGGTAAGGGATGGGGAGATCCTGGCTGGTCCCTCGGGGAGGACTTTGGGCATACCCCATGGGGAAGTCCAGGTCCCACAGGGGTGTGTTTGATCCCCCCAGTACTTACGATGTTCATGAACTGCTCGGGGTTGTCGTGGCTCGCTCCAGCACGTGCGATGGCATCGCCCAGCCCCTGGGCCAGGCACAGGGCCACCACCAGCAGCCACATCTTGCCTCTCCGCAGCACCTGGGGGATAACAGAGCTGGTTTTATGGTCCCAGCCTTGAGCGTTAAAGCCCACAGGCGCTGCTGCTCATCACCTGGCGCAAGCGAGTCCCCTCCCCGGGCAGGGGGTCGCTGCTCTGCGGGGATGTCACCAGCCTCTGAGAGCCCATTCTCCGTCTGAGAGCCACATCCACACCACGCGGCTGGAGGGCCACCAGCTTAAGCCTTGTATTCGTAGGGATGTCTTATTATGTCGGTATTTTCTCCCACCAAAATCCACCTCCTAACACTTCCCAATCCCCTGTGCAGTCAGGAACCCACCCCAAGCATTTCTTGCTGACCCTTCCCACCTGGCCCTGGTCCAGCTGCAACTTCAGTGTGGGACAAGCAGCCTCCAGTCACCCCCTCTCTGGGAAAAGCATCGGGATGCTTTCAGGGAAAAGCATCCTCCCCCAGGCAGGAGGGGTCATGTTGGAGCTCCGTCCTGCAGGAGCTCCCCTGCTCCATCCCTGCCTGGATGGTTCATAGCTCATCGCCCCGTGCTCCTGGCGTGCCCTGATGTCCCCAGCACCCCAGCCCAAGGGCATCCAGGCTTCAGGACAGGTCCAGCAAAGCCCATTTCTCTGGTGAAGCTGTTGCAGGAGCTAGAAAAGACTCTCTGCCTCCCAAAGGAGGTGTCTGGGCGCATTTTCCAAGCATCATTCCAGCTTGGGAAGGCCTTCCTGGGCTGCTCAGGAAAATGGGAACACCTGCCCACTGCAGAGCACCGTGTGGGCTACAGAAGAAACTCACTATCACACATTTAAACAAAGCATCAGCTCAAGTCTTGCTCTGTGTTCAGGTCCACCACCACCACCACCTCGGTGCCTACATCTCTCTGTGCAGGTAAGGACGCCCTGGGATTAAACTGCTGTGATGGTCGAAGGAAGGAGAGGTTGGATTGCCCTGTCGTCCTATAGACAAACAGCGCGGCTGAACCCCCATCTCCCCTACTGGCACTTGTCCCAACAGCAGTGGCCACAGCTGCAGGCTGGATCCATTGCTGCAAATCACCATTTGAAGGTGCTTCTTGTCTGCAGCCCCTCCAAACTGCATGTGGAACGAAGGTAGGAAGGGCAGCAGGAAGGAAGGAATTACAGCGGCCGCCTTCTCACCAGGCTCAGTTGCACACGGACGCGGGCAAGATGCCACAGGCCATGCCCGGGGACATCAGAGACAGACCAAGTTACTGAAACAGCCACTTCAGCAAGCAGGGGATTACAAGGGACAAAGAGCCAAGCCTGCCCAGGAATTAGGGCACGCCAGAGGGGCCCTCCCCACGCCAGAACCAACGCTATCCTTCCCAGCGCTGCTTTCCTCTTGCAAAACCCACCCTGAGTTTTCATACCAATTGCACCTTCTTGATGAGCATGACACTTAGGAAACAGGTTCTTTCCCTTGGATATACACCTTGGCTTTCAAGGCTTGGCTGGACAAAACCAGGGCTGGCCTGCACTGGCACGGGGGGTGGTTCTGCTCTGAGTAGGAAGTTGGACCAGGGGTTTGCAGAAGTCCCCTTCAGAAAGCCATGGCTGGGCTGGACCCAGCCGGAGCCGCCTTTCCCCATCCCCTGGGCAGAGAGGTCTCCATCCTTGCTCAGCTCTGCCCCCATGGTCCATCTCCCCTACATCTGCACATCACCATATGCAAGAGGACCTTCCACTGCCCCATGATCAGCAACAGCCCACAGGCCTGTGGTTCCTGTGGCCCGTGCCTGGCTCACAACCCTGCACATTTTTGTGATGAGGATTTCCTCCCGCCCAGCACCCCCTCACCCAGCTCCTGAGCTAAGATTTCCCATATGTCTTGGAGGTCACCACGGTAGCCGAAGGCTCTGCTGCCCACACCAGTGTCATCCGGATGTCACGGTGGCACACCAGGGTAGCCAAGGCCCGTGACAAGCTGTGCCACAAAGCCCACGGACGGATGTCAGTGAGAGCACTGGCAAGCGTTCGGCCACTTACAGAAGCAACTCCTTCTGGTACGCCAAGAGATCATAAAGTCTTCGTGTCAAAGAGGAAGGATTAGTCACTGCGCATACCTGTGGCACTCAGCAAGCACTAATAGACTCCTGGGTTTGATGTACAAACGCGGTAGGAACACATGAAGACCAGCCAAATCAACAGTCCCCACCTCCTGCAGCCAAGCCTTGGGGTCGCACAAGTCATCAGAGTTGTGTCCATCCCCAGGTACCCAGCGCGGCCCGGAGCCCGCCTGCGGTGGAGCACTCCCCGCCCCTGCCCCAGCTGGGAAGGACTCGGCGGCAGCGATGTCAGCTCGCTGCTGACCTGCCTGCCCAGCGAGCCTTGCCCCCAGCCACAGCAGGGCCACCTCCGCCAGCCCCGCGTGCCACCACCCCTCAGAGCTTCGGCACCGCCGGGCGGCGCGCCTGGGCTCAGACCCCCGCTGCTCTGGGCCACTCAACTCTGCTGAGGCTGCTCCCACCGCTCGACTCCGGCACCAAGCCGAAGTATGTGCCCGAGCACATCAACGAACGTGGGAAGAGCCCAGCAGCGCCTTCCTCAGAAGAGAGGTTGCAATGCGTCGCACCGTCCAAACCCAGAACCACTGTCTCTAGTGGCCAACTGCTGCCCGGGCAGGGGCAAGCAGGACGCAGGAGAGCAGAGGTGGTCTCTGCTCCTTCTCAGAGGTGCCGTTGCCCACACATCAGCCCTGGGTAATCCAACCAAGCCAAAGCTAAGGATGCAGGGACACTCCATCCCCTCCACACAGCCAAAATGGATGGAGACCCGGGAAAATGTCTAGCCACAGCCAGGAGGACTCACAGCACACTCTCAGCTCACAGGGAAGCACCAGAGCTCATGCTTGCAAAAAAATGAGGAGCTCAGATGCAGAACTGCAAAGCAGACCCTTCAGAGGACACTTTAACTGCCATGGTGACCAAAACACCCAAGTTCTCCACGCATAAAATGAACAACTGGAGGGATAATAAAGCCTCTTGACTCAGTTGGCATCCTTCCTTTCAGCAACAGCCTGGGCTAGACGGAGAGCACGCATTGCACATCAACCTGACCTGCTGCTCCAGGCCCATCCGTGCAGTCGGGAGGGTCAGCGGCGCTCAGCAAACCTGTCCTCTCGGTTTATAAAGAGACACGGAGAGGCTGGGACCTGTCCCTCAACATCTGAAAGCCCAGTCCCTCTCCAATCACACCGCCCGTTCTTCCTCTCCAGCCCGATGATTCAGAGAGGGCATCCCCAACCCCCGGGAGCTCAGCAGCAATGTGCCCCATCTTGTAGGGAGATAACGAGCTCTTGGGCAACTTCCCCATCACCGGGAACACCCAGGCCTTGTGGCATCCTGCAATTGGGAGCCGCATTTCTGGCATAGCTCTGCAGAGGGATTCCAGCTGCCTGTCTGTAACACCAAGGGCGATGTCCTCCGGGTTGCCAGGCACGTCACCGGCAGCTCGCTCTTGGCTTTCCTGGTGCGGGTGCCCTCTGGCAATGGGTCAGCTCTGCATGTCGGCAGCAGGCACGGGGATGACCACGCTGCCTAGGGAGGTGGTGCCTACGTTGAAAGGGAAGAGGCAGAGCTGGCCCAGGAAAGGAGGAAGAAATACCAGGTTCACGTGACACTGATGGTCTGACTTTTCTAAGCGTGGAGATCCCAGGAGTGGAAATCCAAAGGGTGCAAAGCAAATCTCACGCAGGTAGGCATGACAATCAGCCTCCACGATGGCTCTGTGTC
This sequence comes from Nycticorax nycticorax, assembly GCA_023375905.1. Lineage (NCBI taxonomy): Eukaryota > Metazoa > Chordata > Aves > Pelecaniformes > Ardeidae > Nycticorax > Nycticorax nycticorax. Next base: position 173,781 of record JAKFQP010000438.1, on the reverse strand, counting down.
CACAGGCCCCTTCAACCACATGTCTTCCAGCCCCATCACCTCTCCTCCTGCCAGGAGGGCAATGATGGTGGGAAGGGGCCTCTGGGGTCTGCATCCCAGCCCCCCCGCTCACAGCGGGGCTGTCGTCAGCAGCTGAGGCTCTGTCTGGCTGAGGTGGCCCCATGCGACTTCAGAGCAGCATCCAGGAAAAAGTCAGGTGGAGGAAAACAAGCATAACCAGCCTGGCCTATGGGACGGTCATCCTCGAGCCAGCAATTAATGCCTTAACGGTTTCTGGTCTATGCTGTGTTTCACAGCTCCTGTGCAGCGCTCCCTGAGAACGAGAGATGGGGATCCCACCTGGGTGACTTCTCCCACATCTCTCATGGCTGAGGTATTGGACCTCTCCACTTTCTGCCAGCTGGGGAGAACAGGACAGTCAGCATGGGAGCTGCACAAGCTTATAGCCCAGATCCTCCCTTCCTTGCACCATGCCATGGACCCCCAAGAGCTTGCTGAGAACCTGGAACCCCCTCTTCTTGTGGTGGGACGTGGGTGTTGATGCACAGACCAAAGCACAGTGGCGCCTGCTGCCACGCCAGGGCTGGTGGAGCCCTGGGACAGCAGGCTCACAGCTCACACACCCCACTCTATGGCCTTTGGCTATAGCCCCTGCGTGTAAGATAAACAAGAAGATCTGAAGTATTGGCCATAAGCATTGTTTTAAAAGGCCTCTCCCCACGCCACAGCCCCGCTCATACCTTCCCTGGGCATTCACTGCCAGCTACCTCTGGAGACGTGTCTGCCCTGGCCATGCTGGTGTGCCCTTGGTTTTGAACTGCTTTTGGATGTGACTTTCATGGCAGCAAAGACCTTAAGTAAGAAGGGTTGCTCCTGCCTGTGGGTTATGCAAGTCCCAGGAACCGCAAATCTGACAAGGGACTCCCAGTCGGAGCCTTGATCTGAACAAGCAACAGATGTGTTTTGCCAGCATCAGTTCTCCACGGGACAACCAGCAAGTCAGGCTCGCTGCAGGCAGCGTCAAGTCCAAAGTCTGTGATGCAACAGGTCATCTGGGTTAGAAGGAAGCCCAGACCAGGACCAAACTGGAACCCGCCCATTTCACAGCAGCACCATTCGATGCTCAAATCAGGCTGCATCATTTCCAGAGCCAAACCGGCCTGACTGGAGAAGACCCCTTCCACAGCAGCTCCAGCTCTCTTCTGTGGGCCTCAGTGGCAGAGTTCGTATCAGGAGGCGATTCGAGAACATCACTTTGGAAGGCAAATTGGACTCATGCGGCCAGACACGCGGTGATAGGTCTGTGCCGATGGCTGCCTATACGTTGGTCTAAGGCAGGTTTGCCTGAGCAGCTGGGATCTCCAGCAGCCGGCTGCATGAGAGGCGAGGAGCTGCCCTGGCTGAGGAGGATGAAGGTGTCTCACGCACGCGGCGGCAGCACCCACGCCACAGATGCTTACTTCTTCTGGAACGAGGGTGCCACCCTCCCTGGGAAACGGAGCAGCCCCTCCCCATGCAGTGGGAGGATCTCCAGCTTACCGGCTGGTATGTTTGCTCCGCGCTACCAAAACAAGTAGGTTTTGCTCTTGCACCCGATTGCTCTGGTGGCTCAGGGCCGTACAGATGTCCTGCCCTGTCTTCCGTGGACCAAGCTTATCCACAGCCCTGGAAGGACAGTGTGAAGGAGCTCAGGGAATGACCGGCCGGGTGGGGAATCAGCCCAGCAGAAGACAGAATGGGTCCCAAAGTGCTGGTGCCCTTTAGAGCGGTATCACCGGCGAGCAGAATATTTCCTCTGTCAGTACGAGATACCTCGGGCTTGGACGGGCCCGTGCTTGTTGTGGTTTTCACCAACAGAATTATTATTTGTTTGTTTTCCTAAATCTAAGTGCTGACATGAAAGAGCAGGATGTGGCACTCTGCAAGAGCTCCATTTAATTGCAGGGCCTTTGGGCGCCGTTGCCCACACCCAGCCGAGGTCCCGGGGGAAGTGGGCTGGTTTGGTAGCCCAGCGCAAGGCTGTAACCACTCACACGGCATCTCTTTGAGCACAAGTGTCAGTACGCAAATTCCGGGCTCACGGTGCTATAGCACAGACCAAGCGATCCGAAAGGCAGCGTTTATTTACCTGCCAACTTGTCCTGTAGCCTTTCCCCAGGCTCTTCTACAGCGGCTTGTGCAAGCCAGGGCGTGCATCTCCGGTGCTTCTGGCGGATATAGCACGCTCAGCAGAGGCCATTTAGTGTTCTGAAGAATGTGGAGAGGACGCAGTGCAAAACCAGTTCAGGGTTTTTTCTGAGTCACCTGGGACATTGAAGAAGATGCAATGAAATCCAGAGGAAGCATAGGAAGTATAGAAGGCTTGCAGGAACACTTTCACCGACTCAGGCACCTACAAACACCTCTGCCAACGACCTTGCTGCTCACTGCGCTCCTGCTCGGTCTGGGTGGCCACGTTTGCAGCCTCTCCTGCCTTGAAAACAACTACAAAGAGGTGGCAAAATACCGGGCTAGGAATGCCCTGACCTAAGTGACCTTTCAGGCAGGTCAGGCATAGACCTGGCAAGGCAAAGGTGAGCGTTCCTACGGGAAAAGAGAGTGAAAACCATGCTGAGAAGCACCAGAGGACAAAGTAGGCATTTAATCATCGACTTGACCAAGAAAAAGATCCAAGGCTCCTTTTATGCAAGATGTTGTACCTTGCACTGAAAGCCCCAACCACAGGTACCCGAGACGAACGTAAACACGAGTAAAAGGTTAAGAAGTGGCAAAAAAAGGCCGCTGACATGCAGTTGCTAGAGCAGAAGACATGCAAGATATTACTGGATGCCAAGAAAGGGAAGATTTTGCAACAGCTTCCCATTTGGGGCAAGATGCTTTTGCACTCTAATGACTTCTACCCGGCCCTACAGCGTTACAGCAATGGTATTTCCTGTATCAACGCTCCTAAAGCGTGGTCCCAAGAAAGGCCAACAGAATAAATTATCTCTCGTCCAGTGCCCTGCAGAACAGAGCAACAGTTGGTGAAAGGTCCAGCAATACAGCCAGATTTTAGGGGGACAGTAAGTCTCAATAGATGTAATTGAGCACTGTAAAGGTGCCCAGAGTGTTGGTGGGGTGGCCATCCCTGGAGATGCTTGAAACTGAACAGGGCAAAGCCCTAAGCAGCCTGATCTAGTTGGAAAGCCACCCTGCTCTGAGACTCGCTCGAGACTAGAGACCTCCGAGAGCCTGCCCAACCCAAACTACGTGCCTGCCTGAGGAAGGTTAAGAGCAGAAGCACAGCAGGAGAGATGCCCCAACTGCTGATTCTCATACACACTCTGTTGGACCAGAGGACTGCTAGACAGGTGAGGAAGCCTCCTGAGCAGAGGCTTTGGCGGGACTAACCCCCACAGAGGAGTTGGTCAGGAGCTTTGCAAGGTAAGGACAGCCAGGACCGCTCTGCCGAGCCACCCAGCTCCACCGAGCAGGGTCCTGTGGCAGCCCAAGTGCAGCAGGGGCTGCTGAAGCTACGGAGGAGGGCACATGGGTGTACATGTCTGAAGGCACCCGCCGCAGGAGTTAAGCAAGCGTCAGCGTGCCTGAGCTCCCCAAGTTCCTCCTGCTCAGTAGAAATGCCCAGCTGCCCTCTGGACCAGCCGTTCCCCATCCAGACATCACCCTCACATGTGGCGGCCTCTCCTCTGGGGACCTTCCGAGGTCACAAGGCCTCCTGTAAGGTCCTAACTGTGCTTTTGTCACGTGAAGTACTTGGCAGAGAGAAAACATTAAGGTTTGTCTCTTCCTTGCTCCACAAGTTGCTGTCATTGCTCCCATCAAATATGCAAGGTGACTAACGCTGGGTGTGTCTGCGTGGAGCTCTGCAAACCCTCTGCTGAGGGGTAGGCATGCAGTGGTGGTTTAGGTGGATCAAGAGTAGTGACTGTACCTTACAGCTCCCCAAAACCTACAGGGGTTTGGGTTTTTTTCAGTAACAGACTTCAGACTCTGCTCCTGACAAACCAGAAAAGCCTGAGCTCAAGTTTTTTGCTAAACTCAACTCAAGAGCGTAGACGCACGCACAAGAAGAAACATCTCACCTGCTCTGCATGAGAAGGAACACCAATAAGCTTCATAACCAGCTGAAAACCACGGAGGACTTACGAAGGGGCTTATTTCTCCCCGTCCTGTTCCTCCACAGCTGCAGAGCGAAGAAAGCCAGCGCCAACCGGCGCATTGGGGCGGTGCTGGCTGGCAGCAGCCTCCGGGCTCTGTGGCCCAACCTCGGCCCCCATCAGGCCCAACCTCACAGCTGCAGCGGGTCGTTAAGGGCCCGACTCGCCAATGCATTATATCGAATGCAACAGAAACGCCCATCTCACCCAGCCGAAGCAGCACGAGCGCGGCCAGCGGCGTTACAGTTCATAGCACGGATGGGGAGAGGGCTGGACCCGGCCAGACTGCCCTTTCCCGTCCTCCCAGCACAGAGGGCACCATCCCTGCAGAGCTCCTGCCCGGGGAGCCCGTGGCCAGGCTGCAGAGGTGGCACCTCATGCTCAAGGAGAGGTGGATGACCGTCTGGGGGGTTTTTAGGTACACAAACCTGCCACACTTTCCTTGAGGGTTTCGGCAGGAGATCGTCTCCCTCACCAGCGCTTTCACAGCACCCTCTGCTGCCCAGGCTTTCCCTTCGCCTTCAGAGAGCACCGTCCCACTGGTGACAGCCAGTCCAAGACATCGGTGCTTACGTGACCAGACAGTAGCTAGCTGAAGAGCAGCTATCACCGAGAAATTTAGGGGAGTACAAGAAATTAAAGCAGCTTTGGGCAGGCGGTGTCCTGGGAGGCAGAGCCATGGCACCGAGGGGATGGGGGATTGCGGAGGGGGGGGACAGAGTCACTGGGATGCAGTGACCGTGGCTCCCCGAGGCTGTGCACCCACCCCAGTGCTGACATCTCCCCAGGAAGCCCCTGCAGGAGCGGGAGCCTTTGTAAACGCCGCTATCAAATCAATACAAGCAGAATAGACTATTCCAGTTGGAAGGGACCTGCAATGACCCTCTGGTCCAACCGCCTGACCGCTTCAGGGCTGGCCAAAAGTTAAAGCATGTTATTGAGGGCATCGTCCAAGTGCCTCTTAAACACTGAGAGCCTTGGGGCATGGACCCCCGCTCCAGGAAGCCCGCTCCAGGGCTTGACCGCCCTCTCGGTAAGGAATGCTTGCTGTCGAGCCTGAGCCTCCCCCGATGCAGCTTTGAACCCTTCCCAGGCGTCCTGCCCCTGGACCCCAGGGAGCCGAGCTCAGCACCTCCCTCTCCGCGTCCCCTCCTCGGAAGCCGCGGCGCGGTGAGGTGCCCCTCAGCCTCCTCGTGGCCAAAGCGGACAAGCCCAGAGCCCCCAGCTGCTGCCCACGGGACACGCCTTCCCGCCCCTCCGCCATCCCTCTCCCGGGTGCATTCCAGGAACTTCACGTCGCTGTTCAAGGGGGGGCCCCAGCGCGGCACACTGACGGCGAGGCCGCACCGACGCGAAGTGCAGCGGGACAACCCCTGCCCTCCCGGGCTGCCCGTGCCGGGGGCGATGCGCCCCAGGATGGGCTTTGCCCCCCCGGCTGCCAGGGCGCGCTGCTGGCTCCTGCTGAGCCTGCTGCAACCAGCACCCCGGGTCCCGTCCTGCAGGGCTGCCCCCCCGCCGCCCCGCTCCCCATTTACACTTGTGCCCGGCGCTACTCCGTCCGAGGTGCAGAATCCAGAACTTTGACTAAGATGCATAGAATTATTTTGCTTGGCAAAGCCCTTTCAGCTCCCCCAGCCCAACCGCCCCCCTACCCCTGCCATCCCACCCCCAAACCCTGGCCCTCAGCACCGCCTCTGCCCGGCTGTTAAATCCCCCCAGGGCTGGGGACTCGACCCCTTCCCTGGGCAGCCCCTTCCAGTGCCTGACAGCCCTTTGGGGAAGGAATTGTTCCCCAGGCCCAACCTCACCCTGCCCTGGCACAACTTGAGGCCGTTGCCCCTCGTCCCATCGCCCCTGCCCTGGGAGCAGAGCCCGACCCCCCCCGGCTCCCCCCTCCTCTCAGGCAGTTGTAGGGAGCGATGAGGGCTCCCCTCAGCCTCCTCTGCTCCAGGCTGAACCCCCCCAGCTCCCCCAGCCGCTCCCCAGCAGCCTGGGGCTCCAGACCCCTCCCCAGCTCCCCTGCCCTTCTCTGGACACGCTCCAGCCCCCCCAGGTCCTTCGGGGAGGGAGGGGCCCAACCCTGACCCCAGCAGTCGAGGGGCGGCCCCCCCAGTGCCCAGCACAGGGGCACGGTCCCTGCCCTGCTCCTGCTGGCCACCCCAGCCCTGATCCAAGCCAGGATGCCGCTGGCCCTCTTGGCCACCTGGGCACCCTGCTGGCTCCTATTCAGCCCCCTCTCCACCAACCCCCCCAGGGCCTTTTCCCCCGGGCAGCTTTCCAGCCCCTCTGCCCCACGCCTGGAGCGCTGCCTGGGGTTGTGGTGACCCCAGGGCAGGACCTGGCCCTTGGCCTTGTTGAGCCTCACCCAGTTGGGCTGGGCCCATGGATCCAGCCTGGCCAAGTCCCTCTGCAGAGCCCTCCTCCCCTCCAGCAGATCCACACCCCTGCCCAATTTGGTGTCATCTGCAAATTGACTGCAGGTGCACTCAATCCCCACGTCCAGGTCGTTGATAAAGATGCTAAACAGAGCTGGCCCCAACACTGAGCCCTGGGGACACCCTTGTGACCGGCTGCCAACTGGATTTAACTCCATTCACCACAACTCTTTGTGCCCAGCCATCCAGATGGTTTTCTACCCAGCACAGAGTACGCCCATCCAAGCCATGGGCAGCCAGCTTCCCCAGGAGAATGCTGTGGGAGACAGCGTAAAAGGCTTTACCAAAGTCCAGGTACACCGCATCCACAGCCTTTCCCTCATCCGCTAACTGGGTGACCTGGTCACAGAAGGAGATCAGGTTGGTCAAGCAGGACCTGCCCTTCATGAACCCATGCTGACCAGGCCTGATCCCCTGGTTGTCCTGAATATGCCACGTGATGGCACTCAAGATGATCTGCTCCATGACCTTCCCTGGACCTGAGGTCAGGCTGTGATTACAGGGCTGTAATTCCCCGGATCCTCCTTCCGGCCCTTCTTGTAGATGGGTGTCACATTTGCCAACCTGCAGTCAACTGGGACCTCCCCAGATAGGCAGGACTGCTGGCAAGCGTGCGGTGAGCACTTCCACCAGCTTCCTCAGTACCCTTGGGTGGATCCCATCCATCCCCATGGACTTGTGTGTGTCCAAGTGGTGTAGCAGGTCGATAACCATTTCCCCTGAAGGATGCTGCAAGGGACAGTATCAAAAGCCCTACTAAAACCCAGAAAAAACACGTCCTCTGCCTTCCCTTCATCCATGAGACGGGTGACCTGATCATAGAAGGTTCTCAAATTAGTTACACAGGGCTTTCCCTTTGTGAGCCCATGTTGGCTATGCCTGATAATCGCGTTATTCTTTAAATCTCTTTCAATAGCATCCAGTATAACCTTCTCCATAATTTTTCCAGGAACTGAGGCTAGACTAAGAGGTCTGTAGATCCCTGGGTCTCCCCTCACGCCCTTTTTGTAGACTGGAATAACGTTGGCTAGCTTCCAGTCAGCGGGGACCCCCCCAAGACCTTTGAGAGGTGATCGGGAGGGGTCCTGCCATAACATCCACTCGCTCCTTCCATACTCTGGGATGAATCCCATCCGGCCCCATGGACTTGCGAACATTCAGCTGGTGCAGCCGGCCCCGTGCAGTTTCAGAGTTCGCTGCACGCTGCAGTCCTTCCCCGTTCAGGGCCAGACGCCGGGCCGAGCTTGCAGCCGCCCGACACAAGCCCCTTCTGCGCCCCTGTGTCTGGCTGGGGCTGCCAGCGCAGCCCGGGTGTCCCCTCGGCCGCAGGCTGCAGCGTGCGCGGGCTCCGGTCAGCCGGCTCAGGTCAGCCTGCCAGCAAGACACCGCTGATGCTTCGAGATCCGCTTGCCACCCATTTTCCTGGCTCGCCCATGCCTTATCAGTCCGTGTCGTAACTCACCCTGAGCTGAGGCCACCGATTTTATCAGTGCTGGGGGAGGTGGGGAGCGTCCCCGGGGCTGCGGCATCGGCAGCAGCGATACCGGCTGGGGCTGGTGCAGAGCGGGGTGAGGGGAAGGCCGGGGGGCACATCTGCATCCCAGTGGTGCACAAAGCCTCCACAGATGTGCTGGATCCTCGCTGGAGGGTCTCCATCCCACAGCAAGAGCCACGTGGTGGGCTGCATGCTGGAAATCTCTGGGAACGCCTTGCCGAAGGCTCAGCTCTGCTCTGCTCTCCCTCCGCCACAGAATCCCAGACAGGCAGGGGTTGGAAGGGACCTGGGGAGATCATCCAGCCCAACCCCCTGCTCAAGCAGATCAGACTCAAGTAACGCGGCCCCGGACTTGATGCAAGGACCAGGGGTGGCCACGGCTCCCCCGGTATCCTCTCTCCTGTCCTGTCCCCGAAAGGAAGGCAAGCTATGCTGGCATTAATATACGCCGGGAGGAAGGGGGGTGATTTCTTGTCTTGGCACGCCTGATCCTGTTTTTCCACCTTTCCTCCTCTCCCTGCAGGGGAAAAATCAGACTCTGGCCTGAGTCACCATCCATGCGAGGGTGACCCAGACGGGGAGGGCTTCTGGCACTGCCTCCAGCCAGTCTTTAGCAAAGACCAGCCATTATGGCCTCAGACTGAGGTGGAATGGTTTAGGCTTACCAAAGCACGCGTGTTTGCATCTCAGCAAGCGCAGCTGGGCCAGGCCTGGCAGGTCCCCACACCAGGAGGGGTGGCAGGAGCCCGCAGCTTGCAAAGCCAGCCCTGGGTCACCGCAGCGGGCCAGTGCCTGGGCACCTCGGCAAGGAGCGGAGAGGCGGCCTCGAAGGCAGCGCTGCCAAAAATGACACCCACAGCCTGCTCTACCCCTCCCCGTCCCTGCAGGGAGCTCCTCAGCCATGGGCCAAAGGCATTGCCAGCTAGGAAGGGGTGAAGGCTGGGGGGGGAGAAGCGCGGGACGGGCAGAAAATGCCTAATGAGGGCTGTGGTACGTACAGACAGAGATAACTGACCAGGTGGAGATGACTGAAAATTGGGTGGGTGTAGACACCCAGCAGAGAAAGTCACCTCTCGCTGTGGGCTAGATGTGCATCCTTTGCGCTCCCTAAGAAAAGACACGTCCTCCCACCAAAACTGCACCCCGTGGCCGATGAGAGTGAAAGGTAGCTTCATCCCCAGCTTCTTCCCTCCCTGGGGATGCATTTCTTTTGCATCTTTTAAAAAGCACCCCCCCAGCAGTCATTATGGGGACTGGGAGGTTTTGCATTTCCAGGC
>JAKFQP010000438.1:139257-163709 GCA_023375905.1 Nycticorax nycticorax | reverse complement strand
CCCCGTGCACCAGCGCCAGCCCCGTGCACCAGTGCCAGCCCCATGCACCCCGCTGCACCCCGTGCACCAGCGCCAGCCCCGTGCACCAGCGCCAGCCCCGTGCACCAGTGCCAGCCCCAGTACAGGTGTAGAGTGGTCCAGAGGCTGCACATCCTCCAGCCCACAGAGGTCACGGGTGATGTCAGATGATGCTGTGCCGCATCAGGTGGAAATAACCAATTTCTTACAGCTCTCAACTCTTCTGTAGTGCCGCGAGAATATTCCCAGGCGAGCCCGGATAGGAAGGGTGCCTTCTTTCAGACCAGACTCCAGCCCTCAGGTGAGTTACATGTTCGCAGGAGGAAGGATTAGAGGGAGTGGCGATCCGTGACACTCCCGAATGCGTGGAGCAGAGGGAATAATAGCCCGCTGCATGGTGGACGAGAGCGGCATGCTCGGGCGGCAGGGACCTCCTGCTTGGCCGGCATCGGGAAGAAAGGCACGCGCGCCTCTTGTGCTGCAGCGCCCGAACGGCGACGGGTAATCCTTCCTCCTTGGGTGCCTCTGCCTTTGCACAGGCTGCCGGCAAGGGGCCATCCCTGGGGACAGCAGCAGAGAGCTGTAGGAAGTTGAAGAGCCCCTCAGGTGGGATGGCGGGACTTCCCCGGGAGTCCTGGCTCCAAGGGAAAGTCATTCCTTCTCGTGGGAGGGGCAGTGGGAGCTCTCGGGGGTCAGGACCGTGCTGCTGGTGGAAGCGGTCTCACCCTGCTGCGCCTCTCAGAGGTCACCAGGAGCTCTCAGGGTGTGCTGAGCCGAGGCACCCTTCATGAAGGGAATATGTTTGCAGGCTGGCTGCTGGGAGGAAGGGGCAAAGCTCTTCCCTTGGACGCGCGTGCTATTCTCCTGACGTTGTGCCACAGGCAAAGCTCTTCCCTTGGACGCGCGTGCTATTCTCCTGACGTTGTGCCACAGGCAAAGCTCTTCCCTTGGATGCGCGTGCTATTCTCCTGACGTTGTGCCACAAAAATGCTTTCTGTCTCTCCTCGCTTTTCTGAAGGCTCAGTCTTAAAAGTAATGAGGCCAGGGTCTGCTGGGGCCACAAGAACTGAGGCAGTATTTCTGTTGCAAACCTGTTGTCTCCAACAAATAAAGCAATAGTAAGAGGGTTTGTGGTGGGAGCATGCCAAAACAGACGCTTCAAAGCCCTTCCCAGGAAGAACAGCAGGTTTTCTGGGACAGAATTTCACTCAGATTTGCAAAAACATCATTTTGACAATGTTTTGCAGAGCACCATAATGTGGCTGTTCGTAAGCATTGCTTGTTTAATGTGCGTCGGCGAAAACTCAGATGCGAGACCCGAGCTGTCCCTGAATATTGTAAGTCCTGACTTCCCTCCCCTCTTTTTCTGCTTGGGCACACAAGCTACCTATGCTGCCACAGTCCGGGCAGGACCCATGGTCTCTGTGTGTGGATCTTCACCAGGGTTTGGTACCAGGGTTTTATTAGAGCTTTTGTCTCCCTGTGCTGACATACACGGAGATTTACGGCAGACGTTTATGGAGGAGTTCAGTCCAAGTCAACAGGTTGGGTCAACGCAGCCGTCTCAGGCTTGGAGCTTCGCTGTCCTTGCTGCCCTGCTCTTCACAAATGTTGATTACAACATGAAATGCAACAACGGGTCTTTCTTTACCAGACCTGCTCAGGGAGCGAGGGAGACTCAGTCCTGCCAAAAATTTTAGCTGAAGTCATGACATCACCGCAGCGTTGGTAGAAGGGATGCTGGGAGGTCCCTACTCCACCGTCCCGCTGACAGCAGGAGTCACCACCACCGACTCAGGGTGGCCACTGTTGGCTTCGCCCAGCCAGTCTCCCTGGGACGGAGACCCCCACCTCCCTGGGCACCCGTCCCATGCTGCCCTTCCCTTCCCACAGGGTGGAATTGTCCGCTACTACGGGTACCCCTATGAGGAGCATGAAGTCGTGACAGATGACGGCTATTACCTCACCATGCAGAGGATTCCTCACAGCAGAGATGACCCAGGAAGCACAGCCGCCTCCCATGAAGCAGGGGCACAGGGCTCCAGCATGACCTGTCCCCGTAAGTGCCCCGAGAAGGTCTGCCTGCCTGTCCAGGGACCCTGAGAGCTTTGCTGGGATGGAGTAGGCCATGGTCAGGGCTTGCCTCGACACGGGCTGGGTCCTCAACTTTCCCTGTAGGATTAGCCTCGGGAGCAGAAGAAATGCAGGTGCCCACAATGCCAATCTTCTTGTTCTGAGAGGATCTGGTCCAAAGAGGAAGGAAAGGATGAGGAGAATGAATGGGACAGAGAAACCTGGCCCCAGGTTTTTCCTCAGCTCAGAGCCAGTCAGTGGAGCAGCAAAAAGCCATTTGTCAGAAAAAAAAAACCCCACATGTCCAATCCAATGCCATCTCACCATTTTGGCTCCTTTCTGATCTTCACTTGAACTGCTGTTTCAAAGCAGAGGGGGTGATGCCCCACTTCTGGTGGGGTGTCCCCCTCCTGGGAAGCAGGAAAACTGGTGTATGAACATGTCAAATAGGCATAAAAAGCCAGATTACCATTCAGGAAATCACTTTGTCCTCAGCTGCCCAGGGTGGAAATGCAAGTCTTATACTGAGGGTCTAAAAACCCACAGAAAAAAGAGGAGACAAAGGAAAAAAAAAACAAAGAAAGGAAAGGAAAGTCACTTTCACTTCAACTTTTCCATGCTGCAACCTGGTCGTGTGGTCACCCTACTGTATGAACTCAGATCTCCTTGCAATGACCCTGTTATGGCTGTGCAGTCAGACCTGCTTTGAGCAGGGAATTGGAGCAGAGACCTCCAGAAGTCCTTTCCCAACTAAACCTTTCTATAATCTCTCCTCCATTCTCTTCCTACAGCATTTCAGGCTTTCTGATCCTTTGTAAAAAAGATCTTAAGTTTGTTCTGGGGAGCTGAGACTTGCCCATATGGCTTAAAGTGGGCAGAAGTGGGTGGAGGAGATGCTCTTGACCTCTACAGTACCCGTGTCTCTTGCAATGGGGGCATCATGGTGTCACCATGCCATGGGAGGTACTTAGACTCTGATGTGTTTGCCATATCTCTTGGTCAGCCCAGAGTACCTGAGCCAAACAAAAGGTACTGTGAGGAGGGTGGTATCCATGCAAAGGGCACAGTCAGGGTCCAGGCAGGCATGGGGCTTGGTCTTGTTCTTCCTGGGAGCATGATTTACTGAGCTCCATTCAGTGTGGAGTCCGACCTCATTTTTCAGCCTCGCTATATTGAATTTCTCTGCCCTGGGATGACCAAAGAGCCTACTTCAAAACCACCTCTCCACAGAGGCTGAGGACATAGGTGACCATCTCCCTGCACTGGAGTCACTTTCCCAGGAGGTTGCTGCCAAAGCAATACCTGGATGTGAACAATCAATTTTGCTAGTGGTCAGAGAAAACACTCCTCCTCTTCTTCCTTCAGCTCCAAAGCCCGTGGTCCTCCTGCAGCATGGCCTGGTGTTGGAGGGAAGCAACTGGGTTACCAACTTACCCAACAGCAGCCTGGGCTTCATTCTCGCCGACGCTGGCTACGACGTCTGGATGGGAAACAGCCGGGGGAACAGCTGGTCGCGAAAGCACAAGAAGTTTGATTTTCACCACCAGGAATACTCAGCTTACAGGTATGTTCTGCAAAACCGAGGGGTGGGCAGGTACCTGGTACCCTCCGCAGTGTCCGTAGGCTGGAGGAGCAGCGCCACTGACACTCACACCATCTGGCAGTGGGCATAAACCGGCACCGCCAAGAAGCCATAGGGGTGCCCAAGAAGCCGTAGGGGTGCCCATACCTGCCAGAGCCCTCGCTCGCTCCCTGAATAGTCATGGCACTACTTGCTGTGTCCTACCTGTCACTCTCAAGGTCAGCAGCAGTAATTTTGTCATGTGCCCATCTCCACTGCAGCTTTCATGAGATGGCCATGTACGACCTTCCAGCGACGGTCAACTATATTCTGCAGAAAACTGGACAGGAGCAGTTATACTACGTGGGTTACTCTCAAGGCACCACCACAGGTACTTAGGAGGAGACCAGACCACTGTCAGAGCTATGTTAGCTGCGCACCCTTTGGGACCTTTCTCCTGAGAGCCTGGGCAGGTAGGGTAACGCCCCAGCACATCCAAACAATGAAGGGAAAAGAGCAGGTAAAAATCCCTGTTTGCTTTAACAGAACAGTTTTGAGCAGAGACAGCCAAAATATGGTTGCAGCGGTGGCTTTTGGTGCATCCCACCGCTGCCAGAGCCCCAAGGAGGGCTGGCAGGAGCTGCAGCTGGGCTGAGCAGGCAAGCTGGGAGCCGAAATGCATCAGCAACAAAGGCTTCAGGTCAAGTCACGAACCTGCTAGAGCCACCTCTGAGGGTCCTTCCAATTTCCTTCAGAAATAAGAGGGCAGGGTCTGCTTCCTTCTCCCTCCCACAGGTTTCATTGCATTTTCGTCCATTCCTGAGCTGGATCGCAAAATCAAGATGTTTTTCGCCTTGGGTCCTGCCACCGCAAGCTCAAATATGAAGACGCCCTTGGCAAGGGTGCTTGACCTTCCCGAGGGGCTGGCTAAGGTACGTCCTCGCCACACGCTCGCCTGGTGTGAAGGGGAAGGAGGGAGCGGGAAGGTCTCACCGCCTGAGACGTGCAGTGCTTGTACGTCACTTCAGTTTCCCTGGCCTCTGCGTGCCCCTTGCGCTGAGCGGGTACATTTGTGCTTACACTCGTGAGCCTGCAGGGCATGAAGCAGCGTAAAGCGTCCTCCTGTCCAGCCCTGACCAGGGAAGGGCTATTCCTAGGCATTGGGTTTGGGTCCATGCTGCTAGGAGAAACCTCTTCCAGGAAGATCAGGGCTCTGCCAGGGCCATGGTCACTTCTGGAAAGCCAAGGTTACAAAGCACAGCAAAGCCGTGGCAGGGAAGACAGCAAACCTGAAGGGGCGAGCAGAGGGATGGGGAGTGTCTGGAGGCAAGAGAGGAACGTGAACCACACTGATCAACGCCTTTGACTTTCACAGCTCATTTTAGGATTCATGGTGGCCTTCAGTAAGGGCAAGACTTTGCACCAAGCGATTTCCAGTCTGTGCAGCTACCCCATCTTTAAAAGCTTTTGCTACTTGTTCTTTTATTTGCCTGGTGGGCTCAGCAACAGCTTCAATGTGGTATGTACACTCCAGATTACTTTTTAAGTGGTATGGTTCCTCTCTGTTCGAGCCCCAGTTCTCAACTAGCTGCCTTCACCTGGCCTTTTGCATCTTTGGCTCCTCAAGAAATCTGTACATTGTGTCAGCATTCTGCAGTCTGGCCGTTCTGTTGGCCACTGCGATGCTCTTGCGTTGGCACCAGAGGGGAGCGCAGAGTGCACACAAGGTCATGTGTCTACCAGGGATGTCGTCTCCCCAGTGGGGATGATGCCGAAGGGGAGAGTGCAGAAATTACTTTGGTGCTCCGGGACTCCCAGGGTTTCTCTTTCATCGAGTGATTTGTAGCTTCACATGTATTTTAATAAGAAAACAGGCTCTCACAGCATGAACTCCCCTTCAGTCCACTGCTAGGAGAGGTGGGCCCTCAGGCTCTTCGGTCTACCATCCCTTAGAACATATTTATCCCCAAATCAGAGCCTTTCCTTGTGCTCCACTGCGCTGAACACAGTCATAGAAAAATTCGGGCTGGAGGCACGAGGGTGGGGGTCTCCAGCCTGACCCCGCTCCCACCAGGGCCAACACTACAGCTACCATGGGTTGCCTGGGGCCATGTCCAGCCCAGGAAGGGTCATTTCCTTGGGGCCAGCCAAGATTTCAATGTCCAGATACTGCCACAAACCGCTCATGAGAAGTGGAGACAGGTCCACGTAGAGTACCGAGCACTAATAGCTTGATCATGGATGGAGTCCGAGCTGGGCCACTGTTTCTCAAGGGAAGCGTTGGTGTAATTTCATAACATTCCAAGGAGAAAACACATTAGAAACAATGTGTAGAGCCACTGTGATGAGTTGCACGTTGTCTTTGCCAAAGGATCCTGAGCAGTTTTACTCCTGGGGAGTTTTACTCTGGTTTGAAAACCACATAGACTCATAACGTGACCCAGCATCCCATGGGAATTGCTCTGCTTGCTGAAGGGAGCTCTACAGCGCCCTTCATGCTGGTATCTGCCATGTGTGTTTGCACGGCGTGTGGCTGAGCTGTGCCTTCACAGAGCTGAGATGAAGCAGTTTGTACAGAGGCAAGCTCCAGCTAGCCTGTGTGAGTGACAGACTTGTGTGGCTGCTGAACAGTTTTATTTCTAATGGGGTTTCCCTCCATGCAGAGAATAAATGTCTCCAATGGTTTCTTGCAGGGCCGCATAGATGTCTACCTGTCCCGCTACCCTGATTCAACATCCCTAAAAACCCTGTTACATTGGCGCCAGGTAATATTTCCTGCTGCAGAATAAGATCGCATGCAACCAGGGCCCATGTTCTCTGAGCTGCCAAGGACCTCTCCTCGATGCTTGGGTATCATCCTCCGTTGCCCTCCCTGCAGAGCTATATTAGCGAGGAAAGGGGAAATCGACATGAAACAGTGGTGCAGATGCAGTTCTTTTGGCCATGACTTTCAACAAAAGATGACCAAGAGTCTTTGGATCTGATAAGAGATGGAGATGGAAGCAAAAACTGGTAATAAACCAGCACAGGAGATGCTCGAGTAAAGGCCAAGAGCTGAGGGTCAGCAACACTAACTAATCATACAACAACTAATCATCGAAAACATACACAAAACTATATCCTTCTGTTGTAGCCGTTGACCATGACAGACACAGGAAACTTGTCCCAAGGTCTGACTCGTGCCTCCTTTGAGGCTAGCTCTTGACTGTATGCTAGGCGCACCGTGGGTTTCTGGGGCCTCAGCCCCCAGATGTCTACGTTCTGCAGCTTGCCAGCCACCCAAGAGAGGAAGGATGAAAGATGTGAGCAACGCCAGGCGATCTTGCCGGCCGTGCTGAGATCTGCTGGGGGTTGAGCTCTCCTCCCCAAAGACAGTATCACACGTAGCAAACAGCACCCTTGAGCCTTGGTGGCAGGAGGGAGCAGTGCATCTTTCTTATGGTCCCCTCTAACGCGTGGATAATAAACACAGCTCTCCCTCTTTCCCAGGTCTATCAAACAGGGGAATTCAAATGGTATGATTATGGCAGTGACAACATGCTTCATTACAACCAGGTAAGAGAAATCCATCCTCATTTGTCAGTTTTAAAAAAGAAAAAAAAATAAAATTACAATGAAAATATTGCAGGGACCGAATTTTATGGGATTTATGGAATTTACCTTATATGATCAAACAGGTTTGCACCTTTCTTGCAAAAAAGAGGTTTGTGATGTCATTCAGTGATGACTTTTTGATCCTCTGGTGAAAAGCACAGGAGCCCAAGGCATAGTCAGGATCTCTGGCAATAGTTTCTGTACCACCTCTCGGGATAGGGGAGAAATTCCAAGCAGCAATCAGGAATACTTTGAATTCCTGACTTGCCTGTGACCTCCCAGGCTTTCCTTCCTCAAGCCACACCGCTTGTCTTCCAGACCACACCTCCCTTCTATAAACTGGAAAATATGAAGGCCCCGCTTGCTGTGTGGTATGGTGGCAGTGACTGGATTTCAGCCCCCGAAGACGTAAACATCACACTGACTCGCATAACCAACGTGGCATACAAAAAGTACATTCCTGAGTTCGCCCACTTTGATTTCCTTTGGAGTACGCAAGTGTACGAACAAGTGTACAAGGAAATTCTTGAACTGATGCAGAAGAGCGCCTAGAATCTGTCTGGAGTAATTGGTGGTTTCTTGTTTGACTTCTGGGGCTTCTTTTACTGGCGGGGGGGGGGGTGAAGAAAAAAAGAGGGGGGAAAGGCTCACTAAACTACTGTACTTGGCTGGGATCAATATTACTCTAGCAAGGGAGGAAAACAAGCCAAGGCAATGATCGGGAAAGCCCATAGGATTTAGATTAAATGGGCTGAGGTCCCTGCAGAAGTTGGGCATGGCCCTTGGACCCTGAGTCTCCCAGGTGCCTCGTCCATGTGCAATTTCAGTGGAATTTGGCTCCTGGTTGCCACTGTGGGCTCCGGCCTCCCTACGCTTGGGTTCTCAGCTACAAACACCTGGGCAGCAGCCGAGCTCCCTCCTGGGTGATGGTGTTTCATGAGAGTAGGTGTGCTCGGGTGGGACCACCTGGTGGGTCGAGCAATGAATCCTGCCAGTGTAGCTTTATCCACCTTCTGGTGACCCTTCCACACCAAGGATCCCAACATCCTGACGTTCATTGTTCATCCTTCCACAGCTGGAAGGAGCTAGAAACTTGCTGCCTGGTGACAATGAAAAGAGCTTGCGGTTTTTTCCATGAGAACTGTCCATTTTGCTAACGTAGGGAGCATCTTTCTCAAATTCATGTCGGTTTGGATAACACCAGCCTTACTCATGCACAAAAGGGGTTTCAATAAGTTCTACCAGGAAACATCATTTTGCACCATTTTAAGCAATATTCCCAAGGCTCAAACCCAGCTAAAAAGGTCACCTTTTGCTGACTCTCAGGAAATGGTTTTGTTTTCCTTATGAGGGAGAGGGAAGAGTCTGGTGGAAGCCAGTAACGCATCTAACTCTGTTTTCAGCTTCTGGATTACACTTCTTAATAATGCATTGATTGGGGGAGGAATTGTGAATTTCCCTGTTGGTGAAACTATATTCTTAAAATGTGCCTACTACTAATAATAATCATATAATAGCAGTAATAATAATTGTAAAAATAAAGCAAGATAGGGTCCACCAGGCTCTGTGTGGTTGTCCTGCCTTACACCTCCACAGGAGTACGGGGGGTTTCAGCCCCGTGCAGGTGAGGGCGAGGGGCTCGTCCAACCCTCTCCCTGCTCAGGGACGCCTTTCGGTGGCTTGCAAGGCTGGCAGATGCCCACCGCCCGTGATGCAGCCAGCATTCCCCACCCTGTGAGGAAGAGGTGGGTCGCAGAGGGCAGGTAGGAGGGTGAGGAGGGGCGCTGAGCCCAGCTCGGCCGCTCTCCGGAGGCAAACTGTGGGTCTCAGCAGCACGCTTTCACCCCAGTGTCCGGGGGCGGTGGGACGGGGCTGCTGGCGCGCATCCTTGCAGGAACGCTGCGGTGGGCTCTGAGTTATCATCAAAGGGCACCGGCTGCAAAGGCGTTTCGCTTTCCATCCTTACAACTAGAACTGACCATGGAGGAACACAGGACGGGGTGAGGTAATCTCAGGGTGTAAGAATTAGGCTATGGGCTAGGTATGATCCGTATGGGGCAACAGCGATTAGCTCACTCACTCAGTGTATTTGTAACGACATCTTTTTCTGTGCGATTACTTGTTTACCGCAGCATTCCCCGGAGCAGCAGTCTTACAGGGCTGCACTCTTCATACCGTGGATATCAGTGCCAATGCAAGAAGGCTCTTCTGTCTCTGCAAAGAAACACCCAAGGCTTGGCAAGCCATCTCCCCAACAGACTTCTCAAAAGTTTGCAAGAATGTATTCACGTTTGGTTAAAAAGTACTAACTTTTTACTTCTGAAAAATTGTAAGAATTGCATGCTTTAGTCTCGTCTCTTTCTGTTCAGGTTATAATGTTTCTGTATAATTACTTCTGTAATTATCTGATGCAATGTTCGTATTGCATTATCTTCATTCATTGGCAGTCTCCCGTGACAGAACATTTTGGTGAAGTTCTCTCAGCATCAGGTTCTGGAAGCGCTCTGCTCCCTGTGGCACTGGTACTTGCCTCCCACCTCCTGCTAGGTGCTCAGCAATGGCTGAAGCGGTGCATTTTGGAAGCAAAGAGAACGGTAAATAACCAAGGTGCTTGTAGCATAAATATTGTGATGTTCTGTCATCTGGGATTGTCTTGACTGATAAATGGATTGAGTTGCATGGCAAACTGTGTTTATCTTGCTGGGACTAGAGTCCTTGCAAGACTCAAGTCATCGGGAAGGTCCATGGTGATGGCACAGGTCCAAGGTCAGGCTGGGACATCAGCCCACAATGTCAGGGTCCGGATCAACTCAATCTCTCACCCTTAGGCTTCACAGCGCAGCACGAGGCCTTCACCGCCCCGGCGAATTCATAGCACAGCGATGCTCCCTTTTTATTCCCTGTGTGTGAGCAAACCAACCTCAGTCATACGCCTACACGTGTGGAGGGTGTTGGTCATTCAGCCACTTACCTCGTATTCTTCCAGCTATGCTCACGCAAAGCCATTCTTGATCTGCTTGCGTGTGGCACACAAGGCCAGAAGGGCTTAAAACCGTGTCACATCCCTTTCAAAATACAGCGGTTGCACCGTGTTTGCTGACCTATAATTTTCTATCATTGTCACAGTCAATGCAAAAAAAGGCAGCGCACGCATGAGCCGTGGGGCGTACGGTCAGCTCCACGAGCCGTGGGGCGTACGGTCAGCTCCACGAGCCGTGGGGCGTACGGTCAGCTCCGTGAGCCTGGGGTGTATGGTCAGCTCCACGAGCCGTGGGGCGTATGGTCAGCTCCACGAGCCGTGGGGTGTATGGTCAGCTCCGTGAGCCGTGGGGCGTACGGTCAGCTCCATGAGCCTGGGGTGTATGGTCAGCTCCGTGAGCCTGGGGTGTACGGTCAGCTCCACGAGCCGTGGGGTGTACGGTCAGCTCCACGAGCCGTGGGGTGTACGGTCAGCTCCGTGAGCCTGGGGTGTACGGTCAGCTCCACGAGCCGTGGGGTGTACGGTCAGCTCCACGAGCCGTGGGGTGTATGGTCAGCTCCACGAGCCGTGGGGTGTATGGTCAGCTCCACGAGCCGTGGGGTGTACGGTCAGCTCCATGAGCCTGGGGTGTACGGTCAGCTCCACGAGCCGTGGGGTGTACAGTCAGCTCCACGAGCCTTGGAGCGTACGGTCAGCTCCGTGAGCCGTGGGGTGTATGGTCAGCTCCAGGCCATGTCCACACTGGAGAGGTGGTGAGCACGTCCCCTACGGTGTGCTTCCCCCTTGAGGATTATGCACAGGCACGTGCTTAAAGTGAAGTCGCACTTTTGTAAGTAACCCTGATAGCTTTGGTGTGTGCTGTAGGCAACGTACTGGCCTATGCTGCTATTTAGAAACTGCTTTGTACCAGGGTTAATCTAGGGTAAGGTTTCAGTGAGTTATGTCAGACGGTGTACTGCCTCTTCATGGGTTTTTGGTCCCTAACAGCAAGTCTGACAACAGCTTCCAGCAGTCACCGGCATCGCTGCGTAGATTCGGAGTTTTATTAAGTTGAGGACACGTTGCTTTCTTATTTCAGGGTGTCGTGGTTTACCCCCAGCCAGCAGCTCAGCACCACCCAACCGCTCGCTCATTCCCCCCCTGGTGGGATGGGGGAGAGAATCAGAAAAGTGAGCAAACTGGTGGGCTGAGATAAAGACAGTTTAATAGAACAGCAGAGGAAGAGAAAATTATAACGATAAAAGAATACGCAAAGCAAGTGATGCACAACACAATTGCTCACGACCCACTGACCAATGCCCAGCCCATCCCCAAGCAGCGATTGCTGACCCCCGGCCATCTCCCCCCAGTTTCTATACTGGGCATGATGTCATATGGCATGGACTTTGGCCAGTTGGGGTGGGCTGTCCTGGCTGTGCCCCCTCCCAGCTCCCTGTGCCCCGGGCAGAGCAGGGGAAGCTGAAACGTCCTTCACTAGTCTGGGCATGATTTAGCAACAACGAAGCCATCAGTGTGTTACCAACATTATTTCCAGCACAAATCCAAAACACAGCCCCATGCCACCCACTATGAAGAAAATTAACTCGATCCCAGTCGAAACCAGGACACAGGAACTATGAGCAATTTCTGTATTATTTCTTATGCTATTTCCAAATTTTCTTTTGAGGTTGCTAGATAAATGCATGGAAGAGAGACCCAGTGACTGGTCTTTGAGACACGTATTTTCATATATTGGTACTTTAGGCAGACGGGAATGGTATAAGGCCATGGAAAGTGACAGTTAGCCAGGATCATGATCAGCTATCACTGCCTCCAGTACTCTTCACAAGCCTGTGTCGGTCTCCATTCCTGACCCTGGACTATGTCGTGTGGGACAAGTTACTGCTCCCTGAAGGTCTCTGCCAGTCCTGACCAGCTAAGCTGAGCCTAATCAGATTTTCTCCAATACATCAGAAAAAAGCCCAAGAGCACTATGATACCAAATTTAAAAAATATTAGTATTTGTTTATTGGGAAAGTTTGCTGAAGTTGGCCTAGGTCTGTTCATGAAAAAACCAAACTCTTTTAGCTCTAAAATACTCTTTAAAGCCAATTGTACAATGAAGAGAGATCAGAGAAGTACAAGAAGTTCAGGATTGTTCCGGGGTCTTCTGAACAAAGAGATGGGGTAAGAATTAGCTGAGACAAGCCACTGGTGACCACATCTCAGTTACTCTGCAATCAGTAATTGTGGGAACGAGTACAGAATCTGCAGATGTGGCAGCTGAGCTGGACACCAGAGATATCCTTTGTCTCGTTGGCCGCAAGCCATGGGAGAAGTAAAACAAGAGCTAAGTGAGAAAAGCGAGGTCAATGCTACAACCAATGGACTTTGCAAGATGAACTTTGCTTCCATATAAGGCGTGGACTCAGCGCTTGCCAACTAGCTAGGTGATAAGAGAAAAGCAGTGGCTTTGTTTTGTGATCAGTGTAAAAGGATGTAAAGCGTTAAATAAAGGGATTCCGATTCCGCTTGTGCATGAACTCCAAGTCCATGCCTTCATTGCCACAAATAATGTTTATATAATGTTTTATAATTTATGTTTTTGTTGATTCAGTTTCACTGCTGTGAATAAAACAATTGCGTGAACAATTCTAGCAAGGTGTTGTGAAGAGAATTTGTTGTTTCCTCAAGCTTCGCTGCACAGCTCTAGCATGAGTAAAAGCCCTACTAGATGTGTAGTCAGAGATGCTGGAGGTATCCCAGCCTAGCTGAGGAGCTTTAAACTAGGAGAGGTACAAGCAGATAAGCACTGTTATCCTTATCAGATTCTTTACTTGACCAAGGTTCTCCAAGGTTACTGCAAGGGAGTCATGCTTATCTGGCAGGAATTACACAAGAGTTGGCTAAAATCAGAATTATACTCCCTTTCCCAGTTCAGGATGCCAAGACCGGACGACAGCTATTTAAGCAACTCCCTCCTTGTGACTGGCTTACTCTTGTGCTTGGCAAGAGGCAACGGACAGAAGCTAACAACCAGCATCCTGGGCATACAGTCTGGCAGCTTGTACATGCACGAAAGCACCAGGAGAAACACCAGGGCAGGAGCTAGAGGAATGGTATGCCTTGATAGCCAAGGACGTGATTAATACCAATCAAACTGGTAAGTGACAAGGAATGTGTCGCTTGCACCGTGATGCACCACAGAGAAGGTGACTCATCAGCAGGAGACCTGCGCCTGTTAACAGAAGGACAGCAGTGGGGATACAGCACATTTCATGGGCTGTTTGTCTTCCTGTTAGCCCAACAGCAGGATGGGTTACAGTCCTATGATGCCGCAAACAAGAAAACGAAAGACACCCAGCAGCAATGTTGCCTAATATTTATGAAACGTGATGTTAACAAGATGCAGAAGCAAAACATCATGCCATAGTAGCTCTTGACTCCTAAAGGACCTTTAGAAGCCAAGAAAGCGTTGGCCTTTGGGCCTCAAGAAGAACCCAGAAGGCATACGGAGGACTCAGCTGGCAACCCTTGCCTTCCATGCCACACTTAGGTGACCTTGGCAAGACCACTTGGATACACACATTTTGGCCCCTCTGAGATTGTGCGTGCGAGAGTGCTGATTACAGGTACTGTCTACCTGGTCAGAAAGTGAAATAAGATACCTGGCTGTTTCTACACCATCTTGAGTTCTCTTACGTTAGTTCCCGCAGCGATACTGTAAGAACATCCCGTGAGTGTAGTTATACAGCTTCATTTTAAGATGCCTGTGATAATCTATCTAGTATTTGGTTGTGCACCCTACCATGTATTATGGGGTCCTGACACTGTAGGTTAACACTGGTGACTATGGACTGGTCTGTTAAGTGTGCAATCACAGCAGCATCGTGATGGTATTGCTCTTTCCACCTAAACTTGCACGTATGTGTCAAAACACCCAACTCTGGTCTCCTAACTTCAAATAACTCAAAGGTCTTCATTTCTTCCTCTGACTAAGCTACACAGGAATTTCTTGGTAAAAAGCTATCTGCTCTTTGCTGGCAACTTCTTTCCTTCCTCCCAGTTACGATAGGTACTGGTGCTAAGTCGCCCGCTAGCCTGAGCGCTGATACGCTGCTCCGATAGCCTCGTCCCATGGCCTGAGGATGCTGGAGAACACTGCTGTCTTTCCAACCCCTACTAGTACCTAGCGCTAGTACTTAGTACTTCCGCTAGATAACTAGCACTCAGTGTAGGTAGAAGGCAGCAGACCTGACAGTGGACGAAGTAGCCGACCGCGC
Organism: Nycticorax nycticorax; assembly: GCA_023375905.1. NCBI lineage: Eukaryota > Metazoa > Chordata > Aves > Pelecaniformes > Ardeidae > Nycticorax > Nycticorax nycticorax. The sequence goes on along the minus strand of JAKFQP010000438.1, from coordinate 149,221 downwards.
GGGTAAATGGTTAGATCTGCCTTGATGCTGTTGAACGAGACCTGACAGCAGAGTAGACAAACGCAAGCTGGGTGGGGGTTTCTCCACCCATAGGATGCTTTTTAACTCCTCTTGAGACGCACACTGGAACTGCCCTCTATGCAACCTGTAAAGTCCAACTTATGTAGTGGGATCTTTGCACTCACAGGAGTAGGAAGACATTTTCAAAAACCTGAAGCAGACCCAGGGACAGGAGTAAGGTAATGAAACAGTGAAGGCTCTGGCCACACCCGCCGTCACGAAAATAGTGCCCACACACACAGTCCCTTTGTGTCAGCGGCTGCGGCACTGATAGAAAATTACAGCCTGGTGGATGGAGTTACACGTGTGTTTTGGGCTGTTTCACAACACGCACACTGCTCATAGGCTACAGCTGGTATGAACATTAGAAGTCAAGCTAATCCATGACCAGGAAACCTATGCTGCGGCAGAGCACCTGCAGACAACCAAAGGCTCGGTGCTTTAGGTGGCTACCAAGCAGCTACGGAAAGGCGTACGATGTAAGGTCACAGGCTGGAGGTGGAGAATGAACACCTTTACTCCGTGCAATACCTGTTGCTTCAGCCAAACGGAGGCATTGCACAAGCTCGCCCCCGCTCTGCCGCCCACTGGCAAGAAGCTAAGCTTGGTGCTTTTCCAGAAAATGTTGCAGACGTTTTGCAAACTGCCAGTTGCAAATCGAATACCGCTTGGGTGCAAGGGCTATGCGGAGGTTGCCTGGGCCGCTGTCACTTTTGAAGAGTGGTGTAATCACCAGGTGTCTCCTACGCAGGCAGCCGGCGAAGCCTGACCTGTCCGTGGTGTGTCTATGGAGAAGTTGGCATGATCCTGAGGTCTTGGGAAGCCAGTGGAGCCCAAGTCCTTTCATTGCTCCGGGAGCTCTTCTATGAGGCCCTCGCAAAGCCCCCTGGGAGTTAGGAAACGACCCTTTATGAAGAAAACCTGACATTTTTTAGTGCAGCTCTCATGAGCTTAAGGTGCAACTCCACAGCTGAAATTCCTTGCCACGCCACTCTGGCTGCTTTTGGAAACATAATCTTTGCAAGCACGAAAGTCATGACCACATGGCCAAGAAGAGGAAGTTATCAAAGATATGACCAGCGTGCACATCGCTTAATTGGAGGACACGTGATGTGGTCCAGTGTGGTGCCAGCGTAGCCGGGCTCTGACACAGCGCACTCTTTTTAACAGTGGTGATGACAGAGCCACCACCATTCGCACCACCGGCCTGATCAGACACGACAGTTGGGCTCTGCCTGGTAACGTATTTGCCTCCGTGTAATTCAGATTTGCGTTGGAGCTATCCCGAGGGTGAAAAAGCATTGATTTTTTTTTTTCTTGGTAATAACGTAGAGAGGGTTACTGTGAATATTTCAGAGGGCAGGTATGTCAGCGTGTGGGAGACCCACTGGAAGGAGGAAGAAGGGAGGTAGAGAGTAGCCAGATGGCTAGTGAGAAGATTTGCAACGCATGCTACTGGGTTGAAGTTAAGCTCTAATTTTTAAGAGCCTGGCGAAGCATTAAAAATCATATATAATATTAACTGTGTTTATCAAGAATAGATCTCTGCTCAGGACAGGAATCCCTAAGGCAGTCAAAAAGGCTTCTGTTTTTTCAGGCTACGCTTAGTTAATAAATAGTCTTCCTACAAGTCTTGTTGTGTTTCAGTTCGTAGGACCCTTTTGTTAATAGTGGCTTCTGGATGAAAAAGCCAAGCCATAGAGACACAGCAAAAGCATAGACATAGTCATGGCCCAGCCAACCTAAACGTGTTCCTTGTGTAGCGTAAACTCTTACTTCGGGCTAATTTCTCCTATGTGACAATTGGCCCAGTGGCATTTTCTATCGCTTTAATTCCTGCATTATAAGGCTGTTTCTCATCTTTCCACCGTTAAAAATACAAAAATGGGTCTTGCCTATTACCAGATCCAGTCTGTACGGAGGAGCATGAGGAGCCTTGCGTGGACTGTAATGGAAGCTGGAATGGGGAATCCCCTCCACTATCCCAGCCCAGACCATGATATTTGGTCTTCAGATACCTAAAGAACTTAAGCCATCATCACTAAGTAGAAACAGACAGTCATAACAATGCTATATTATAATAATACTAATACTAATATTTTACACAGACAGGAGATGTGGCGGTTCATTGCAATCCTGGTTTTGATACAAGTGCCCGTGAACCCAGCAGATGCCATCGAGCAGAAAATGGCTACAAACCCCGAGACCTTCATGAACGTTGTAAGTCAGAAGTTTGAATTTCTGCCCTGTCTGAAAGTTTGCAGGCATTGAGCTGGGGGAGAGAGGGATGGAGGGCAGGTATGCGGGGCGGGCTCGGGTCACCACGCGTGCTGGTTTTGTTGAGCAGTGCGTATGACGTTGCCCCCATACCATCGTTAACAAGCCCTGCTTCCTGAAGGAGTCCTCTTCCTCCCAGCGCTATTAAGTGCAATTATCAGCAGGTCAGTTAGAGAAGGGCGTAATCCGAGCATGGATTTGATCAGACACCTTCCTGGAGGGTAGAAAGTTCTGCATGGCTCCTCTTCTTCAGCTGCAGCAGGTTGCTCAGGGCCGTGTCCAGCCAAGTCCTGAAATCTCTGAGGGTGGGTTTAGATGGACTCAAGTCTTGGGCAATAAAATTGCTGAAACTAATCTCTTCCACCAACCGTGTGGCAAAGCGAGCACACAGGGATGTGTAGGCAGGATCACAGCTGGATTTCACCGGACTGAAACTTCCCAATCTGTGGAGTTTTCAGCATAAAGTTCAGGCAGAGCCTCAGGAGCCCTGTGACAAATGCTACGGGGCTTGTCCCATCGCTCTTCCCGTCAGCCCAGCTCAGCAGGTTCAATATGCCCCACCATCTTATCTGCCCGCACATCAGCTCAGCGTCTGACACGACGTGTCCTGCCACCAGTGCCAGCTGTCAGCAAATCCTTTTGGTTCCAGTCTTCATTTTTGGAAACACTTCAAACACATGAGCTGCTGCGTGCTGCAGGGGGGCTGCCGCCGGCTCCCCTCCTGCTCGCAGGCACGAGCCCACAGCTGAGGGTCTCCTCTTCCCTTGGACGTCTCGCCAGGACGGGCGTGCGATTCCGCCAGAGCACCCTCTCTCAAAAAGGTCCCCAGCTGATCCAGAGACACCCCGGGCAGAGCAGTGCCCCAGTGCCCCAGTGTTTGGGTTTTGCAAAGGCATCCCAGAAGGTGAGGGACACGCTCATCGAGCCACATGAGCACCTCGGCCACAGAAAGCTTTCCACCTGGGTTTTTCTTCCCCCAGAGCCAAATAATCTGCCACAGAGGGTACCCCAGCGAGGAGTACGAAGTCCTGACTCGCGACGGCTACTACGTCAGACTGAACAGAATTCCTCACGGGAGGGAAAATCCTAGCAACAGAGGTACGGCTCTATTTCACAAGGAAGCCAGGAAAAAAAAAACCCCACCCTTACCATGACAAGCAGATGAAAGGATGAACCAGGCCAGGGGAGTTTTTACTGTTAAAGCAAAAATACAGAATCCATGGTATTTCTCCAATGTGCAGTCAAGGCTTTAGCAGCCAGCACAGGAAAGCGCGCGCAGCACAGCCACCGCCTTTCGTATCCAGCAGACACTTGGGTTTAAAGCCCAGAGGGTGCAGGCGTATCTTAAGAGAGCTCCTCGTTTAATTTTTTCCCCATAAATTTGTGACTTTGGGGTTTGAACTACCTCAGGGACGAGCCTGTACATCTGAGCCTTCGCACGGTTGTTGTCAGTGGCCAGGGTGCTGAGCTTGTAGGGACGAGCCCCTGGGGGCTTAGGGGGGATGTCCGCAGCCCTCCAGCTGAGACAGTGAGGGCAACCGCCACAAGACAACTGCGGCAGGGATTTCTTCACCGGGAGACATCATTAGAATGCACATTTTGTGTCCTCTGGCAGTGCACAAAGGAGGCTTTATTGGCCTGAATTTGGGGTGAGCAAGTAGAGAAATTCTGGTTCAGTGAAACGCGCTGTTTCTTTCACATCTAGGAGCCAAGCCAGTCGTGTTTCTCCAGCATGGGTTACTCGGAGAAGGCAGTCACTGGGTGGAAAATCTGGCTAACAACAGCCTTGGCTTCATACTGGCAGACTCCGGCTATGACGTCTGGCTGGGAAACAGCCGGGGGACAAGCTGGTCCCGAAGACACCAGCGCTTTTCAGTTGACCAGGTTGAATTCTGGGATTTCAGGTGGGCTGGAGCAGATTGCAAAAGCGTGGCCAACTTCTCTGGCTGTCAGTAACCTCTAGGCAGAGGTGGGTGCCTCCAAGCAGGCAAGGCAGAGCACCTAATCCCTGGGTATTGCCTCCCCCAGACCTCCCGGGGATGTGCCCGGGGAGGATGGAGGTACCCGTGCGGACCTGCCTGCTGACGTGGTGCCAACCCCTCCCTGACGCTGCCCGGCCCTGCCGAGAGCACAGGGCGCTGCTGCCGGCGTGGGGGCGCCCACGTGGGAGACGCCAGCCCTGTCCTGGGGCCTCTGCAGGGACTTCCCCGGCCAAGCCCCTCAGCGAGGCGCCCACAGGCGTCCTTGCCACCTCCCCTTCTCCTAGATGTTGTCCACAGAAACCTTGTCCCCAAGAACAGCTTTTTAAGCTGCTACTGCCTCTCCAGAGCTTGTCTTCAGAGCGGTCCTGGATTTCCCAAACTCGTAAACATGCCTCCAGTAATAAAGTAGGTCTGCATTTCACCATATCGCCCTGAAAGGCACATGGGCAGGAACTGGTGCCCCGTTCCCTTCTGGGAAAGAGCATCTCTAGGAGCAGAGCTGGTGCTGTAATCCCGACAAGAGCCGGCTCCGGGTCGGCAGAGCTGCAGCCCGAATGCACAGCTGGCCAGGCTCTGCACAGTGCCCTTACCACCAACCATGGCTATGGGGGCACTGAGCCCTTCCAGGGAAGGATGAGGCCGTGGCAGGAGGGATGCAGTTTCGCCCTGCACAGGGCTCTCCTAGCGCATAGGAATTTTCTCCTGGAAAATCAGCCACAGCTGTTAAGCCCTTCAGTATACGAGCAATGCAACGCAGCCAAAATTCACAGGTAAGTTTGCTCTCCTTGGTGCTACCTCCTGACCAGTGCTCTACTCCTGTGCTGCAGCTTTCATGAAATGGCCATGTACGACCTCCCAGCCATGATCGACTTTGTTCTGCAGAGGACGGGGCAGAAGCAGATCTATTACATCGGCTACTCCCAGGGCTGCACGATCGGTGCGTTAGAAGGGGTTGCACATCACGTTGCCTGGACCACCTCAAAAACATTAATTTTAGTGTTTGCAAGCAGCAAGCAGAGAGGTCCCATCCTTGTGGCTGCCGAGCAGGCAGGCTGGGTAGAAGGCCTCTTGCAGTGAGAAGTCCCACAGCCACCATGCTTTCCACACAAGACATCTGGGAGGACCAGCGTGCTCCTAGGGTAGTAAGAAAGCTCCCGGTGACCTCAGTAAGCTCCTTGCTGCAACTGCAATTCAAGCTAGAAAACCAAATTGCAGTGTTCCACGTCAAAAGCAAAGGCGTTTTGCGTGGAGGTCACAGCTTCTGCTTTCCGATGAAATGCATGGTGCTTCTTTTCACCAGCTGGGCCATCAGGGGTATGAGATAGCCTCCGTGGCGATGATACTCTTTAGCAGTGGTCGATGGAAGATGACAGTGCTGTTCCCTTCACCCAGTGCATGGGGCAGGACTTCCCATCCGTGGTAGTCACTGAAGTGCCGCTTCTAACCATAGGAATAAAGGCATTGCCTCCTCTTGGACATTTCTGCTGCTAAGATTAAGCAGAAAGGTGGCAAGAGATCCCAGGTTTCTCATTGGAGCCAATGCCGGCTGAACAGCTCTGGGCAGCAGGGCCAAGAGAACCCTGGGATTAAGCACCTGAAGATCGACCAAGTCTCAGGGTGTTTTTCTGTTTTCTCAGCGTTCATTGCGTTCTCGTCCATGCCAGAACTGGCTCAGAAAATCAAAACGTTTTTTGCCCTGGCTCCAGCAGTGATAATCAAGCACGCGAAAAGTCCCATCGTGAAAATGTCCTTCCTTCTGGACAAGCAATGCAGGATGCCTCAGGTAGGGGATTACTCCCTGTGCTGCTCCCCCAAACACACCGGTGCCGAGAAAAGGGATCGTGCCCAGGTGCGGTCCCCAGGGCTATCCGATGGGGCAGAAAACAGTTAATTCCTGCTGATGCACAAGCACGGACACGATTCAGGTGCAGGTGCACTCCTGCCTGGTGACTTTGTTCAGTCCACACCTCCTTCCATCTGCAGGATCTTCAGGTGTGAAACTGGTCTTTCTGTGGGGACTCGGTGAATTCCCAGACAGACTGCCTGGGACAGAGCAGCTTTGCTGTGTTGATTTTAATGGCAGTGAAAAGCGAACCCAATGCTTGGCAGCAGTGGGGGGAAAGAGGAGAGCCCCAAATACTGGTTTTCCTGCAATGAGCTGTACAGGTCTCAGCGAGGCAGGACAGCAAAAGAGAAGCTGGTTTGAGTCCTGTGGGCCCCCCTGTGCCGCACACGCCCCCACCACCCAGATGGTGGGACGGCTCACAAGGACACCGGCCGGCCGGCCGTGGGTCAGGGGCGGCAGGAAGGGAAAATGCAAGACGTTAACCTTGCCCTTTGCTTCTGCAGCTCCTGTTTGGCAGAACGGACTGCTTGCTGTGGAGGTTCCTCCCCCGGCTGTGCAGGCACCCGCTGCTGCAGAAGCCCTGCGCCAACCTCTTCTTTCTGCTGGGCGGCTACAACGAGAAGAACTTCAACAAGGTGGGTGCGCTGCCCCGTGTGGGGCGAGGGAGCCGGAGCCCCGGGGTGCACCACTTGGGAGCACCCAGCGACGCCCGCTGGCTCTGCCGACCCCCCCGTCTGCTGCCTGCCCCCTCCCTGCCAAACCCTGCCCAGCCTGCTACAGCCGCTCGCCCCCGGCGCTCGCGGGCAAGCAGATGCTGCGAGGGCAGCGACCTCGGCCAGATCCCTCGGCTTGAATATATTTCCTTGCAGACGCGGCTGGATGTGTACACATCCCACTATCCAGATAGGACGTCTCTCAAAAACATGATACACTGGGCCCAGGTAGGTTCCCTGAAATGCAGATGCTTCACCCCTGGGATGGGCCCTTTGCTGAGAGTCTGGTGTGCCCGGGGCAGGAGTGAGAGGTTGGACATCTTGGACTTTAGCAGCTCATGAGGAAGTAAAGGCAAGAAATTAGGCCCGCAGAGGAGGCGCTGGATGCAGGATGAGCTGCCCTGGTCGCTCTGGGGACCACGGGACACCGGGGTGCGTGCCCTGGGCTGTGCCAAGCAGGCTAAGAGAAGGGATGGGGAGGCCACAGCTGGACGCTGGGACCAGCTCGGGGCCCCCAGGGATCCCCAAAGCAGGGCGAGCCCAGGGACACCATGGTGATGGTGGGTGGAAGCCAGGGCGTACAAGGAGAGGCTGGGGGAGCTGTGCTTGCTCAGCTGGAGAGGAGGCGGTGAAGAGGGATCCACCGGCATCTCCCCCCGCCCAAAGGGGTCCCGGAGACGCCGGGGCCAGGCTCTGCCAGTCCGAGCAACCTGCTGCAGCTGCAGCATGGGCCCTGCTGGAAACGGGGTTGGGCTGGAGCCCCCCCACCCTGGTGTTGCCTTGCAGAGCCAAATTATAAGTAGTGGGGAAGGCGAAAAAGGACTTTTTAATCAATGCAACAATTGTGCAGGTATCTGAGCTTTCACCCCTAGCGTAGAAGCAACTCATTATAATAACTGGGCTCCCTGGTGTCTCTGTACCCTGAGCCCAAAGTGTCACGAGAAGGTACGGATGATCAGGTCGCCGAAGGAAAACTCTCCAGCATGAAGTCCTGCAGCAGCATCCTGCACACACAGCTGGTGGTGAGCAGGTTTTCAGGGGCACGAGCGTTGCACTGTGGCAGCCAGGGAGTCGCAATACCTTGGTTTGTCAGCCCATAGCTAGGGACAGCGGTGGCGCCAGAGGTCAAAGCATCACCCTGTTAAAAAAGGTGGAAAGTCTGGCTTTGCAGGGATGCCACCTCCTCCTGCAACGTCCCCATGCAAGCACCCTCTCATGATGTGGTCCCTCAAGAAGGCTGGGAGATGCCAGACCCATGCAGCAGTGCTCACTGGCCTCCCACCGCAGATCTATCCTCTCTTCCCAGGTGATGAAATCGGGAGAATTCAAAGCCTTCGACTATGGCAGCGACAACCTAGCCATGTACCACCAGGTAGGAGGCTGCAGCGGCAGTGCTGGCAGCTGGAACTACCAGGGGACTGTCCTGGGTGGTGCAGGGACAGGCTGGCTTGCAGGGGTTGACCACGATGACATTTCCTCAGAGCCCCCTGTGTCCCTCCAGGAGACACCTCCCTTCTACCACGTGGAGGAGATGCCCGTGCCCACCGCGGTGTGGTCGGGGGGGAAGGACTGGGTGGCTGACCTGAGGGATGTGCGCCTGCTGCTGCCCCGCATCGCCCATCTCATCACCTACGGCCACATCCCCGACTGGAACCACTGGGACTTCATCTGGGGCTTGGACGCCCCTGGGCGCCTCTACAGCAGCATCCTGGAGCTGATGGAGGGGTCCCAGTAGAGCAGCGGCTCGCCAGGGAGGTGCTGGTGGCCTGGCCCCTCTCCCGCAGCCGGGACAGCCCGAGGAGGCAGCAGGACGTCCCCTGCTGTCCCCTCCTTCCCGCTGGCCTGACCCGCTTGTGGTGACGGTGCTTCCCGCGCATCCCTTAGTCACAGGGGTTTGTCCTCCTCCTTGCTTGAGAGCTCCCCGAGGACGAGCGGCACCGTGCAGGCAGGGCAGCGCCGGGGCCAGCCGAGGCATCGGGGCGGGCGGGAGCCCAGCTGGAAGGGCCCCGGGGTGATGGTGGAGCCACGTCCTGGGCTGTGCGAGGGGGACACAGGGACCCTCCCATGACCCCATGGTGGCTGCCCAGTGGGCTGGCGATTAGAGCACCCCAGCCACAGGGAGATGGGAGGGAGCTGGGCTCGCTGGGTCTGGCCAGGGGAGGCTGGGGTGCCTGAGAGCAGCCCCCGATCGCAGCACAGGCGGGGATGCAGGGGATGGATGAGGCCAAACCCTTCTCGGCAGCAACAGGCGACGCAACAAGGGGCCCCGGATCGCAGCCCAGGGGGGGTTGGACGTGGGGAACCCTTCTTGCCCCAGACAGGTCCCCGGGGAGGTGGAGCGTCTCCACGCGGCGGGGTCAGGACCCAGCTGGGCCAAGCCGGGCACTCGCCTGCATCGTTTGGGGCCGGGGCTGAGCGGCTGGGGGTCCCCGGGGAGGGCTGCGTGGCTCAGCACCGACGCGACCCCCAGCCCCAAAGGCCCCAGGCCGGGTCACAGGGCCAGCGTCCCCCCCCGAACCTGCCACCAGGCTGGTGTCCCGCGGCGGCGCGCAGCCCCCGGCCCCCCGCCCGCCCCCCACCCCGCTGCTTGCTGGAAAACCAGAGGCTGGGGAAATCCCTCCAAAATAAAGGCTCAGAGGGGACTGCAGACCCCCGCGCCGCAGCTCCGACACCCACGGCTCTTCCTTGCGTGCCCGCGCTTTCCGGGGGCGCTGCCCGTGCCCCGGGCCAGCCGGGACGAGCGCCGGGCCGCCGCGGGGGCGGGCAGGGGGCAGCGGCAGCCCCCAGCCAGCACCGGCGCAGGAGCGGCCGCCAGCGGGGAGCCGCCGCGCAGCCCGGGGCACCCGCAGCCGCCGCCGCGCCCGCAACGCCACCGGCCAGCGGGAGCTGCGGGGCGGGCCCCCGGGCAGCCGCCGCCAGCGCCGCGGCTCCCCCGGACCGACCGGCCGCGGGCACCGGCGGCGCCTCCGCCCCCCGGGACCGACCGGCCGCGGGCACCCGGCGGCGCCTCCGCCCCCCCGGACCGACCGGCCGCGGGCACCGGCGGCGCCTCCGCCCCCCCGGACCGACCGGCCGCGGCCCCGGGG
>JAKFQP010000438.1:82013-127154 GCA_023375905.1 Nycticorax nycticorax | reverse complement strand
GCACCCACAGCCCCTGCCTGTGCCCAGCGCCTGCCCGCACCCCGCACCCACAGCCCCTGCCTGCGCCTGCCCGCACCCTGCACCCACAGCCCCTGCCTGCACCCAGCGCCCGCCGGTGCCCGCAGTCCCTGCCCGCACCCGCAGCCCCTTCCCGACCCCCAGCGCCCGCCCCGTCCCCCCCGGGACGCACCGCTCCATGCCCGCCCGCCGCCGCCCGGCCCTTGCCCCGCACTTTGCCCGCGGGCGGGCGCGGCCGCTCCCGGGGCGGCGCGGGGCTGGGCTGGGCCGGGCCGGGCCGGGCGGTGCCGGTGCTGCTGGGGGGGAACGGGGCGTGGGATTGAACACGGACACACAGACACAGACACACACACAGACAGACACACACACACAGACAGACAGACAGACACAGAGACACACAGACACACACGCACACAGACACAGACAGACAGACACAGAGACACACAGACACACACGCACACCCCCCACCCACCCCACGCCGGGCGCCCGCGACCCTTACGGCCTGGGGCTCGCGCGTCCCCCGCGCCCTGGGGCTCGTGCCCCCCACCGCCCCGCGCGCTGGGGCACGCGCATTCCCCGTGCCCCCGGGTGTTCGTGTCCCCCAGGTGCCCACGCACCGCGGCTCGCGTGTCCCGCACTCGGCAGGAGAGCCCGCAGCCACGTCCCTGATCCCCAGCCAAACGCCCGTGAGAGCGGCCGCGCGCCCCCGCGAGCAGCGGCTGTCCGGGGGGAGGAAGGGGCGCTCCGGGCAGCCCGCGCTCGCAGGGTGCTTGGGGTTGGAAGGGGCCTCCCAAGACCACCCAGCCCCTGCCCCTGCCACAGGCAGGGCTCTGCCGCTCCATCACGAAGCTCAAAGCCCCGTCCCGCCCGGCCTCGGCCCGCAGAAACGCACGAGGTTTTGTAACTCACCAGAAGCTGAAGAGCCAAACTTGCCCTCTGAAGCCGAACGGCGATGGGGCTGCAGCTGCAGCGACGTGCCTGGGCTGAAGCCCTCTCCTAGGAGAGGCAAAGGCCCCCAAAGGCCCCTGGCAGGGAGGAGGTGTCCAAGCAGGGGGCTGAAGCGGCAGGCGCAGGCAGATGCCCCCCCCCAAGGCTGCCAGGGCAGCAGTGATGAAGCCAAACGAGGTCAGCTGCGATAAACTCAGCAAAAGGAGGGGAACCTCACCCAGCGCCGTGGCTGCCCCCCCTCTGCTGCCGGCTCCCCTGCCAGCTCTGGGACTTCTCCACGCTCCCATGGCTTCCCGGCAGCTCGGTGATGTTAGACCATACTCCTGCATCTGGAAGATCTCCTGGTTGCCTTGCAAAGCTTGGCAAACCCTTGCAACCCCAAAATGGCTGCTGCAGGGCAGGCAGGTCTGTGTCCTCCCGCCAGCAGACAAGCTCGGGGGAGGGGGGGAAGCACTCCTGATCCTGCACCCCAAAAGCCCCAGCAGCTTCTGTGAGGATGGGGCGTCCCAGGAGAAGTCCCAGCAAGGTGGTGGCCTCTGGCATGGAGCTGCTCCCTCTTCCTCTGTGGGAATTCGCAGTTATTCCAGTAGGGGGGAAAAAAACACTCAGTAGGGAAAAAAAAGCCTCATTAGGGGCTTCCGGTGTTGGGAAGCGATTTTTGGTCACTGCTGGTCCCTGCTGACAGCCGCCCCGGGGCAGACACGGGGCAGGAGCTCCAGGGCGGTGGCCACAAAGGTGGTGACAGAGCCTGGCCTTCCCTCTGCCCAACTTCGGAGCGTGGAGGTGTGCGGGGGGGTGTGAGCGTGTGGGGGACGGGGGTGGTGGTGCTGGGGGGACAGCGGTGTGTGCGGGGGGTGGGCACAGGGGGGGATGTGTGAGGGATGATGGGGGGGCACGGGCTGTGTGTGTGCACGGGACTGCGGCTCCTGGGTGTGCGTACAGGTGTGCACAGGGGTACGGGCAGGGGGCAGCTCCGCGGGTGGCTCCATGCCCTGGCTGGCTGCTCCCCTCTCTCCCCCTCCCCACCTGGACTTCCCTCTGCCCTCCCTCTCTCCATTATCCCTCCATCCTCCTCCTCTCCCCCCAGCCCTCCTCCCCCTGCCCCTCTGGCCTGGCAGCAGGCACTCACACCCCGGTGCCCGCTGTGCCCAGCGCTGCCAGCCGAGTCTCTCCCGGGGCTGCCTGCCCTGCAGCAGCGATCCCGGCTGGAGGCAGCTCTGTCCGGAGGCCGAGGAGCAAGGATTAATGCCGGACAAGCCGGCTGAGTTTTAAACAGAGCAAAGCATTTTAGAACTCACAGGGAAATCTCCTACATCTCTGTAAGCATCATTCCCTCTCCTATTTGCAAGGATTTTTCAAAAGCCCTTTTTATCCTTTGTTCCTTCTGTAGAGGGGGGAGGGAAAAAAAAGCAATTTTAGACCCTAAGCTTGGATAAGCTCTGGTCCAGCAACCTCTTTTTTTTCCTTTATGGGCCATTTTATAAGTGCCATGGTTCAGCCGGACCCCAAGACCTGGCAGCAGCACACCGAGCCTGGCTCTGCACTCACCACCGATCTTTTCTCCTGGCAGGATGAGACTGAACAGGGAAAGACGAGAGGAAAAATAACTTCCATCTCAACTCGATTTGGGGGGTATTTGGAGCAAAGGGAGGTTCATTCTTCACATCTACTTCTGCCTGAGCTTCAAAACAGCATTTGAATTCTCTACAAAGCACTTGTGTAAAAAGGCCTCCTCTTTATTCACCTAGTTGGAAGCCGCTCCATTTTAACTCCCCCTGGGAATTAGCTGCAAGGCACCAGGATGCTTTTCCTCGCCCAGGCAAACCTTTCGCGTGGGCCCCAGAGGAAGCGCCGGGGAGCGGAGCAGACTTCAGCAATGCGGAGAAGGTCAGAATTAGGGACCAATGCTTTTCGTTCTGTTTTCTTTTGGTCAGTGGTCCCAGCTTCCGTACAGTCAGCAGATTTTTGTCTTGGAATTTCTTGAATCTATTTTTTCCCCCAAAAGGCAAAAAAACCCCAAACTCCTGCGTCGCCTCAGCTCCAGCAGCTGATTTCCTCTCGCCTCCATGTCACAGTCCAAGACTCTTTCCTGCGAGCAACTGATGCGGAGCTCAACCCGCCCCACGCCTGCGTGTGATCCCAAGGGCTGTCCTCACTAGGAGCTTCTAAAAACACTCTGAGAAAGAGAGTTAAATTAAAAGAATGAAACGAATTGTTGTAATCTACACCTCTCTTCTGGATTCTGATTCTCCCCTGTACAAGCAGGGCTGGCAGGGAAGCGTGACACACCCCAGGAGGCGGGGGGGATGCAGGGCTTCCCACAGGAAGAGGGAACGCGGCGTGTTTTGGGCGGCATTGACCCTGCTGCAGTTTTGGCAGCAGTTCCCTGCAAGTTCTTCATAAAGCCTGTGCGATTCCCCGCAGCCGCCTGGAGGTTCAGAACAGCATTTGCCATTTCCAAGCTCAGGCAGGATGCGACCACCTATCTAGAAAGCCACTGCTGCCCAGAGCAGTCGTGGCACTGATGAGATACAAAAACTCACAGCACAGAGGCAGAGGAATTTGTTTGTAGTTTGATTTCAGAGGGGATCAGAAAAGGGATCGTTGTGTCTCAGAAGGACAAACACAAGCTCAGGCCACCTCTGAAATGCTGCCCAAGGGAGGTGGTACAGAGACACGAAGGGACTGTAGCAAAGTACCTCCCAGGGCATTGATGTGTCCCAAACTGCTGCCACACAATCCTTGTGTCCGCCCTGCTGCCCTCCTGGTACGGAGCAGGACCCTGCCACACAACTGCAAATATCCCTGCTTGGCCGTGGTGCCGTTGCTAGTGTTTGCGGGAGGCAGCAGCCAGCACCTTCTCATCCTGCAGTCCGGTGCACTGACCTTCAGACTCTTCCCTGCGGTGCACTGACCTTCAGACTTTCTTCCTTGGTCCTTTAAATCCTCGGGTGGCACCTTGTCCAAAGCAAATTGTGGAAGGGACCCTGGAAAGGGAGACACGTGTCAATATACATTTTATACACACTCCCGCAGGCTCACCGGGACGCTCCACGCCTTGTGTAGCATTTCAAGCTCCCAGAGTGGGAAGATCAAGGTGTCAGAGGAGCAGGACATCTAAATCACCAAGGTGAAATATTGGTCTGCTTTCCCATTTATCCTGCACCTTTCATTTATGTTCCAGAGGCCTCTCCTCTCCTTGCAGCCGGGTGTAAGGTGTTACAAAACATAACGTGCTGCGGCTGGTTGTGGAAGCACGTGACTGTGAAGAGCAGGAGCAGAAGCAGCAGCACACGTGTGGCCTTTCAGCAGCACGTTTTCCTTTTGACCTGCAGTATCGCACTGAATTCAAGGGATGGTTTCTTTCTGGTTCATAAGCTGTTAGGCTGGATGAGGCGGCGAAGTTTAAAATGTCACCATAGCAGCTGCTCAGGGACAGGATTTTGTCAGGCAAACCATGACATACAAAAGCAGACCCAACCGGCTGCGGTGCATGGCGAGTGCTTTCAGACTCCACAACTCATTAGAAAGCCCTGAGTCAGCAATGCTCACCTCATCTTACAGAGGCGGAGCGCTGACGCCAGCGAAAGCGAGAGGGAGCTGAGGACAGAAGCAGGTTTCCCCGCATGGCGCTCCAGCGCGGTCGTGGGCTCGTGGTGCTGCTTCCAGACTGGCAGCGTGTCACAGGCGCGGCAAACGCAAACCACAAGAATCCCCCTGCTAACTGGAATAGCTCAGGCAAAACCGTATAAACCTTTACGCTGAGAGACGATTACACAATGAATAAAATGACACCGCCCCGGGTGCTGGGAAGAGGGTGGTGACCTTTTGAAGGCTACCTTGTATCTCAGGCAGGTTTTACAGCACATGACGAGGGCGGTTTCAAAAGCCAAGCCAGCATTAGGCAATTCAGCTTCAACTTCTTGTAAGGATTAAAAAAACCCCAAAACACCCAAACAGAAAACCCAGCAATGCTGCTCTGACCTTGCCAAACCCAAGATCCAGAGCAGGATGATCGCTTGCTTTGACTGCAGGGGAGCACCAACAGCTACAGTGAAATGCACCAGCTCAGCGCCGAGCCAGCCGGGACGGGAAAGCATTATAAAGCAGGAATAGAACTTGTTTGTGTATTTTAGGACAGAGTTCTCCTCTTAAGACCCACACCATTCCACGGTACCCTGGGAAAAGATCATGGGCAGGCAGACTAACAGAAACTTACTGACACAGCTCTCGCATCGTACGCATGCTCTGTCCTTCCTTACGCCTTCCTCTTTTAAAAACAGCTTTTAAAACATACATGGAAATCCTATCTCTTTTGTCTTCAACACAGAAACACCTGCAGCCATCTGCACTAGCCACTGCAAAACGCAATTAAAATCATATCGTCCCAGTCCCAGAAAGCTTTGCCTGTGGAGGCCCACAGTACAGACCTGGATTTATAGAGTCGTTTCTCCAGCCCCGGGGGGCAGGGGCTGGCTGCAGGCAGAGGGGTCTCCATGTTCTCACTGGGCCCTGTTTCCATGGGGTCCACTTGGAATTGCTCCGCCATCTCCACGCTCACATCCATCGGCACGCTGGCACCCAGCTTCGCGGGAGAGCTCACATGCTTGGGGCCACTGTAAAGAGAAAATTTTACATCCTTTCTCAGCAGCTGCCACGTAAGCACAGAGCAAAGGACATGAAAGGCATTTCTCAATGGAACAGGTAAAGTCCAGCTTGGGTGAGTTACTGCATGGAGGCAGAGATTTGGCTGCACAAAGGCTGCTGGAGAGCTGCATGATAGGCTGCTATGGGTTTCTATTCAAGTATGCAGGGCTGCTGCATTACAGCACACAGCTTTGTCCCCAGGTTCTTTTCTTCCGTCCATAAAGCACAACCCATTCAATGGGCTTGATTCCCCCAGAGGACTGTCCTTTAGCTGACCTACTGACGCCACGCCGCAGCCAAAGGTGACCGTTAGCTTTTCATCCCTGGCTGAGGGGTCAGCAGCATTTGGGGTTGGCAGTTTCTTCCCTAAATGCCAGGCCATTTTACTAGTAGGTAGCTGGGCCTGCTTGCAAAGTCTTTTGCCAGCTTTTCCCTTTTCAGTCTGGCACAACCTGAAGCATTCGGAGCAGAACACATTTCACCTTTCATTGCCAAACTTGGCCCAAGAACGTTACGCTGTGACGAGACGGCAGTGACAGCCTCCCAGGTCCCCTCACTGCTTCTGTAGTCAGCCATTTCCACACCCAGAGCTGCCTTACGTCACTTCTAACCACTGACACAGAAGGGAAAGGCGCTCTGGAGACCTCTAGTCTGAGCAGAGAGGGAGACGATCTGAGCAGAGGGTTGGATTAGAGGGTTCACATCACATCTAGACCAGGCTACTCAACCAAGCCACAGACCCAGTCCCCCGTACCTTCGGGCACCCATCCCAGGGCCACACTACCCCGCCAAGCAAGAAATTTCCTCTCCATCCCATCGCCCAGGTCTGAAGAAGATGTCAAACAACATCAGTCCTTGCATTAATCCCTGTGGCAAAAGCAGCGCTTGAAATGAGCGGCCAGCTGAGAAAGCTGTTTGACAAACTTAGGAAGCTTCCCTCTGCTCTACCTGTGCTTTTGGGGAACGGGAATATTGCAAAGGGTGGGAGAGCAAAGCAGGGCATGCGCGCAAAGCAACGCAGAGAGATGCTGGGCTTTGTGTTTACACCTGAGATGGCATGAAGGGAGCAGAGCCTGGAGCCACACCGGGAAAGAAGCAAGATGTGCTTCAACACTAAGATAAAGCAAAGCGTTGCCACAGAAAGACCTGTAAGTCCACCTGTTCTTACAAGCAGCAGCAAATATAATTTCTGAGCCTCTTGGGATATAACCTTGCTTACTCTGGAAAGGGAGTGAGACAGCAGAGAAGCACATCACCTCTACAGGGGAAACCACTTGTGCTACTGCAGTTCTGTAGTTACCTTTTCACTTTCTTCGGTCTGTCAAACCGGAAGTCAGCAGGATAAAGGTGAACGGTGACCAAGTGATCCTTTCTGTCCTTGCTGCTCTTGAAGTTCTCTGCACAGCCTTCTACCAAACACTTGTACTGAAAGGCAGGGGGAAAAGAACAAGACAAAGGAAAAAGGCAAGCGGTGTCAGCTAGGGACACGGGTGCCGCCCCGAAACGGTCAGTCTCGAAGGATGCCACCCCACACCGTGCACACCAACCCCGAGCAAAGGGCTGCGCGCAGCGGCTCACCATGTTTTGCTTCTCGGCCATTATCTGGAAGAGCGAGTCGTGCCATTCCGAGATGTGAATATCCAAGAGATGCCCTGATGGAAAGGAGCGCTTGCAGAAAGAGCAGACGTTCCTGTGCAGCGTGTTGTAGTGGTGCTCGTAGCCCTCCAGCGTATCAAAGACCTGGCAGCACCCCGAGATGTGGCAACTGAATTCTGACACCCTGCGGGAAAATGAGGACATCCGTGATGTAAATTAAATTACGGATTACGGCCTTAATTTAAGCTGGTCTAGATGACTTTATTTACTTGTGGCTTTTTTTCTGAATAATACTTAAATTAAATGAAAGGTGCAAAGGAATGAAGATTACGATAGTACTGGCAGCTGGAAACTCTTGCTTGCCGTTAGGGCTTGAGCATTGTGTATGTTACTGTCCCCCAAAGCGCTGTTTTGATTAAAAACACAAAGCTGCAACGTGAGAAATAAACTGTTGGACCTTAAAGTTGCAGCTGTGGATTAAAATTTTTGCCGACCCTGTTTGACAGGCATCTGCAGAATAAGCTCACGCAATCTGAGCTCAAAGCACCTCCTCAGTGGCACATACGAGAGCAGGTTTTAAGGCAAGATGAGGATGCTCCCCCAGGCTTAGCCCCCCTAACCGGGGCCGCCGGCACCTCGCAGCTCTCCCATTGTTTTGGCTGGGTGGGTAACTCCTCTTGCTCAGCTGCAATCCCCGGCTTCAGACACCTTACAGGCGCCTTATCTGCCCACGGGGGGCTCCCAGCGGAACGGCGTCGCGCCCGGCGAGCCCCAGGGGCCGGCATTCAGGCAGGCAGCCGCCCGCGGCACAGGGCTCCGGGGTTTGACCGGGCTCTGCCAGCTCCGCCGCCGCCTTTCGCTCTTGGCACTGCCCGGCAGCTCCGCCGCCGCCTCCCTCTTCGCTCGTTTCTCCTCCCCGGCCTGCGGGGTCCGGGGGCGGGAGGGGCGGCGCCCGCGCGTGCCGGCGTGACGCAGGCGGGGCGCGTGAGGTCAGAGGCACGGCCGCGCGAGGCGAGCGGCGCCGCCCGGCTTACCTGGGCCGCTCGGGCACCCCCGCGAGGCAGGCCAGGGCGCCCTGGAGGCAGAGGTGCCGGTGCACGTCCCCGTCCTAGGAGGGGAGAGAGAGCCCGTGGGCGGCCCGGCCTGCCCGCGCCGGCGCGCCCCCCCTCGCCACGGAGACAGCGGCGGCCGGGCCGGCGGGAGGGCAGCCCCGCGCTCACCTCCAGGAGCGGGTGCTGGGGGCCCAGCCGGAGGCGGCGGGGGGCGAAGGCGAAGGGCGGGGCGGGCGGGGCCGGCGGGGCGCGCGGCGGGGGCGGCGCGGGGGGCGGGGGCGGCCCCTCCCGCAGGCGGCGGCGCAGCTCGGGCGGCACCGGCAGCATCGCGCGGGGGTGCGCTTCCGGCGGGGGGGTCTGCGCGTGCGCGGGGGTGCGCTTCCGGCGGGGGTTCTGCGCATGCGCGGGGGCGCGCGTCGGGGGGAGTGCGCATGCGGGCGGAGCGCGTCCAGAGCGGATCTGCGCGTGCGCGGGGTGCGCTTCCGGTGTGGGCGTGCGCATGCGCTGCGCCCGCTTCCGTGCGCCGGCGGCGGGCACTTCCGGGCGGGCAGGTAGGGCCGGGGCCGGGGCGCCGCCCGTGGCCGCCGTGAGGGCCGGGGCAGCTGAGGGGCCTCCGGGCGAGCTGCGGAGGGCAGCGGCGGGACCCGCCGCGGCATCCGGGCGGGCGTCTCTGGCCCGGCCCCACGCCGCTCCCGGCAGGGCCAACGCCGCAGCTGCAGGCGGCCGCGTCCGGGCGAGTTGGGCACCCCCGGGGACGGGGACACCCCACCGCTCGGGGCCCCGTCCCGGGGACGCCCCGCTCGCACGGGGAGGGGTCGTTGCTTCCGGGCCGGCCGGGGGTTCCCGTGCTGGTGCCTGTGGGGCTCTCGCCGTGCCCCTCCGCGCAGAGCGGGTCCC
Source organism: Nycticorax nycticorax (assembly GCA_023375905.1). Classification (NCBI taxonomy): domain Eukaryota; kingdom Metazoa; phylum Chordata; class Aves; order Pelecaniformes; family Ardeidae; genus Nycticorax; species Nycticorax nycticorax. Next base: position 117,996 of record JAKFQP010000438.1, on the reverse strand, counting down.
GTCTGCGTTCCGGGGGTGCTTCTGGCCGGGCGGCGGGGCCCCGAGCGGCGGGGAATCCCGACCCTTGGAGGCACTGAGCTTGGACCGGACAAGGCCCTGCACAGCCTGCCCTGGCTTGGCTCAGTTTTGGGTGGAGAGTTGGACCGAGGCTTGCAGAGATCCGCAGGTTCAATGGTTTTGGCAAACCGAAAGCGTGTCCGCATGCTCGGTATTCTGCATCTGTACAGGCATTAAACTCTGTACCTGCGTGATGCCTCAATCGGGCTCTTACCTCTGTGGCCATCATTTAAGTAACTTTGCAGAATTTGGTGCTTGTCTGTTAATAAAATGGGCATTAGACTATAAAGAACCCTAAGCCTGGAAAAACTGCTTTTGAATAACTTCAGAAGTGGCAGCACGGGCGGGTTGCTCAAGCCAGCAATTTCAGCTGTACCTGCAGCCTGTCAGTACACAAACAAGCACTTCTTATGACGACTCAGTAACTCTTCCGCTGCCAGTGTGATTTTGAGATTGAAAAATCCTTTGCTGGCTCAACTGTGTTTAAGGTGGGGTTTGTACCAGTATAGTTAAATCAGGCACAATAACAAGTATCTTTGTTTTCCTTGCTTCCTCCCCTTATGTGTATTTCTTCGTTCCAGTCAAACATCTTGGCATTCCCTGCAGGCTCATAATGTAGTCAGGAAGTGGTGTTTGTGCGGCTATGTTTTCATTTGCAGCAGTGAAATAATAACTGACTGCCTGTGTTTCTGTGTCCCCTGGACCTCGTAGCCTCAGGTGGGAGTATGAGCGAGTTCCGCATTCACCACAATGTCAATGAGTTGCTCAGCCTGCTGCGTGTTCACGGTGGGGAAGGAGCCGAAGTCTACATCGATCTTCTGCAGAAGAATCGAACGCCTTACGTTACTACGACTGTCTCTGCGCACAGCGCAAAGGTAAGCATCGGTGTGCTGTGATCACAGCTGAGAGTGTTTTGGAGCTCACAGTGGGGCCGGCAGAACTCCTGAGGAGGCGTTGCTTCCTTTGCAATTGTTGATAGAGGTGCCATCAGCTCTGAGAGCACTGTCCTTCCGAAGGAGGAATTCAAGATAAACGTTCCTCAGCACGATTTCTCTTGGCCAGTGATGTGAACTGCCTTTTCCCTACTCTGCTGTTCTGTGAGGTAACTTCTGTGGGTGTGGAGCTGGACACGTGTTGGGAGGGGTCATGGCTGTCCCAAGTTTTTCTTAGAGTGATGGTGAAACCATGTTGGCAGTGGTAAAAAAATGGGAAATTTTGTGTGGAATCTTGATTTAGGGTATGAAATAGAAAGATTGTATCAGGAAAAAGGTAAAATCCTTGCATCTTGGAGAGACTGGTAAAGGAACACAAGAAGGATTGTTAGAACTGGGGTGGGGGAAGTTCAGAGAAGGAGCTTATTTTGTGCCTGTGATGGTTGTTTCAAATTTTAATTAGCGGGTTGTCCTCTGGAGGAATAAAACAAATGACAAATACTAGGTGTATGAAATGCAATTATATGAACAATACCTGACTTTTTTTCTGAATATCACCCAGGTATTAGGGATTAAAGCCTGGCACTCTCATGACCAGGCATACTTCTGTGGCCATAATACCAGTTTTCATTGTCGCTTTTAAAAGCAATCCATCAGTCAAGCTATATAAATGCTAGGAAATTGCTAACTCTGAATTGTAGCCTGAACTGCATGCTTGCTTTAATTCCAGCCTTGCATATCATTTACACTGACAGCTACAGTTCATAGACTTGTAGAAAGATTTAAGTAGGAGGTACAGCTGGCGACCTGCAGTCCACCCCTTGCTCGCAGCAGGGCCAGCATCACAGCTACAGCAGACTGCTTAGCTGCTTTTTGAAGATCTCTGGAGGATTCCTCCACCCCTCTGGCTGTGTCCCAGGGTCACCCCTCTCTCCAGAAGGGACTGTTTCCCTAGGGCCAGTTGGGATTTTCCGTGTCACAATTGGTGGCAGTGGCTGTGGTGCTTTTGCTGTGCCCCTCAGGGCAGGGTCTGTAACACCTTCAGGCAATGGGCAGTACGCCCCACCATCTCCATGGCTCTGCACGGGGCTCAGTCCAGTTTATTGATGTCTCTCTTGTTAGTGGGGCCCCCAAAGTGGACCCAGTGTCCAGGAGCAGCTTCATCAGTGCCAGATCCCTTAATAAACCTGCTGATACAAAGTTCTGTTGCTTCAGACTGAGCATGCGCAAAGAGAGCCCTGCTACAGATCCTGTGCTTACCTTCATCTTTTCTCTCCTGCAGTCCCTCCTCCATCACCTGAAATGCCCAGACCCCCACTCTCCTCCAGCATAATTATTAGTAGGAGACCAATGCTGAAGCTTTCAGTCCGAAACCCCGAAGTACTTTGGTGGCAGTCGAAGCCTGCGCCTTGTCTCCATCCTTGCACAATGCTCCTCTCTTGAACGCTGCGATAGTGATATTCATTAAACATTTAATGTTAATGTCGTGTTTTACAGGTAAAAATAGCAGAGTTTTCACGAACTCCTGAAGATTTTTTAAAGAAGTACGATGAGCTGAAGTCTAAAAATACAAGGCATCTTGACTCTTTAGTTTATCTACTATCAAAACTCACAGAAGACAAAGAGGTTTGTTTCTCCTTTAGAACCGGGTGTGTTCTGAGTATTCAACAGTAGCAACAGTGCAGTGGTGTTAAGTACAACACGCTTTCTGATGACAGTGTTCAGCGGAATGTTTTTAAACCAACAGATAACCAGTTCTAACAGTTTCTTAATTATTAAAGTACTACTGAGAATTACACTCCTCTTGATATAAACCACTAAGACATGGGAAACTGGGAGAGAAAGACCTGTGGTCTGATTCAGCACAACCCTCTTACGATCATATGTTTTTTGCTTTTCATGTGTGCTGACAGTGTTCACAAAATCTTTTCTTTTTTTGTGTATGTACAGACACTCCAGTATTTGCAACAAAATGCTAAAGAAAGGGCAGAACTTGCAGCAAACGCAGCAACCAGTAGCAGCACAAATTTTTCCATTCCTGCATCTACTTCCAAGATATCTCTGCAGGAGCTCGAGGAGCTACGCAAGCAGCTGGGCAGTGTCACAGCCAACTCCAGCGTGCAGCAGGTACCGTCTCTTCCCAAGTTTGGGTACAAAATCTTTCACTTTTCTCACTTGTACAGCTGCGCTCTTAACTTGCGTCATCTTCTGGAATTATAAATGCTCCTATCTGTGCAGGTAATCTAAATTATCTCTCCAAATTTATTTGTCAGACTATATTAAATCTTTGTGCTGTTCTTAATAAAAGTCGCCTTTTTCTATTTTAAGTCAGTTACGGTAAGTCAAGTTTAGGCCACAACAGTTCTAACTGGTGGGAGTTAATGTAATCTCACTTTCCTATTTCAAAGGACCGCTTTAAGCTGTGCTGATGTTTCCTTTTCTGCCTGAGGCAGTGCTTGCTTGGGAGCTCAGCAGCCACTGTGGCGTGTCCCCATCCTTGCCAGGAGTTCTGCTCGCTCGGATAGCGTGGGTACAGTGCCTCACATAATCATTCCCCAAGTGGACACAGCCATTCCCTCTACTTAGCTATTTGAGCTCCTGAAATACATCCTGCAAAGTGATCACAGAGACAAAAAGGAGGAAAAAAACCTGCTGTAAAGTAAACTGTATCATTGCAAGACACAGGCTTAGAAAACAGTTAAGCAAGCGTTTCAATATCAGTAGGCCGGGGGGTAGGAAGTGCAAAAGGGTAATTGTTACTTAAATCCCAGCTTCTATTTCCTATAATAATTTGTATAACTAAATATACTGTGATGGGCTGACTTTGGCTAGCCACTCTATCATTCCCCCTGCTCAACAGCACAGGGGGAGAAAAATACAACAAAAAGCTTGTGGGTCAAGGTAAGGGCATTTTGGCTGCAGAAGGCACAGGAGCAACTGTGTACGGGCAGTTATTTGGACAGAGGTGAAAGAGTGGCGGGGGGGGAGAAGGGGAAGAAGAAAAGACGCTCAGAGGTCGTAATGAGTGAGCAACTGGACAATATGTGCAAACGCTTCCATTTAAATTTCGCAGCTTGCCTGTGTCCCAGAGGTTTGTTTCTGTTCTGCCTTCTGATGACTGGTCAATAAAATCTAACGGGACAAGGCTCCAGGTTCTGCGTGTGACTGTTTCTGAGGATGCCAGCCTGCTTGTGAACACTCAGAAATCATACGCTGGGGTCTTCTCTGTCTGCAGACTCTGTTGTGGCAGCCCTGCGCCCTCGCTCAGTGGAGGCGTATCTGTGTCTTGTTAGTGCACGGGGTCTGTCTGCATTGGTGCAGTGCGTGCTTCGCTCAGCTGCTCGCTCTGCGGCACTGCTGGCCCTGTCTTGGTCACGTGGCAGCGTTCGCGTTCATGATGCATCCTACCAGCCTTTGCTGTTGAGCTCTCTAGCTGTGGCTGTACGCGGTTTATTGCCCATGCTGGCTCCTCAGCAGATGTGCAGTTACTCTTCAGTTTGTGAAGACCTTTCTGTGGCAGTGGCGGAGCAGAGCTAACACCTTCCAGGGAACACCCTCCTGTCCCTGGTGAAGATGATGACAGTAGATGATGCATCTGACACCAAGTGGGGTGTTTGCTGTGGTGGTCAGATCACTGCAGGCCATTGATGGGCTATAGGAATGGACCCTCCATGTTCAGTATTTTGGGACACCTGACGGGTCTCTCAGCTTGAAGGGCTGTACATGCATGTGATGATGGAGAGTTCAGATCCTAAACAGAGAGAGTCCAACCCCCTGCCCCTGTCAGGCAGTGATGAAACCAGCCTTGTTCCACTGTGAAATGCATATCTGTGCAGACTGTTTGCCTGACTCATCCAGATCCTTCACAGATGATCTGAGTCAAGTGGTTGATTTAGGTCATGAAGGGAAGATGAATTTCCAGTAAGATACCTGATCTTTTTAACAGGATTTATGTGCGGACTTGCTGAAAGAGGAAAGAAGAGTAAATAGTGTTCTCTTGGATGTGCAGTTCACAACCAAAGGAATTGAAATGGCAGTGTGAGCCAATTATCCCTGCTGCTTCATTTATACCTTCTTCAGACTTGGAGCTGAAACTCTGATAAAAGGCCCTAAACAGGCAGGTGCTTGGGGCTGCTGAGTCAGCAGGGCTGAAATCTCTTGACCCAGAGTTTCTGCTAGAGCCATTTCCCAAGAGGATTGTCAAGTAGTCATAATTGCAATTGATTTATTTCTCCAGCACCTGCCATCTCCATCTCTCTTCTAGAAGCCAGGTTGTGCACTGGCACAAGCCCTGGAGCGATCCTTCATACCGTATTAATGGACGCGAGGGTCTCGCTTGAGCAACTCTGTGATCCTCATGGCACCATCTTCATTCGCCAGGCACAGAGGATAGCTGCCAGTGTTCCCACAGATTTGCTGCGGCGCTGGTGGGAGGAACTGCTGGAGTTGTCTCACAGCAGGACTGTCACCCGCACTGGATCAGGGCAGCTGTCGTTTTGTCCATCCGAGTCCTGCAGGCCCCCCAGGAGGGAGATACCCCGCCTCCCTGCTCACCCCCCATGGCTGCTCCCCATCTGCGGGATGAAGTATCTCTTTCTGTGTGATCTCAATGTCCCAAGAGGCAGCTTGTGTCTGTGGCCACCTGAACCTCCTGCCAGTGCTGAGAGGAGCTTGGCTTCACCCATCTTCTTGGTTCTTGTCCTTCCTGTAGTTGCAGGCTGCTCTTAGACCTGCTGCTGGCCTGGCCCAGCAAAGCCCAGCCGCCTCCACCGCGCCTCCTTGGTCGTGTGCTCCAGGTCCACTGCTGCCCATCTTCCCTGGCACCAGGGCTGTAGCGCAGGGAGCCCTTTGGCGTGGTTGGCATTCATTGAGCACAAAGATGAGCTCTTTCTTTGCCTCGATGGATGCGGGCACTGTTGCCTAAAATGCCAGATGCAGGTTCATCAACATGACAGTGGCAAACTGCTACCCTATCCTGTGGGCTTTTAAGTGCTAGGCTAACACCTGAGGGCCACATTTTCAGTCCTGGGAGTTTTATCCAGGCTGTCGTTGAAGCCTGCAATAACAATGATCTAAATTCTGAGTTGCGGAGAGACCGCGATTCATGCCCCTGAGACGTATGTACAGAAACCGAGTGCAGAGGTGTTCGTTAGCCTACCTGCAAGTAACCCTTGAATAAGATGTTACTGCTTACTGCTTCTGGAGTTTGCTGCCTTTCACGCAGTGCGCTTTGCAAACTAGGAAGCTGCCTGGTGGTTGTGCATGTCCCCATTCTGCTCCCCTACGTGTGCCCTAGCACCCAGGCTGGTGGGGAGGGGTTCAGAAAGGTGTTGATGTACCCTCCAATAAGAAGAAGGCCAACTGTATAAAAAAAATCACCTCCGCAGCACTGATAACCGATAGACTAGATGGTATTGGGGGACCAAATCCTACACTGTGCTACTGACACATCGGCTATTCTACTTTCTGTTCTCAAGTTATCAGTTTACAGTAAATTTCTGCTTAAAATTCAAATTTCTTGGACCTCTGAAGATCTTTCTTTCTCCTTTCTCTCTCTCTTTCCAACAGCCTCTTGAGCTTACACGAAAAGTCCTCCGAGATAAGCAGAACAAGAAGAATTCTGGTCAGCCCATTCCAGTGTTTCCATCCTGGGTGTACGAGAGGCCTGCACTTATTGGTGATTTCTTAATTGGCACCAGTTTAAGCACTGACACAACGGTACCTATAGGTATGTGATACGCAGGGAAAATTGCATTAACTTTTTGTGTTTTGTACTTGTTCAAAAGTGCCGTTCAGGTTCCATGACACTCAGGATGAAAGCAGAACTTGGCTCCTTGCACTCTGCAGATGAAGAGCAGGGTTCAGAAAAAAAAAACCTACTTATTTGTGTCACAGTGTTTCTCCTGTGCTGGATTCCAGCCCCGCTGTTGATCCATGGGATCTAATCTGGTTTGAGTTTCCCAGTCCTTTTCCTCTCTTGAGTCACAGCCTCCATAAAGTCGTACTGCAGGAGTGTCACATCTGTATTCTCAGCTGAAAGATCTGTAGTCGTACCTGACAAGGTATTCCTCAATCCACCCAGCTCAATATCCTCTCTGACAAGACTATAACAGCCCCACTGATTTGCTGTCTCTCTCCTTGACAGAGCAGCAGGGGACTAATCTCTCCCTGTTGTGTTCTGGCTTTAGGCTGAACAATGTATAGTTTCTTATTCATAAATTAGATTGCAGAACTTTTTTTGGAAGACAGCTGTGTTAGAGACTCATACGTTTCCATTCCCCAGAGCTGCGGAGGCTCCTACAAGAAACCTGTAGCTTCTTCCTGATGTGGATTTGGGTTGTGTCTAAGGGGGACATGAAAAGAATAGGCTCATTCTTGGAGGTGCTCTTAAATAGCTTGTCCACCAGTGCATTTCTACCGGGGCCTTTTGGCATGTGCTGTTGAGGGTGTGTTCCTAGCAAGCTCAGAACCGGTTGTTCTCTCACATACAGTCCTACACATGGAGAGGGGTCGTTGCCTTGTTTCATGAGACAAGCTTTGCTGTAGTTAGTGTTGTAGCAACTCTGTTCCCTGATCTTCTGATGCACTTGATTATATTTCAGGTTGAGTCCTTTGTGCTTCTTTACAGCTGATTTGTAGTTGACCACACCATTCAGAGACCCTACCGTCTGCAGGTCACCCGCAGCATTTGCTGGGCTCACATTTCTTTGTGTCTGTATTTGAACTGTTTTCTTGATAATTTAATATTCCAGTGGAGGGGAGGTAGAGGGAGTTGTTGACAAGATTGGAGCTCCTCAGGTTCAGTGTAACCAAGCCCTTTTGGCTGGAAGGATCAGCAGCACAAGCTGTGGGTGATTCTCTCGGCCACAGATGTCAGATGTACAGCCCTGTCTATTTGGTTTGCTTTGGGTATAAATAAGCAAAGGATTCTGTTTTCCTGGAAAGCGAAGGAGATGATTTTGGCTTGACCCTGACTCAGTTTTGTTTCTCTGGATCTTGATTCAGCTTTGTGTGATCTTCCTTTGTTCTCTTTGAATGGTAGTATGTCCTCCTTTCAAGCTTCAGGTACAAGACTGAAATGATATGAATGGACGATCAGGTAGTACTACGGCATCTTCCGATTGTGTTCTTTTTTTGTCTTCTCTTTGAAAACAGGTACCTTGCCATTAGCCTCCCAAGAATCCATGATTGTGGAGGACTTGCTCTACGTTCTGATTGGTGTGGATGGAAGATACATCACAGCGCAGCCTCTCGTTGGCAGGCAGAACCGAGCGTTTTCAGTTGATCCAAACTTGGACTTGTCCATCAAAGAGCTGGTGACCAGGATTCTTCCTGTAGCAGCAAGTTACTCTGCTGTCACCAGGTACCAAGCTGACTTTTGTCAGGCTGTAGAGAATCCGTTATTATACAGATGTTAACTTCCAAAATTAATTTAAACCTATGGGGTTATAAAATACGAATGACAATTTCTTTCAGTTGTTTTTAGCTACACTTCTTTTTTCTGGGTTTCTCCTGTGTGCTACCAGTTCACTTTTTTGCTCGCCTCACCTTCACTTAGTCCAAGCTTGGTCTTGGTACGTTCAGGCAAAGTGCAAATAGGATATGCCTGCTTGTTCTGGCTTCTCTCTTCCCACTGCTATGAATTTCTCTGTATTTCCTGCCTTTTGCTCTCCTCTGGGCATCCAGGACTGAGACAACTGTTACGTGCTTCTGAGCAGGAAAACCTGTTGCTGCCTAGTTTCTGGTAGCTACTTTAAGTAATCGTTAAAAGGTCTTAGTATCTAAGTTACACCTCACTAACAGCAGATGTTTGGTATGTAGATGTCTGCGTTTGATTCAAAGTCCCTAGGAGATCAGCAAAGAGAAAGAAGCATTTTTAGGATGTGATTCATCCAATCTCTTTTACATGTCTCCTTCCAGATGATGTGACTTGTGTTCAGAAGCATCTGTCTCTCTGCACTAACATGTATGGAGCCACCTCAGTCTGGTCAAATGAATCTCTGCTGGGGCATGTGGTGTCAGAAGCTAGCAACAGTGCTTTCCTCACATGTCTGGCTGCACGTTGCCTCCTTTTGAGATTTTTTCCTGTCCTCTGATTTGTTGCTTATGCAAAGACAATCGCCTTGAAAATCCTGGCACTCACGTTTTACATAGTGCTTTTGCAAACAATTCTAGTTCCCCTGGAATTTGAGGGGAAATATCTTCTCACAGCTTTCCATACTAGGAAATGTGGCAATGGGAAATAGGCGGGGGACACAGAGCGAATGTGGAACCTGTAACTCCAGCTGAAGAGTGGTGTGCTTTCCAACACATGATCTTCTCGTGTGCTTGTACAGTGCCCTGAAGATAAAATTCCTGAAAGTGATAGAAGTCGCCTTGCCTGAGAGAGTTTCCATTTTGCTTTTTACAGGTTTATAGAGGAGAAGTCTTCCTTTGAGTATGGACAGGTAAATCATGCTCTGGCTGCTGCTATGCGGACTCTAATCAAGGAATACATGATACTAATTACCCAGCTGGAGCATCTTCAGAGACAGGGACTTCTGTCCCTGCAGAAACTCTGGTTTTATATCCAGCCCACAATGAGGACCCTGGAGATTCTTGCTTCACTCGGTAAGTTTCAAAAATAGTCATTACATTTTGACAGGTGCGTGACAGTGGCTTCTGAAAACTGCACGAAGTAGCAATGCAGGCAGGGCATGTGTCATTGTAATTTTGTGTTTTATTAAAGACGAAATTCAAGGGGAGTTGTACTTGTCAGAGTATTGCTCTTTTTTGAGAGCAGTGGACTCTAGGTCTGAATCTGCCTTTTCGAGCTGCATTGAGGCAAGTCCGTGCCTTTTACCTTCACAACCCATGCTTTACACCACTACTGTCTCTACTCAGCTTCTTTCCAAATGCCTCTTCACTGTGTGTGGATGTATAACCACAAACTGATTCAATCAGAAGGAATTCCTGGAAGTTTCTAGTCCAGCCCCTTGCTCACAGCTACAGCAGGTTGCTCAGGGCCATGTCCAGGCAACTCTGGACAATCCCCAGCGATGGTGATCCCCCACCATTCTGGGCCCTTTTCCATGACTTCACCACCCTTTTTGTGAACGTTTCTTTCTGTATCTCCAACTGGAATTTCCCTTCTTGTAACTTTTGCCCTTTTGATACTGTCACTGTGCTCCTCCAAGAGGAGTCTCATGCCAGCTCCTCTAGAACCATCCGTTGGATAGTGAAGGAATGATGTTCAACAACCCTTTTCTTTTCTCTCTGCTAACAAGCCCAGCTCCCTGAGGCTCTCCTTGTATGCCCACGGCACTAGCCTCCCACCATCTTATTAACCTCTGCTGGACTCTTCATTTTGTCATTCATGCTAGGGACCCCACACTGCACGCAGTGTTCCAGGTGTGGCCTCACCAGTGCTAGGCAGAGGGCAATAATCACTGGCAGTGCAGCCCTGGGTGTGGTTGGCGTTCATTGCTGCAAGGACCCGCTGCTGACCCGTGATCAGCTGGCTGTCCACCAGGAACCCCTGACCCCCTGCAGTGCTGCTCCTCAGGCAGCCAAGGCCCAGCCTGTGCCCCTGCATGAGGTTGTTGATCACAGATGCAGTTACCTCAGTAATTTTGGTTAAACTCTTCAGCATGAGAATACTTGTCCATTTCTCGCTACTCAGCCCAGAGAATTTACCTGGACGTAAATATCCGTTCTGTTTACAATCTGGAATTGGATGATCCCTCTTGGTGTTCATGTTTCTGGAAGTTTTCAGATTTTTGGAACACAGCAGTTAGCCAACTACATTAAGGTTTATTTTGATCCAAAACTCACGGTAGTACTGTATTACTCTGTCCCCACATCCCTTTTGCAATGGCAAAGTACGAATTTCACTATCAACCTACCTAAATCCTGGTGTTTGAGCTATATGCATGGCTACCTCAGTGTTCAAGTTGAGCACAGAAGTGCTTTTAAGATCAGAGGTTTCTCAAGCAAGCCACTGTCGTGTGTGGTTTCTTCCATTACTACCTGGAAAGTGGGTCTCTATACATGGTCCCCTTGGTGTAGGAGGCTTTTGGACTCTAAGCCATCATGTACCTTGTGTCTAGCTGAGTTCAGTTCTCCTTCTCTGGAGGGTTGGGTTTGGTTATTGCTTTTTTAGATTGTGGGTCACTTGGGGTTTTGTTTCAGGACATTTCAGGACGTAAGCTTTTGGTTGTGTGGTGGAATGGCCTTGCATTGTCACAGGAGGGGTCTATGGCTGACAGGGAGATCTGTGACTTGCGGTGGTCAGTTAATCAACTGCTAACTTCATTACATTTAACAGCATAGCTTGTGCAATTAATCTGTGTCAGCTTTGCGTCTTATGTATCTGTATTTTTAAATTTTAGCTACTTCTGTGGATAAAGGTGAGTGCATGGGAGGATCAACCCTGAGCTTGCTCCATGACAAGACTTTCAATTACACGGGGGACAGCCAGGCCCAGGAGCTGTGCCTGTATTTAACCAAGGCTGCCAGCGTTCCTTATTTTGAAATTCTGGAAAAGTGGATATATCGAGGCATCATTAATGATCCATACAGGTAAAGAACAATTAAGGAATGAAAATTAAATGCAGTAGTTAAGAAATACTATTAAAGTCTTTGGCTTCTACTGTTTTAGTGCACTCATCCCTCTGTTCTGTAGAGTCTGCCGTAGCCTTAGGACCTGGACCTGGCAGCAGTAGGTAGACAAGGCAGCATTGCAAGGAAGGGGAGCTGCTGGGGCGTGTTTAACTACATTTCTTAGTTGATTCAGTGGTTATACAGTCAGAGACACTCTCATCTGCTTCATTTTTCCAAATTCAAGGAAATTACGTGCAAAAGTCAATAGCACAACAGTTCAAGTATTCAGTCCACTCAAGTTCCACCTTACCATACCTGCACCCCTTTCAGTATTCTCCTCTTGCATCCTCATCCTCTTCACAACAGGGGTGAGCCCTCTTCTCACAGGGCATGAGCGTGATAACTCAGTGAATCTATGTTAAATGTAGTGCACTAATATGCTGATCTGATACAAGCTAACAACACACTCTGACGTTTCTTGTCTTTCGTAGAATCATTTGAAGCATTTCTTTGTGTTTAGTAGTGTATGCAGCATTTCTGTTTCCCACATTTTCAGAATCCTAAGGGGGGCAAAACTCCGGTTGAAATAGCTGAAATTAATGCCTTCCTGATGATGGGAAAGTAGACTAAGGCCAGCTTCCTCACCTCTGTACTGACAACCAAATAATGTTTAGAGTTGGTTTGTGAACGCCGTAGAATTCTGTTTCTGTCATAACTGGTTGCAGATTAGCAGAAACACTCTGCATAACGCTTCTCCTCTTACTACAAGTACAGACTAATTTCAGTTCTTGACTGGAATGTATTTTCATGAGACCTTATTTCTGATAGATCATATTACCAGTTTACAGGTCAAAAAAAGTAATCTGCTTCTAAACATCTGCTTTAACTGTTCAGTGAGTTCATGGTGGAGGAACATGAGCTGCAGAAGGAGAAGATCCAGGAGGACTATAATGACAAGTACTGGGATCAAAGATACACTGTTGTTCAGCAACAGATACCCTCATTCTTGCAGAAAATGGCTGACAAAATACTAAGCACAGGTAGGTAAAGGTATGCTTCTGATGTAAGAGGAATCTTGAGACAAGCGTTACCATTCTTTGTATAGAGGTAAAGTAAATGTCATCACACTTTGCCAGTTTGTGGCATTGTCCAGATGAACTTCTCAGAGGAATAGAAGAATCAGATTTAAAAAGAACCCCAAATCCTGTAATTACAGCAACACATGGGAAGGAGTCCAGCAGCAAGGGGAGCTGTCTGTCTTACTGCTCTGTTTCGTGGGTACAGTTTTCTAGCAGCTAGCTAGATGGAGCTAGGCAGCTGCAGTTTGAACATGCTGGGTTTTAATTTGGGTGTGTAAATGAAGCGTGCAACCTCATGGCTACCATTGTTTTCTTCCATAAGTACAAAACCCCATAAAGGTACTTCTGAAGTGCAGCACCAGATCTTCAAAGTTTCTGGCTATCTGCAGTGATGTTTTGCCACCAATGGGAAGCAAAACCATTTCTAAATTTCTCCTTAAACTTGATACTAGGTGCCTAATTTAAAATTCTGCATCATCTTTTGAAAAGTATCCAAATCCTCTCCAGCTTTCAGGAGAACTTAGTGTACACATTTCGCAGTATATCTTCTGCTTGAAGGTCTGAAAGGTTCCCCATTGGATACAGTAGGTATGAACATGGGTCGTTCTTTCTTTTTGTTTCTAGGAAAATATTTAAATGTTGTGCGAGAATGTGGACGTGATGTTACCTGCCCTGTGGCTAAAGAGGTCATCTATACTTTAAAAGAGCGAGCATATGTGGAACAAATAGAAAAAGCATATAACTATGCTAGCAAAGTTCTTCTGGATTTCCTAATGGAGGAGAAAGAGTTGGTGGCTCACCTAAGGTTTGATTTATTTTACTAAATGCATGTTAAATAGATTGGTTCTGATAGTGAACATAGGTTTTTGAAGTTAGCTCTCTTTTCTTGGGATGTTATTAATGTATTCTCTCGATTTCCATTAGAAAGGTTGACCTGAAAAAAGAAGATTTGGGTTTTTTTCCTGGGAAAAAAAAAAAAAGTAAAATCATAGAAATGTTGGTTGGGATGGATGTCTGGGAGTCTCTAGTCCAACTTCCTTGGAAGGCTGTTGCCAAAACTAGGTCAGGGCAGCTGCGGCTTTGTCTAGCTCAGTCCCAAACCCCCTCCTCAGGTATGGACATCCCCCACCTTTCTCATTACTTGTCCCACAGCTGCATGTCACTCCCACCCAGGAAGGGAGTTTCCTAATATTTTCTGGTACAAGGTTGTGGGAAGACCTGAAGATCCATGATTCACTCCTTTGAGACTGATATGTACCTTCCCGCCCTGTGAAAATGACCAGAGAACAAGGGCTTGTTTCCTGAAAGGTTATGCGAGCTGTCTGAAATCTGCCAGTCGTTAAGGAGATTCTTCATAGCCTTTCTAATGACTGTCATCCCTCCAAGCCTTCTTTGCTTAATAGGGCTGTTCAAAAGACACTGGCTTCCAAAGCTCTGGCAGCACATGTCCTCTGTTGGGCCCGTCTATGTCAATGTAGTTTCAGATTAAGGTGTTGCTCAGCCTCTCTATCTGGGGTTGATGTCTGTGACCTCCTCATCTTCAAAACAGGCTCTTTGCTAGATCATTCTTTAGGTAATCTGCTGGGGCATGAGTGCAGGGGGGCAGGTCGTTGAGGAGGAAGCTACTGAGCTTCCAGTGCATGTGTGCGCTTTGAAGGCTGAAGTGGGATGGTTGTGATCAGACCCCAGGGACCTGTGACAAACAACCACTTCTCAGTTAAGTGGGAGTACTGTCTCTCTCTCTCCACCATCCCAGAAGTGTTGGTTGGAAGGGACCAACAATATCGGCATGTCTTTAGTTCAACCACCTGCTTGAAGTGGTATTGTTGCCAGCATTAGGTCAGCTTTTTATCTGGGTTTGTGCTTTAGGTGCTGGTTCTATTTTTGCTCTGAAAACTGCAGTTATCATGTGTGATCTTTGGCCAGTCGCTAAGTTAATCCTCAAACTTTCCTCTGAGCTATTTCCAAGCTCCTGGCCCACCGCAATTGACTCTCTCTGGTGCCAAGTGAAAATTAAAGTTTATGCATCCTACTATAGCAGAAGTCAGCACAAGTACCTGGAGTACTTAAAAAATCAGCACAGATACTTGTTCATTCAGAGGAGTCCAAGATTCTGCTCTGAATTGGCAACTGGCTCTTGGATGGATCTGCACGCTGTGGAGGTTGGGGGTTGTTCAGGATAGCACTATGAGTCTTTGCCCAGCAATGTAGTGCTTTTTTTTTTTTTTCTAATGTGCATTTTTGAAGGAAAAAAAGAACAGCAGCAGCCCTGATCTGACTGCACAAAAGCATCCTGACTGAGGTTGGAAGGGAGGAGGGGACATGCATAAAAGACTAGTCTCCAAACGGGTTATTTATGGATGTGTGTTCTGTATGAAGAGGAACATTTTGTGATCAAATCCAGCAGTCTGGCTGAATTAATTGCTTTTGTTCCTTTAGGTTTAATATGGATTAGCTTTAAAAAACATAATCAATTGTCCCTTCATTTTCTTGAGCAGATCTATAAAACACTATTTCCTGATGGATCAGGGGGACTTTTTTGTTCACTTCATGGATCTCACAGAAGAGGAACTTAAGAAGCCTGTAGACGACATCATAACTACGAGGCTAGAGGCTCTGCTTGAATTAGCCCTGCGAATGAGCACAGCCAACACAGATCCCTTCAAGGACGATTTAAAGGTAAGAATGAATGTAAGCAGAAGATAATTGAATTTGAGCAGAAGGCCTGCCATGATTTGGGAAGATCCGTGTGCCTGTAAGAGCCTGACGAATGTACAGTGAAGGAAAAGAGAATTGATGGCTGTCATTCTGTAGACCACCTCTGGGTTCAGTCCTCCTTCATCCAGATTAGCAACTGGCAGCACCCACCCTGGACAGGTGGCTGCATTTTCTTGCTGGTGCCTGAACACGGAGAAGGTGCTTTGGGGTGGCCTCAGGATGAGGTGAAAACAGTAGCGTGTGTCTCGTGCTTGTTCTCAGCTTGGGTGCTCGCTTTGGAGTAGAAGAAAATACCTGATTAGAAGTCCTGCCTACTAATGATTGCGTATTTTACAGATGTGAAGCAGCACAGAGGCTGTGCCTGGGGAGTGTGAGATCTGAATAGACCTTACAGACGCCGAGGGCAAGGCAGAGCGATCAGTGGAGTAGTATGTTGTATGCTGATTGTTAAACACTACAGCAACACTGCTCTGGTGTCTGCTGCTGCACTGTCCCGATCATACCACTCACTATTGCTTCCTAGGTTGGTCTGATGACTTGAGAGCGACTCTGATAATTTATACTTCTGCCACACGTCTGTTGCTATGCAGTAGCTGTGAGTATCCTGTGGCTTCATTTTTTTTCCTGCTCTTCCTTTATAGATTGACTTGATGCCCCATGACCTCATTACACAGCTCTTGAGAGTGTTGGCCATAGAAACGAAGCAGGAGAAGGCCATTATCAGTGCAGATCCCACGGAGCTCACTCTCAGTGGTCTGGAAGCATTTTCCTTTGACTACATTGTTAAGTGGCCTCTGTCCCTTATTATAAACAGGTAAAGTATCAAGCTACTAAAGGAAAAAAAGGCAGAAGCTTTCGCATGGGGTTGAAGCGCGTTTTTATGCGGCAAAATACTGTAAAGCCTGTAGCTTTAAAGTTGCTGACTGGTAGGGAATGATTTGGTGGGTGTTGAGCCCTGCTTGCTCCACTTGTAGGCTATGCAACATGGATTGTCTCTCCAGTATAGCCCTACTAGACTGTGTCTGAGGCGTGCTTGGGAAGTCCAGCTTTCATTTTAAGTGGTGGGAAGACATAGAACAAAGGATGCTTTCTCAGCCTGGTCCCTGGTTTTACTTGTGACTGGTCGCCCAGTTTTCATTTGTCCCTGGCTTTCTGAGGTACCTGTCCTGAGAATATGAACTCTCACAAGAGGGTTTCCATACAAGAATCGAGCATTTCTCAAATGTGGAGAGCAGAAAAAAATGCACTTTCTGGTATCCCTGGTTGCAGACTAGAAGGATACAGTCTGTTGCTAGAATTTCTATAGCAAGCTATTTTGCATTTAATTTGAGTTATTGGGGACTGAATGTTCATTTTTCTGCAGGGATTTGTCCCCTGCTTTCCTGGAGAAACACTGGAAGACCTGCTACTGTGAGCCAGAGCAAATGGGACAAGCAGTGTTACATGAACAGGATGACAGATGTTGAATTGTTAAATGCCAACGATTAGTTTGTCCCTTAATTTCCTCAGATGACACAGTGGGACTTTTCTAATAACCTGATGCTTTTGAAATTATGTCTTTTTCTTTCAAATTGGGTGTATGAGCTCTGATGGTAGCCATGGAAGTGCAAATACTATTTGGTAAGGTTTCACAACCTGTATCGACTGGAGCTCTGTAGACACCTACACTGAAGTGTCTGAATGCAGACCTGAATCCAGTCCCTGAAGCTATAAATAAGCATCCCCATCTGTTTCTGACAGTGCATCGCTGGCAGGGGAATGCTGCCTGTAGCTTGGTTACAGCTTTTTCCTCATCTTTTTGGAGAATCCTGGTGAATTGTTTTGGTGATCATAGCAGTCTTAGTGCAGCGGGTACATGACCGCAGGCTTTCAGCCCTCCATCCCACCCTCTGCATGAGTGACCTTTCTGCAGGTAGCTTGAGGGAATTGAAGAAGGAGGCTGGAGATGTACCCGCTGGCAGGAAATACGGGGGAGGGACTCCTTGGAGAGAGATTCTTTGGGACGGTTACAAATGTGATTTTTTTTCCTTTGGTTCGAATTGTTTCAGTGTGGATCTGTGTGCGTCTGAAGGCGTAAGGAACATGTTGTGTAAAGTCTCTTTGCCTTTGAGCAGCCTCAGCCTTCACAGCTTAGTCTGTCAATCAGAACAGGGCTTAATCTGGATGGGTTTCTCCTTTCTTTCCAGGAAGGCACTGACAAGATACCAGATGCTTTTCAGACACATGTTCTATTGCAAACATGTGGAAAGACAGCTGTGCAACGTTTGGATCAGCAACAAGACGGCCAAGCAATTCTCTCTGCATTCAGCTAAGTGGTATGCCTTTTTCGTCTCCTGGATCAGACGTGAAGTTTCGGGTTTCCTTCTTGCTAGTTAGATATGTCGTGACATAGGTCAGATAATTTTGATGTGAAAAAGATCCTTACAAACTTCTTACAGGCTGAGAGAGGCCAAAATACAACGATTTGGGTTTTAGTAGAAAGTGTCTGCTCAATAATCTTTGTGCTGCTTGGCTCATTCCTCTTTGTTGGCATGAAGTTCTGAAAAGGAAGAGATGGTCTTTAGGGTTAGCTCATTATGCACTGAACAGTTACAGCAGAGGACATCTGTGCACACACTGTCTTGGTCACGGCTTTAGCATCAGCAAGATTAGTAAGGAACCCAGTAGTTTAAAAGCAACGTCCTTCTCTTCTGGCCAGACCACTAGCAAGGACTCGTGACCTTCACATGGCTTGGCTAATGTTTGGGGGTTTGGTGTGGTACAAATTGAATAAGGTAAAATTGGTGGGGTGTTTTCCCAGGAAATGGTTCTATCGTGTTCCATTTGCGAGGGTAGATTTTCACCTTTGGATCTGCACTCCAGGTGCTGGAGGCACCTCTTTGGAGAGTGAGGCAGACCCCCCAGCATGGTGAGGCAGTGCCTTCTGCCTTGCCAGTGGCACTTTCTTGTGACAAGGTAACCTCGGCTGCCTTGGCGCTGACCTCGGCCAACATCACTGCAGCTCTGTTTCTCCTGTAATTGTAGAGGTTTTAGCAGAACCAGACCTCCATGGGTCTCTAGTCCAACCTCCAGCTCACAGGATGACTGTGATCAGCAGGGGACAGGGTGGCTGTGGTTGAAAACCCCCAAGATGGAGAATTGGAAAACAAAAAGTAAAATTCATGGGTTGAGATAAAGACAGTTTAATAAGACAGAAAAGGAAGGGATAATAATAATAATGATAAGAGAATATACAGAATAAGCGATGCACAATGCAATTGCTCACCACCCACTGACTGATGCCCAGCCAGTGCCCAAGCAGCGGTTCCCCATGGCAACTCCCCCCAGTTTACATGCTGAGCATGACGCCCTATGGTCTGGAATACCCCTTCGGCCAGTTGGGGTCAGCTGTCCCGGCTGTGCCCCCTCCCAGCTTCTCGCTGGCAGGGCATGAGAAGCTGAGAAGTCCCTGACTGGTGTTAGCACTACTCAGCAACAACTAAAAATGAGCGGGTTATCAACATTCTTCTCATACTAAATCCAAAACACAGCGCTATACCAGCTACTGGGATAAAATTAACTCCATCCCAGCCGAATCCAGGAGAATTTAATATTAAAATTTTAGTTGAGTGTAAACAAATATTCAAAGTAATTGTCCAGTCTACAACAGGTTCAAACCTCTGACTCTGGCAATTGAGGAAAAGCCATTTGAATATGTGAAAAATTATCAGGCATTGTTTGCATTAACTTTATAATCCCTCTCACACTGCAGCAGTGAATTTGCTAGGACAGAAATATTTAGCTCTGCTTGACTGTGCAAGCCTGGTGATAGTTCTCCATGGCATTTGCTAGCTCTAAGTTGTGTGGGTGTGATTTCTCCCCTAGGTTTGCTGGTGCTTTCACACTGCGGCAGCGGATGCTGAATTTTGTACAGAATATCCAGTATTACATGATGTTTGAAGTGATGGAGCCAACATGGCACATTCTTGAGAAGAACCTGAAGTTGGTGAGTGAGTGTGCTTGAGACCAGTTGGAACGGAAGTCTTAAGTTATAAATTTAATATAGGGAAAAATGCCTAATTTCAGTTACTGCAGGTGACTTAAACATTTTGTTGGAAGCACTTAAAGTTTCTGGGAGCTGTCGTTCTTATCACACTGCAGAGTGCTGCTGTTCTACATCACCTCTTTGCTTTATTAGTCATACATCCCTTTCCTCTGCTGCATTCTCCTATCTATGCCCAGCTCATCGTCTGCACCCTGTCACGTAAAGGTCATGTCCTGCTGAATGTCGCCTTACGCAGAAGACAGACAACTATGGAAAAGGAAGAAGGATGCATGGTGCAAAGATCATAAACAGGTCCACACATCTTCAGTTGATTCCTTGGCTGTCTTACAGGCTCTTAAAAGCCAAGTCTGTGCTTTCTCTTTGGTGAAGCTGCCAAGGACTGGCACGTTAGGACTATCTGTTATAGAACAGGGCCTTCCTTATTCAGGTCACTATCCCACATGTACGTTTCCACTGCAGGTGGGCAAGGCTGGAGAACTTTTCCACTCTGGTGGTATCATAGAATTGTTTAGGTTGGAAAAGACCTTTAAGATCATCAAGTCCAGCCGTTAACCTAACCCTGCCATCCCACCACTAAACCATGTCCCTAAGCACCACATCGGCCTGTCTTTTAAATCCCTCCAGGGGTGGGGACTCAACCACTTCCCTGGGAAGCCCCTTCCAATGCTTGATGTAATGTTCTGAGCTGTGGGATTTTCCAGGTGTGTTACAGGATATTTTTGGTTCACTAATCCAAGTCAGTGACTTCTCAAGAAGTCAACTCTTTGCAAAAACTGCAAGAATCAGTTTTTAATCTCCTGATGGCCATGTGAGATGCCTTTATTATCTCACAGAGGAACACATTCTCAGCCAGTGTCCCACCTGCCAGTTTTAAACCAAGAATGAGAAGTCATTGGAATTTTACCTTTCAGAACAGTCTGTTCAAGAAGCCCATAAAGGTATTCTCATATCTGGTTTCATTCATGCCAGATTTGTTGGTTCCATCCTTAACAATAGAGAAAAAAATCTGTCACCAACAGATCAAGGGCTATTCTCAGTCTGTGTAGAGCAAACCCTTCTCTCTCTCGATTTTGGTTTTGTTTGGGTTGTTTGGGTTTTTTTACCCTACTGTAGTAAATATCCAGGCTTTTGGGGCATAGAGAGTTACTGTGGAAGCTCGTTAGACAAGCGAAGGATGATGCCAGAGCACCGGCAGATCTAGCGAAAGCCACAGCAGTGCTGCAAATAGATGTTGTCTTCCTTGCCATCAGACTGGGCCCAGCCCATAGCTTCTTCCTTCCCTGGGAACATGTGCTGGAGCCAGGGCACTGGTTGCCTCACCTCTCAGCACCAGTGGACCTGCCTGGCTTCTGCTGGTTTCTGGCATACAAACAAGTCTTTGTGGGAGGAAAAAATGAGCAGAGATGTCATCTTAGGTTACTTCTGTACTGCTGCCTAAAACAAGGGCGGAGGTGTAGCTGCCTGCTCCACATTACATAGCCAATGTCTACGCTGGGTCCCGTGTGGTCCTAATGTACAACCATTTTGTGTTCTTCCATTTTCAAGTCTTTGCAGCAGTCTGGGAGGGCTGTATTGTAGCTGCAGGGATGCATTGCATGGGCTGGGGTATGTTGTGAAGGTCTGTGACAGTGCTCGAGGGTACAAAGCTTGGTGGAGTAGTGTTGGAGGACTTTGCCAATGAGGGAATCTGACCTGCTGCCATCTCCTCCATGCCAGAAGACAACTTGAGAAGGCCCTTAGGAAGTACTATCCCTGAGCTTTGTGTGATGGTTGTCTTGATGTATGGCGCTCGGCACAGGCAAGGGCTGTGCCAGGCAGTGAACTTGTGTTTAATTAGAGCAGATGATCAGTGATCCATTCCTCAAGCTTGCTTATTTTGCAGCGTAACCTTTGTGATGGCTGTAGTCCTTTTCCTTATCCCAAGGGATACTGTGTTCCTCATGGTCCTTCTCAGCTTCCTTACGCACTGCGGTGCTGCTGTGTTGGGGCTGGTGTTAGGGTGCCCCAGCTACTGCGAGGGAAGAGGAGGCAGATGTACATCATGTTATTATTCTTCCCTCTGGTAGTCATCCTGTGATCAGGTGCTTCTGGGTTGCAAATCTTTTTCCTCTTACACTGTGAAGAGCATTTATCTGATGTACCAAACAGCCCAACGCTCCTTCTGCAATCTGCAGTAAGCCACAGCAGCTCTCTTGGCAGCTCTCCAAGGAGCTTTGTGAATCTTCAACATCAACTGACCCTGTCTTAGTTTCTGCCGCATGCTGGGGAGTTGTTCTGGGGTCAGCCAACCAACATTTCTTGATGCAATGTCATCCTTTTTCCTGGGGAATTCACAGGAGGTGTCAGGTGTCACAGGACTGTGAGCATCTCTGCGTACTCTTGGCGAGGACTTTGGAACAAGAAGAGGTTATATGTCAAGCTCCTGGATGATCTGAGAGAAGTGTTGCTTTTTAATTTTGTTGTAAGATTAGGTTTGCAAAATACAGTACTTGGTTTACTTTACTTGAATTGAGGCACTTGAACAAGTTATCCTGTCCCAGGTTCTTCCCTACTGGTTTCAGATAGCGCTTCCTTTCCATCTCTGCTGATTCCAGATGTCCTAGAAGGGGCTGTTAAACGCAGCGGGCACATGGTCTGTATTGGCAGCATCCCCTGTTCAGAAGAGACAACCTCCTGACTCCAGAGTTTTTGCAGAGACTTTCTGTCTGAAGATCCCTCTCTGCTTTGGCTCTCAGTCATTGAGTTTCTCTGTTCCTTCAGAGGTATAGCGGTGTTGAAGCATTTTTGTTTCAGCTCTAAAAAGGAATTTAGCCAATTTATACTGTTTCTTGGAGGAATCCATTCCCAAGAAACTTCTATCGACCAAACCTTTTTGATGGCCCAAGTGGGCAGAATTTTTCCCTTGCTGTGGAGTGTCTGTGAGTCTCCTTAACCTGCCAGAGATGTGCAGTTAGCAGGTATAAAGTGACTTCGCTGGCACTGGGGAAAGATGTTTCCATGCCTGTATGGCAAGAAGGAGATCTGTCTGTGCCTTCACCATACACTTCTTCATTGCTGAAACCTTGAGGGCTTCTCCAAGTAATAGTGCAGTAGTAGCGACTCAAAGATGCCCATGATGTGAATATGTACACAAGTCATTACTTGAAACTGAGGAAGTTTTTTGGCAAGTTAGCAAAGTCTTTGAGATGTAATTCAGATGTATGCTTTCCTCCCATCTTCATCAGTGTCCTTCAAGGCTTTTAAATCTCTGGGAGACAGAGCATGCCCTCTACCAGTGCCGGGGCAGGGAAGGTCTGGCTCTAGGCATTGTTGTGATACGGGCACCTGTGAGTTCAACATCTCAACACTGCCAGCTAAAGAAGCTGTTTCAGCAGCCACTTTGTTATGTGGCCCTTTAAAAGGGCTGCTCACCAAGGATGACATATCCCCAGCTACTGGGTAAAATCTTCCTTGATTTATATAAAGGCATCATTTATTTCCAAGCAGAGGATGCAGAACTGGCTCTTTAACCTTCGTAGCCTACAGACTGGGGTAGTTTTTTCCTTTCATTTGCATTTTAGGAGGGAAAAGGATGATCCTCACTGGTCTCATGTAGTGCTTTACTCTGGTTTTCTATTTGTCAGACTTCTTTCCCGTGCATTTCCACTTGACGTTAAGGTGCTTTCTTCCTAAAACTATAACTGGTGTCTTCTTCATCTTCACAACATCATTGTCTTCAAGACAACTCGCATCTTCATTGCGTTAGAAAGCAGCTTGTATCCCTGTTCTGTACTAGTTGTTCAAAAGGTTATGGGGGAGGTTTTTGGCATTGATCCTGATGGAACAGTGCGGACACCTTGGCAGTTTTAGTCCTATAGTTCCTTCCAAAGCTTGACTTGTGTTCTCAGCTTCAGCACATCCCATAGTTGTACAGAGTGAGAGGGGGGGTTTTAAGCTATCATTTAAAACTTGAGAGAGCTGGACAAAAATCTTACAGGATCCTGGCAACACTACATGCCCCAGTTCCTTATTGTGCTCCTAAAAAAATGTGTTTCTGAACAACATCTATGTTTTAAGCCTCGTAAGCTTACTGACATTTAAGGTTTTTTGATTTATTTTTCTCTTTTCTACTTATTATAGCTACCTTTACTGAGATTGTGAAGGTGAGAGTAGGCATGAGAAGCAGATTTAAAAGCAAGGGAAGAGCATGTTCATAAAGCGGATAACTCCATCCTGAGCCTCCTTTCCAGTGGAGGGCTTGGATGATTAAAGAAAGCATCATTTGGTTGAGAAGGTGATGTGACAAATCAAAGGTAAAAAGCCTGTGAAGGGCTGTTGAATGCAGTAATGCAAATAGTCTCCATCTCAGGATGTTTCTCAAAGCTGGAAGGTACATGAGAAGTATCTCAACATGCTCTAGAGCATGTCTGAGAGGTCACTGTCAGAGGCAGGATGCTGGGTTAGAGCTTTGGTCTGGTGCAGCACAGCAGTCCTGGTTTGGTTTCTCATTACTGTACCGTCCTGTCACAGGCATCTAATATTGATGATGTCCTGAGCCACCACACAAGCTTCCTGGATAACTGCTTGAAGGACTGCATGCTAACCAACCCAGAGCTGCTGAAGATCTTCTCCAAGCTGATGTCTGTTTGTGTCATGTTCACAAACTGCATGCAGGTATGTACAGCCTCCCCGTATTGACCATGCCACTGCCATCTGCTTTGGGTGCCAGCCAGCTATGACAATTCCTTTTTTCAATTCGACCCCTCTTGTCCTCAATGCACGTGGAAGAGCCTCTGTTCCTCCCACCAGCAGGCTTTAGAGCTTGGCTGCTCAGACCCTCATCCTTTCTCCCAAAGGGTTTCTGTGGCTTCTCCCTCCACAAAATTCTCTATGCTCTTCTCTTTCAGTGTTGGGATCAGGTTCATAGAAACCGAATTACCTCTCTCCATCCAGTCCTGCAGCAGAATTTGAGGTGTAAGTTATAGGGCTCTGTAGTTTTTAGCGTGCTTTTTTGAGGGTCAGGTGAGGACTGGCGATTGGACCCATGGAGACTTATCTCTGTGGGCACATGCTCTAGCCAGCATCTCAGAGAGCCCATAGCTTTAAAAAAAACCCCATCTTCCTTTGGGTTTAGGGAGCTTTGTGTGCTAACATTGTACATTTAATCTCAGAGTTAGCTTTCATGGGAGTTAGCTAGCTGCAGGGCTAGCAGAACTGAGTCAGCCTCATGCTTTGCCATAGTTGTAAAAATGGGATCTAACCATTTCCCCCACCCTCTGCCCTTCCAAGAGGTTCACCCAGAGCATGAAGCTGGATAATGAGATGGACCGGCTCACCTTAGAGCATGGCACAATGCTGGGCCCGCCAACAGAGGAGGAGCGTGCTGAAGAGACTGCGAAGAAGAAGCTGACTAACAAGGTGGGACACAGGATGGACAGCTGGGCCCTTTCCTCTCTGAATGCTGCTTGGGTTGCAGTCTGGTCAGGGTGGCTGTCCTGCCTCTTGCAGGTAGACCTTCTGAGTTTCTAGAGCACCTCTGGCTCCAAAAGCAGAATCTTTGACAGATTGTGGGCATTTTTGAGGGCAGTGTGGAGCGCTGATGGTGTTCTCAAAGTCTGCTTTGAAGACCCTGTCTCCCACAGCAGTTGCTGCACTTGGTTTTAAGTACTTAGTTTTATTTTCAGCTCTGCAGTAGTTACCCACATGCAGGCTTTCTGCAACTCAAGAACTTTCTTATTTGCAGAACCAGCATTTTTTGATGCACGATCCAATAAACTGTTGGGTGTGACTCTTTGCAGCCCATCCCTTTCATATCTGGGGTATTTGTCTTGTCCATATTTCTTTGTCTCAGTGCACACGTACTAAGCGATTGGTTTGGCATGCTCTGTGGTTAGCAGGCTGCCTCCTGTCCTGCTGAAAGCCCCTCTTTGGCACACAGCTGGTGGGGTCCATCACACTGCAAGGCAATCAGAGTGCTCCAGAGGTTACAACCTGTCTTGGGCAACACGCACTTTCTGCTTTCTGGCTTTCCCTCCTGCTTGAAAATAAATAATGACAGCATATATTTGAGTATAACTCTACTGGGATCTGCTCTGGGATTCTACCAGATAGCCATAGCGAGGTTTTTTAACCACCAAGGACCTTGCAACTGTTCTGAAGGATTTATTTTAGTGGCCGAGTGACTGTTAAGTTTTATGGCAGTATTTTTGAGTATGTTAGGAAATAGAGAAAGAATAATTGCATCTCTTTGGCAAGTGCAAATCGGCATAAACATGGGACCACTATGCCTTTGTCTTGATAGCTTTTAGCAGAGCATGCCGACAACCTCCACCTGACATCTGGCTTCGAAGCAACAATCAACAAGTTTGATAGCAATTTCTCAACACATCTGCTGGACCTGTTGGACAAACTCAGTGTTTACAGCACCAATGACTGTGAGCACAGCATGCTCAACATCATCTACCGGTGAGCTGATATTTTTCTCTCAGTAACTTCCCCTCCTGTGGTTCCCAAATTCAGCTCAGGAAGAATAATTGCTGTTTGTAACTGTGCGTGTCTGCGCCATCAGTGAAAACACTGAAATCACAGGAAATACTGCTTTGCGTTTCAACCCAAGGCTTTAAAAAAACCCACACATATTCCTTTGAATTATGTGAAATTTGTCTATTAATGTTGTAAGTGTAATGCAAGTGTTAGTTTTTGGGGGGATTATCTGACTGAGTAGACAGTGAGTAAGCGGATTCCTGAATACAGCATAAGTATTCCAAGAGAATTCCATGAGAAAAACATGCAAGGGATTGATCGTAAGTGGCTATTTTGTTTTAAGTTCATATCTTGTATTTATTTAAAATAAGCATCCCTTAGCATGTTTTTATTGTGGCCTCATCCATGCTTACAAGCTTCTTAGAAGTAAAATTTCCTCCAGTAATACCTAAAAGTCAGGTACACAAGGTACACTGCAGGGGGAGAGAGAGAGAGATGGAGATGTAGTTTTAGCTGCAGGGTTTATAACCTCTGAGTTTCTTTTTCTGTAAGATGAGATGCACCAGGCCTTCTTTGGAACAATTAGTGTTTGGTTTTGCTATAGAAGTCCTACGTATTAGTGTTGCTGGGCTGCGTTCTAGATTGCTGTAGCATGGAGGCACCTGCCCTGGTACTTCTAGCTTTGAAGAACCATAGATAATGCTCCAGGAGCATTATCCCCAGTTGAGCACATGCGCTGTGCAAGCCGATTGCTTCTCACACTGATCCTTCTACCAGCGCTTTAGGAGCAAAACAGAAATAACTGCAACTACAGAGCTTGCTGCTGGGAGCAGCTTTTAGTGTTCGTGGCTGGAATATGTTTTTCAAGAGCTAAGCACCCATGAAACCTAGCAGCCTGCAGATTGGAAATGTTCAGCTGAGGCATGCATATAACCACAGAATAAGAGGGCAAGCGAGAGACAGGAGTTGGCATCTCTTAATTCAAAGGGTCACCTTGGTGGAAGTCACGTGTAAGAGCTGCTGGTTGCCAGCCACCTCACGCCTGGCAAAGACCGTGAACGCTTCAGAAATGCTGCTTGCAGACTGTTAGGCACATACAAAACCAGTTCATTTTCACAGTGGCTTATTTTTCCAGTGGAGAGGCAGGATGCATATTGCATATAAGCATAATTTTAAGAGGCTAAGGTTTTCATGAATATAAAATATTTCAATACCAACACTTTTTTTGGTGCTTGCTCTAAGTCTGTAAGCCTAGTAGACACATTTGCACTGTTACAGGGCGTGTGAGCCTGGAACACTTGAGATTTACTTTCATTGCTGTCAGAGAAAACAGGGGCACAGAAAACAAAGCCATCCTAAACATTCATTAGTTTCTTCATGCTCTCTGTAAGCTGGTGTGTAGCCTTATTTTCCATGTGTAAGCAATCGTAAACAGCTCTTGCAGAACTAGCCAGAAATTAAGGTCGGTTTTAGGTGTTGATTGGGGTTTTTTTCATCTTTTTCTGAGGAAAAAGCATTTTCTTTTCATGTTTTTCTGAGGAAAAAGCATTCTTTTAAGACCGCTTTTCATCTGAAGTTGTAATGCTTTTCAAGGGTAGATACGCTAGAATCAGTTGTCGGGGATACGTAATTTTGTTCATAAATGTGCCTGATAACTGGTTAATCACATACATTTTCTTTCTCCCCTTGGTGCTGTAGGGATTCGTGCCCCTACTCCTTTGATATTCAGTACAGAACAGAGCAGATCCTTGTTTAGTTCTTTTTAACCACGTAGGACTAAAGGGTACTTTGAGCTTTCTCCTAACTGCTTTGTCCTCTGTTTCATTTTGCTTTATTTAAATGTAGTCGTATTGCTCCTCTGCTTTGTTTGGTCTCTGTGAACTGTACTTTTTGTTGGTCGTTCTCATCCTTTAACTTAATCTTCAGGAAAACCATAAGAATGTTAACCTGCAGCCGTTAAGTTTTGTTCTCTGTCCTTCTGTACCAGATGTCTTTTATGGCTGGCTGATAACGCTTACACCTCTGTTGAGATGTGCTACACCTGAAAACAGAGAGAGAAAATGTTTCAGGGGTGGGGTTTTTTTGAAGCAGATTGTTGTCCCCTCCTCATGCGGTGTCTCTTGAAGCTTTTGTTGTCCTTTTCTAAGAGCATCTGACAGGGCTGACCAGGATTCCTGGTAACAACCATTGCAAACACTGTTTTGTGAAGTATTCCAGCAGGAGACTGGGTTCCAGTTGTCCTTTACTTCTGAGAACTTCTTGACCAGCAACTACCATGCATTTACACAGCCTCTGTCCTCCTGTGTTAGTATCTGCTGCTGTATCTGAGATGTGGTCACACAGCTGAGACCAAGGTTGAACACTAAAGCCTGTCATCCCTGTTGCCATGGGTGCTTCCAGGAGTGGAGTCTAGCCCACCAGCTAGAGAACTACATGTCTTGTCTTCTTCCTTGCACGATTGTACTCCTTATTTAAGGAGGACAGGGATACTCACGGGCATCTGAAAGGAAGTGCAGTGCCACAGGACCGCTTGCTGCTCTGAACTCTCCTGCTTCCATTCCCTGTCAGAGCAGGAGCCTATCTTCCTACCGCCAGAACTGCCCTTGTTGGTTGATACTCAGTCCCTGAAATGGGAAGGTAGGTGAAGACCCCTTCTCCACAGTCCTAGTAACTCTCATTCACTCCGTTTCTGAAGTGTCAGAGTCAGAGGTCTCCTTCTTATCTTGGAAACTCTTCCAAGACTTTTTCTGTGGCTGTAAGTAGAGGCCCTGACTGTACAAGTGATTGCTGTTCCTTTCAGGCCTAACCAGGACAGCTAAGTCTCTGCACGTCCTTTTAGAAAATGATGGTGCAGCTGAGCAAGGCCTTCTGTACATTTTATGTCAGCCTTCATCTGCCTGGGCATCTCTGTTCATCATCATTGGACTGTTGTAGATTGCAGGCAGGATCTATCTGTAGAAAAATTGACAGGCCAAAGGTATTAAGCTCTTAGGGTCCCCTCGCTGCCATCACCCCTAGGTGTCACAGCAGTACACAGAGTTAGGCTAAATTCAGGGATCAAGACCACAAGCAGTTGAGTCATCCAGGCAAGAACATTTGCTCCTCCTCAGTGCTCCAGCCCTGCCTCCTTCTTTATCAAGCACGCACATTTTTATCATTACCAGTACAAATTCTAGCAGATGGGCTTTTTTATGATGCTCCATCCAGGAGATCTTAATGGCAACTAACTCCATGATCCAGCTGCTTGGACATCATTCCAGGTGGCACAGGGCATGGCCAACACAGTGTTGAAGACCAAGTTGCCTGCTCCTTTAAGAGAAAAGCATCGTGACCCCACAGTCCTTGAGTCTTGTAAAAAACATGTGGAAATCACCCAGCTCAATCCAAGGCTGGAGTTGGTTCTCAGGTTACTCAAGAAGTCAACAACGTCAAGTCCTCTACCAGTCTTTACACCATGCAGCAGCAGAAGTCCCATGGCCTTCCATCACACTTTATCACATGTGATGCCAGACATTCATGTAAGGCCTTTTCTGGCAGTAGCTCAGGTGGTGGCCTCCTTCCAGTACTGCTCCTACACTTAGCATCAGAGGTTCACCCCTTTTATCGTTGCCTCCCCACCCTTGTGTCAACTTTATGCTTCTACCAGGACAGTGGGACAAACTGGTGCGGCACCATGGAGACTGGCTGTGTATCTTGTTCAGTTGTGGGTCCATGGTGCCATGGAGCACAGTGCCATGGTGCATGCAGCTATCTTCTACCAGATGCCTTTGTGTTTCACAGACCACATGCAGGGTTAGCTGGTGCTGGAGCTGGCTCTTCCAAATATGGAGAGGTTGTTTTTTGCAGTGAGTGCTTCCTGCATCAGGAGAAAGGGGAAGTATGGTGATTCAAGCAGGTTGTGAGAAAACAAAATGTTTCAGTTAGCAGTTTGCAACTGAGAGTGGTGACCAGCTATTCAGAAGAGGGTCTGAGTCCTTTGCCCCCTGGTATTTCCATGCCCCAGTTCTGTTCAAGGGCTGCAGAGGGAACACTGGGTCTTTATGCCATCAGGACTGGCATCACCATCGAGTCCCCCAGTTTCGACTGTCTGGGACCGCATGAGTCTTCACCAAGATGTTGGGCGTAGCTGGACCTTTACTGACAAACCAGATGTCCCCACTTCCTTAACTGAAATACTGCATGCAACAGAACATGTCTTCCCATTCCTACAGGCTGCTCGATAACGTTTTAAAGAGTGGAAGTCCCACGGTGAGTGCCCAGACATGACATTTAGCTCTCATTCAGTCTGTAGAGATTATTGGATCGAGTCCCGGACTCTATGGCAACAGGAACCCAAGAACTGGAGCGGAGACGGTTGCCATCTGAAATAACATATTTGACAGAGACGGAAGAGTTTATAAGACATACTGGTCTTTTCTTAAAAATGATAACCTTTTTATATGACTTCTTTTCAAGCATGATAGTCAACAGGTACGATAGAAGACAAACCATCCCTTTTATTCGTAACTCTGGTTCCGTGCTTTCATTTATTTGATCCTGGTTAATACTTATTCAGTTTACAGTACTGAGTAACTGGGGAACAATCATGGTATTTGTAGCACCAAACAACAAAAGACGGAGATCCAGAGGGTTTCCTTCAACGCAGGGAAGCTCACATGTAACTCGCAGATCTTCAGTGTGCTGAAGTCCTGCTCAGGTGCCTTGGCTCCATCAGTAGCAGTGCTGACAGAGGGGCGGCAACTGCAGAAAATCTCCAGAGTCAGCCCTTCACATCCCAGTAATGAAAAGGAGAAGAATTACAGCTTAGAGGACTACGTCAAAAGGATTACTTAATTCCAAATACTTAGAAATCTTACCCATCAAGTGCTGTTAGCACTCATCGGATATCCTTCCTTTACCAGTTTGGAGGAAACAGCAATGACCGAGCTTTAGAGTAAGACCGGTAGGACGTATGAAGTGATGCAAACCCCAGTGAATAACAGTTCCAGCCACAAAACAAGAAACTGAAGCGTAAGCAGAGTTTGAGGAAGCACCACGCAAGTTCTTAAGAGATAGTTATCAAAGATCGTTTAACCCTAAAAACATAGCTGAAAGGGAAGCACATCGAAATCTGCAAAGCAGATCCTCAAAGTGGGGATGTAGAGGAGTTCCTGGCTTGTATTTGAATCAAAGCTTGGTAAATATGCCTGGCCCAGTGTCAGGCTTCCTTTGTACAACACTTAAAGGACGGGAGGGATAAAAGCTTTTCAACCAGGAGAGAGCAACAGATAAATTCCATCTGTCGAGGCTCTGTTTTCCGCAGTCACCAAAAAATGTCAAGGAACAATTTGTTGCCGTTTGTGTAAGGTTGTTAAGCAACATGAAGCTCAAATATTGTGCCCATTCATTTAGTATTGGAGCAACTTAATTTGAGAAATGGAGAGAGTAACTTTTGTGTGATTCACAGGCTTATACCGACTGTTGCTTAGCATTCCCAGGACACACGTTTTTTATGCCACATGTCTTAGTTGGCTTTCTAGTGCAGAGATCTGCCTAAGGAAGGCCACAGCAGGCATGGAGCTGGGTGGTTTTGTGGCATCATTTTGGATTACGAAGGAGATGGGGTTGTGATATTGCTGATGTTGCCTGCTTTGGAGAAGCATTCACAAGCATCAGTGGTACTTGTTATTTTGGCTGAGCACCTTCCAACCAGTTACTTACCTTCTTCAATCGTGAATCTGTTTGAAGCGTATTCATGTTAGCAAGGAGGTGGCGGTAATGGAAACTGCAACTTTTCATGGTGGTTATGGTGGATAGCATGGTGGATTACATACAGGAATTAATACTGGAGTTCAGTGGTTGTGAACTCTGGTATTAAACCGTGGTGGGAAGTGGCCAGGAAGGTGCGGAGATGGAGGAGTCCTCACCCTTGACGCCTTGTCCCCAAGTGACATGTCTCCAGGGTTGTGTGGTCAAGCTGTGGCTCTGGAGAAGAAGCTATGAGCAATTGGTCCTTCCCAATGTATTTTGGTCCTTCACGAGGTATTTTATACACCTGTAAAGAACAGGTGAAATTTAGCCTGTTGTCAAGGGACAAGCACAGAAGAGGTGTCACCGACAACACCCATGGCACAGTGCAGACATCCCCGTCTCACCCTGAACAAGCCACTGTGTCCACCAGCCCGGGGCAGTCCCGTGCAGGGATGGCAGGTCCAGAGCTCGCTGTGGTGTGGCCATGTTCAGCTGATGCCCTGGGAGAGGTTTCTCCTCCGGGGCCATGGTTGGGTAGGGGCAAGGCTGTGCTCAGCAGGGTGGGCACAGGGAGCGCGGCCGCTTGAGAGGTCTGTGCTGCGGAGCAGAGCCCCTTGCTGCACAAGCAAGCACCCTCCCCTTCTCCCCACCACGAGACTTGCTTTGCTTCACACTCCTCATTTCAAAGAACTTTGTCCTAAAATTCATCTGACCCTATGAAGGAGTTTATGTTGTTGGATCCCCTTGCTGCCCGCCAGTGCCTCGACAAGTACGTGCGCTGCAGCACTTGCAGCACCGGGCTCTCGGGGGCCCTGGGCAGCGTGTTTGGCTTGCTGCGTGCCACTCTTGAGTGGCGTTGAGCCGGCAGGCTGCTGAAACTTCGGGGGTTTTGTCTTTCAGGTTGGACTTCAACGGGTTCTACACAGAGCGCTTGGAGCACATGTCTGCCGAGCGCAGCCAGAAGGCAGCTCCCCTGCTTCCCCGCCTGGCCGTACCTGCCCAGTGAGGCCCTGCTGCGCCCCTTCTGCACCGGCAGAGAACGGGACGCCCACCTCGAGCTGAGAGTACTCAACCTCTACATTCACAGTGTGAGCTGGAAACAAACCATAAGGGTTGGCCCAGAGAGGCAGGGGAATATTCAGCCTCCTGAAATGTACGTAACGGATTTTCTCTTCCAAGAGGCTTTTCTTAAGTTTTTTTTGTTTTTTTTACTATATTGTAAAATGACATATTTGTGTGTTGTAAAATAAATTAAAAAAAAATCAGGTTTACTTTGTCTGTTAACAGAACTCAGGGTGCAAATTAGTCTTTTAGGTGAGTAAATTTGGGCTGGCTCACAGAGATCTGGCTCAGCAGCCATGCGGCATTGTTTTGGGAGGGGAACCTAATTGGGGGGTTGCTGGAATGAAGCTGATGAGCTGCTCTGGCCGATGAGATGGGGTTTGCACCTGATGAGCAGGTACGTGATGTTCGTATCCTATTGGCCAAGTCCTTAGCAGAGGACTTTCAGGGTACCTTGCAGAGTTGTGCACCCATAAAAATTGCTTGAGCCAGTTTGCAAGCGGGTGTGGAAGAAGAGGGTGGAAGAGAAGTGTCTCCTGGGAACAAGTGGTAACCAAGACACATGCCAGAGACCTCAGGGGCAAGTGTGGGAACCTGGGGAGACACGCGAGGGCTGTGGATGCAGGGCTGAGTGCTCCTGTTAATGACCTGCCCTTCCTCTCCCTCACCTCCTCCTTTGCAAGGACCTTCTGGAGTGTGTTAGAGGGAAGAGCCAGGTTCTCTTTGCTCTGGTCGCCTGAAGATCATCCTCCAGCTTGGCAGAGGGAGAGAGAACCAAGGTGAGGGTAGAGTCTCCTGCGTCTGGAGGACTGAATTCCTTCATCCGAAGGTGGAGGCTGAGGACTGAGCCCTCAGCCGGCATCATCTGGCTCTTCAGGGAAGAGGCTTGTGCAGTTCATGGGCAAGGGGAAGTTTCCTGTTCCCCCCCACTGAGGTGGCCTCTCAGTCCAGGGAGGCTTGGGGAAGTTGACCTGCCATGTTCATTACGTTTCTGTGAATGTACAGACTTCACAGCCTCTCCCTCGAGCTCAGGGTGGAGAGGCAGAGGGGCCCAGATCCCTGGCGGAACCTGCTTGCCTCCGTGGCCAACATCTCAGCCTCGATGTTGGCAACTCACTCTGTCACCGTTGGTCACACACATTTTTTTACACCAGTGTGGTGGCTGTTGCAGGGCAAAATTCCATTCATGCAATTTAAATTAAATCAGGATTGAAACTTTTTATAGATTAATACATAATTAACCAGCAAGCGTTGAGCCTCAGCAGAAGTAACAGATATTTCTGAAATGTTAATTTTAAAAATGAACAGCAAATTTCTAAGCACCCATCTATGAGTAATCCCAAGTCGTCCTGCTCACACCCGCATGTGCACACGTGCAGACGGTTATGTGCACCCCTCTCGCAGCTTTTGAGGGGTGGGCAAGGCACCCTGCTCCTGGGAGGGGTGCTCCCCTCCTTATATTCCCTGTCTGTGGGAGACGTAGGTGCTCCACCTCTCCGGGATCCCGTGCTGCTCCCAGCGACCTGCAGGTCCACACCTGAGCGGGAGAGTCCCTGGGAGGCCACCAACCCCCCGGGGCTGGTCCCCCCGCTTGTTGCACCAAGTGCTGACATCCCCCTCGCTGGATGCAGCCCCCCTGCTGTGCCTGCCCTCGGCAGAGGTGGCGATGCTGGTGGGCAGCGTCATGCCAGCCTCGGGCTCCTGCCGTTTGCACAAGAACATGCTGACTGGCAGCTTCAGTTACCCCAAAATTGTGGCCCGTGTGTGGATGCCTGGTTGGCTGAGCACGTCCAAGGCTGGGGGCGCTTGGGTGGATCTCAGCTCCACGTAGCTCCACCCAGCTCCTCTCTGAGAGCAGACCCTGCTCTGAGCCAGGCGCCCTGCTGGCAGCCCTGAGCAGGAGGTGGGCGCGTGTCTTCTCCTCTTGCCAGAAGCCAGGAGGTGCCAGGAGAGGGGCAAGAAAAGGTCCTGCGTCTGAACCCAGCAGCCCAACGTCCCACGGCACGGCAGTCGCGTACCTCACCCAGAGTCGCAATTTGGCTGCTCTGTGTCTCCCTGGCGAGCCGGGATGCCTGCTGGGCTTCACAGACCGTGCGTTGGCCAGTGGCTCCTTCAAAGCCAGCTCAGTTCTGCACACCTTGCAGGGGTTACCATCGTGGTGGGGACAACTCTGCTGGAGCCGTTGAGATAGTGATGAACAGACATGACTGGGAGTGTTGAGGGTGAAAGCACGGAGCTTTAATTTTATTTTTTTTTAAATAAACTTGTCTTTTTAGGATGGAATTACAGAAAAGCTGTGGGGAGAAGGAGGGAAGACACTGGACTAGCGCTTGGCTATGGTGGTTTCTGTGCCATTTTGGAGGAAGCTTGTCCCCGGTGAGAGAGCTCTGCAACAGCCGAATTTGACATCCAACCCCCCCCGCTTTGTTACATGCAAAAGTTAAATGCAGCATTTTCTGGGTCATCCTGGCCTGAAACACCAAGAAATGTAAAAGAAAATCAGTTTTCAGGAGGGTGTTCAGCTTCACAAGTTGCCACATGGAGAAGACAAGGGCCAATGAGTTGCACTGGGTGAGTTTTCATCTCAGCCCAACAAACACATTACAGTGAGAAAAATCTCCCGCGGAAAAACCTCTCCAGGGTCATGGTAGAGTCCCCATTGCTGGAGGGATTCAAGATGCCACTGGACAGGGTGCGAGATACCCTCATCCGGCTCCCTTCCCCACGGCAGGTTGGACCAGATGATCTTCAGAGGTCGCTTCCAACCCGGGACGTTCTGTGGACAAGGGGGAGACAGCAGTCAGCTCCGTGGCAGAGCGGGGAGCTCAGGGTGCAGTGCACCCTCCCTGCTCAGCCCCACATTGTGCACCAGCCCCTCCGCTCCTTCAGGATCAGGGAGGGTCCCAGGTGCCCCACTGATATGCCCTGACGTCCCACGGTCCCCCCAGGCCCCCTGACAGCTCAGCCCTCCATGGTGACCCCAGCCCTTCCATCATCTCAGTGCCCTGCCAACACCCCCAAATGCCTCCCCAGTCCCACCGCTGCCTTCTGCTAGTCCAGCCACCCTCAGCTCCTGTGTCACCCCAGACCCCCCCCCTTTGTGTCAGTGGACACTGCTCAATGTCCGGCCCCTCCAGCTCCTCTGTCACCTTAGAGCCCGGTGGGCACCTCCAGTGCCCCAGGGACACCCCCTCCGTACCCCACAGACAGTCCCCAGTGCCCCACGGGACTCTCCCAGCCCCACTGCCTCCTGTGGCAGCCCAGACACCCCAGCCCCTCCACCACCTCAGGGCCAGGCGAGGCTTCCCAGCGCCCCC
>JAKFQP010000438.1:0-81465 GCA_023375905.1 Nycticorax nycticorax | reverse complement strand
GGTGCTGCTGGTGCTGCTGGAGCTGCTGGTCCACGGTGAGCGGGGGTCCCGGCAGGGCGGGCAGCGTGCGCTGCCGACGGGACGGGCGCGAAGTTTTGGGGCCGCAGGGCAGAAGCCCGGATCGCCGGGGGTCCTCTGCCGTGGGGCAGGGTTGGAAGCAGGGGGGGGGGGGGATGCTTTTCCGCGGGAGAATGGAGGGGATGCGTGGGAAGCGGCACAGGAGGGAATGCGCGAGGTGGGAGCTGGGCGTGGGGTGGCTTTTTGGGACGGGTCACAGCTCGGGAAGGTTTCGGCTGCTTCGTCCGCCCGGCTGAGCCCTGGGGTCCCGGGGGGGGGGTTAGGCTGGCATCGCCTCCCCAGGCAGGCTCGAGGGCGAAGGGTGGAGAAGGGCGCTTTGGGGACCAGGCTCACCTCCCTCGGCCAGCCGGCCCCGTCGCGGAGGGACGCTTTGGGAGCCCTCTGCCCCCCACCCCGCCGGGCCCCCCCACCCCGCGCAGATGGGGCGCCCGCCGTTATGTAAAGGCCCCTCGGCGAGGAGGCTCCAGCGAGCGAGGGGAAATTTGTCACTGCCAGGCTGCGGCGTGCTGGGGGGGCTGGTGACTCAGCCGGCCGAGGGGGTGGCGGTGAGGCGCCGGGCTCCCGCTCGGGCGCGGCGGGCGAGGGCCGCCAGGCTCCCGCAGACGGAGCACCCTGCTCCGCTGGCCCCGTCTCGCCCCGGGAGCACGGGCACGGCTGCAGCACGAGCTCCCGCTTCGCGGCTCCTGGGGAAGCTGAGGGGTTTGTTACAGAAATCTCTCCCTTCTGACATCAAAAAAAAAAAAAAGGGATGGGAGGAGGGCTGAGCCAGCCCAGACACGAGCTGTTCTCCAAATTGCAACCCCCAGCAGCTGCCAGACTCCAAGTCACAAACCGTGGCATCAAGATGGGGAGCTGAAAAACCTCCATCTTTGTTTACGCACCGGGGGCTCAGTACGGTTTTCCAGCCTTGAAGGGACACGCTCGCCCACGGATGATGCTGAGCGCCCTTGCGGGCACCGGGGCTGGGGGGGGGGGGTGTGGGCTGGAGCATCCCTGCAGCCCGTCAGGGCGTTGCATCCCCAGCAGGTATTTCAGGACCTGCTATTTTGACTCTTCCCTGTGCCTTCATGTTGGCTGCTTCCATTATCCCCCGACTTGGTTGTTCCTGGGCATCCTGGCTCAAAGCCCTTTCACTTTTCCCAGGTACCACTGCCAGGCTGGAGGAGAAGCTCGCCCATGTCGAGAAGTACGAGACAGTGATGCCACAGAAGGTGCTGGCGCCTCGGGGGAAGAGGGACCTCTCCACGCCATCAGTGAGTAGCATCACCTCCCAAATACTGGCTTGGCACAGCCACCCTCGCTGCCTTGCAGGGAGCCTGGGAGTGGGGGGGTGTCGCAATCAGCAGAGACCCTCGGCCCACCGCTGGGCTCGGAGATGGACCCCCCCTCGGCCCACTGCTGGGCTCGGAGATGGACCCCCCCTCAGCCCACCGCTGGGCTCGGAGGTGGACCCCCCTCAGCCCACCACTGGGCTTGGAGCTGGACTCCCTTAGCCCTGTGCCAGAAGAATGACGTGGTCCACCATTTCTTGCTTTGCTTCCATCACAGAGGATGGAGATCTTGAAGTAGTTGGTCAGATCAGGTTTCTTGGACTGTTTTGGGTCAAAACAGGAACTGCAGATAGCAGGGTGGACTCTTGGAGGGGGGGGCTGCTTTCTCCAGTGCTTTCTTTGGAGACTACCCAGCAGTGCCACTCTTGCAGCCTCGCAGTGATCTTGTGACATGTGGTCTTTGCTTAAGGAGGGATTTGCAAAACCTCATTGAGCTGTAAGCACTTTTCTTGCTGTGTTTGCTGACATTGGGGTTTGGGGTTTTTTTTTGTGTGTCCTTTGGGACAGGGAAATAAGAATCAGAAAGTTGCAGAAACCCACATGAAAGAAAGCCAGTGTTATTTTTCTTGGAAAACCTTGTAATTTGGGGAGAGGAATGGGGTTTGACTCAGAAGTTTTGAGCGCTCGGGGCTGACATCCATAGGATGATGGCCTTGACCTCAAAGATGCTTTCCTCATTGCCTTAAAGTGAAAAGCACTGACTTTAGCACCTGATGAGATGGAGGGGCTGGGGACATTTATTTCCTAGTAAAGTCTTCCTGTAGCACGTTCATCTGTGATTCACACCCTTTCTGATAAACTACCTTCAAAAACACTCCCCGAAAGCATCTGTTTTCTCTGCTCTAGAAACCTAAACTTGTCCATGAGATAAACATTCCCCAGGCTATTTAGAGACACCATCTGTGCTGGGCGCGCCGGGTGGCTCTGCACCGATCCCCCCCGAAAGGGGACCTCACCCATCTCGGGGTCCCTCTGCTTGCCGCGGCACAAGAGAAGATGTCTACCTTGAGCTGTGTACTTTGGGACAGCCATGGGTGGTGTCTGCTGGGTGGCACTGGGAGTCAGTCTTGGATTGGGTGGTCCTTGGACCTCCCAAACCTGCTGTGTTGGGAGTATGAGGTCTCCTGCCTTTTAAGTAATGTTTCTCCTCTTCGACAAAAGTTGGGTTTGCTCTCCCAGTAACCTTGGTGGGGAAGAGGTTCTTAGCAAGGCTTAACCACCACCAAGCTCCTCTTTTGAAGTGGAGACAGGTAGCTGGATGGGCATTTTCTGCGCCAGATCCTCCTGTGGTTTTGCATTAGCAGCCTCTGGCTGGGATGGGCATGGGCCAAGAGCTGGTTCCTGGGTCGGAGCAGTTGGGACACATGGGGTTGGTCCAGCAGAGCATCTGCCAGGTGAGGTTTGAAGCAGACCAGCTCCCCTCTGGCTTTGCTTAAATCAAAATGTTCAGCCCTGCAGGCAGCGTGGAGACCTGGGTCCTGCAGCGCAGACTCTCCTGGGATGCCTTCCCACAGGCTTCTTCTCCCACCCGCCCTTAGCAGGAGCACAACAGGGCACGTGGCAAACCTGGGTTCTTCTCTGAAAAAAGAGCAAGAAGGGCCTTCAAAAACATTTACAGTTACATGCTTTTGATTGCCGAAGTGACATCTCTCTTGTCCCCCTGCTCCAGTGTTTCAGAGAGAGAGCTGTATTGAAACGGGAGGGTGGTTTCCAACCCGTGTAAGACCCTGTGTTGCAAGCTGCTGGCTTCTCCCCGCCATGCGCCTGTGCTCGCACACCCCTGCTGATCTCCCCCACCGCATCCCAGAGCCAGCTGATGCAAAGGGGCAAGTCCTTTGCCTGGGTGGAGACAGCCCCGCTCCTGCCGGCCCAGCCGGGGCTCTGCAGGAAGCAGCAGGGCGTTGCAGGGTGAGCGGTGGGGCCGGATGGAGCAGGCGCAAGGGACGGTGGTGGCCCAGTGACCTGCCCTCTTTTCCTCCTCTCTTATGCTGCATCTCCTCTGATACACGGCGTGGTGCAATGAGCTCCATCCTGCTGTCCTAGCGAGACCTGTTCCTCTTTCCACCCGGGGAAGAACTACCCTGTGCTGGGGTGGGATGGTGGCAGGGTGTCCCAGTCCTCTCTTAGTAAGACCATCTGGAAGAGATCCCTCCTCTCTGTGTGCAGTGGCCACGGCTCTGCTTTGCTTGCTCAGCATGGTCACGGGGTTAGCAGGGCTGGGGCAGGGCTGAGCTGCCTGCGCTTCCAAAGCCTTCCCATCTGGAGCCCTTGCAAAGCCCATGCTAATAAGGAAGGGGGTGATTCAGAGAAGCTTAATCAGGACTTTTTTTTTTTTTTTTAAACTTGCCCTGCGGTTGTCTCCAAGAGACGGTCCCTGACCCACCACCCCCTTCCAAGTGCTTTCCTGCCATTTCTTAAGGCTTCTTCTGGCTCCGGCACTGCCAACAATAACAAAGCATCGCTTTGTTGGCGGACATGGAACGGGACGGACACGTCAGGCGGGAGACACTGTTCATAAGAGAAGAATTTCCCGGGGACCGGTGAGTGCACCCGCATGCCAGCGGTGCACCCACCCGCAGCCAGGGCTTGCTTGGCCGCCTGGCAGGCTTGTTGCAACCTGCTTGGCATGTGGAGGGGATGTTTTGTGGCCGGCAGCCCGTTGCTTCAGATTTGGAAACACAAAACAGGTAGAATTGAGGGTGATCGCATGATGGGCAAACCCTCCTACCTGGCCCCGCTGGCACTGAGTCAGCAGGACTTTCTGCTCAGCCCTACCTCCCGCCAG
This sequence comes from Nycticorax nycticorax, assembly GCA_023375905.1. Taxonomy (NCBI): domain Eukaryota; kingdom Metazoa; phylum Chordata; class Aves; order Pelecaniformes; family Ardeidae; genus Nycticorax; species Nycticorax nycticorax. The sequence goes on along the minus strand of JAKFQP010000438.1, from coordinate 77,271 downwards.
GCTGCAGATCCCCTGGGAGCGCTGAGCCACCGTGTGACAGCGGGTGCTGTCATATTCCCCGGGGAGAGGCCGCACGCCTCATCCGGGAGGAATGCTGGCCCTGCGGGAGACGCTTGCTTTGCCCTTTGCTCGGCTCTCCACCCCAGGATCCCGTAAGAGCTGAGGACGTGCCCTCAGGAGAGGTCTCTGTGCTGCGGTGGTGGCTGAGGAGGTCCCTGGTGCCAAGGGTGCAGCCTGGTACGGGGCACTGTGCGAGGGATCATCGGCTCTCTCAGTGGCCCCGGTGGGACGGGACCTCGAGGTCTGTGGCCCAACCTCTGCGGATGGAGATCACGAGACAGCCCAGAGGGAAACACTTCTTCTGAAGGGACATCTCCATCCTGGGGGTTCAGGGCTCAGCTGGGCTGAGCCACAGCCACCCTGACACAGCCGTAGTGACTGGAGGGTGGACTTGAGATGCCCTGAGGTCCCTTCCACCTGGGGTGACGCTCATGGGGTCTGGCACATGGCGATACTGAAATCTGCTCTCAGTAGCAGATGAGAACCAAGAGAGTGTTATTCTCTAGCTGTGATGTTGCATGTTAGATCAGTCACAGATAAGGAAGTCTCTGCTGATGTTGGGCACCGGGGATCTTTGTGGCTCAGCCTGTGAGTAAGTGCTGAACTCAGACCCCAGAAAAGGAGCTTTGTGACTGATGAGTAGGAAACCTCAGTTTCTGGCAGGGCCATGTGTCAGACATGGGAAACCAGACTTTGCTGACTCTGTTCCATTGCTGGTGACCTGTTCTTTGTCTCAGGATGTGCCGGGGATTTGTGTTATTGCCCACGCGCTTTCTTTCTTCTCTTCTGATTTCCCGTGTCTTTGCTGGATGCCTCCAGAGTAAGCAGCCAGGCTCCCCATCCCACGGCTGCCTTCCAGCGGGGCGCACGCAGAGCCCATCCCCTTTCTGTAGCTCTTCCTCCTAGTGATGGTGGGCCTGTGCTGTCATCTGTCTTTCATGCAGAGCATCCACCCAGATCGTGTCCTCTACAGCATCCATGCTGAAGGCAGGGACTACCTCCTGCGGCTGGAGAAGAACAAGTGAGTGCGGGGTGGGCACAGCGGGACAGACGGGGGGGGGGGCTCGATTCCCACTGTTGCCATCAACATCACTTCTCCAAGGTCCAGCACCACCAGGCTGGTGATCTAAGCCCTCAGCCCAAACCCTCGCTAGCAAAATAGTGCATTTTTTTTTTTTTTTCCCTCCTTGCCAAAGCTACCCAGGGAGGTTGTGGGCCCAGCATACCCAGCCTGACCAACCTCATCCCCAAAGCTTTCCATCCTCTCCCCAAAAGCGGGGTCACTGCTGACGCCCCTCCCCCATCCTGCAGGGAGCTGCTGGGGCAGCACTACACCGAGACGCACTACTTGGCTGATGGCACGGAGATCACGGAGAAGCCGGACATTCAGGTACGGCGCTGGCTCCGGGGAGAGCAGTTTTCCCTGTCCTGCGGGGTGCCACCATGCCGGCGGCTGGTGCAGACCCCCCTTTACACCTCTCCTCTCTCTCGGCGGCAGGATCACTGCTTTTATCAGGGCCACGTGCAAGGCTACACCGACTCAGCAGCGAGCATCAGCACCTGCGGCGGGCTCAGGTAGGACCTCCGACTCCCCGGGGCACTGCGGCTGGCCAGAGGACAGCACCCAGCCTGGCCTCGGTGCACGCCACGGCGGTGCTCCTGGCAGCCGTGGTGCTGTGTAACGGTGAGCTGGTGTGACCAAGCCCCGGCCAGCCGGAGCTGTGCTGATGGAGGGAGCGCTCAGCTTTCCCCCGAGGAAGAGGAGACGACATCCCTTTTCCCGTTGGCAGAGGGAGTGCTGACCCCCCTGGCTCGGCGCCCAGCAGGAAAGACCCGTGGCGCTTTGCAGCTAAGCCTGCTGTTTCGGGGCATTGATTCATGGCACGGGATGAGACTAGAAGCCTGAGCACGGCAGGAGGTCCAGGCAGGAGTGCCCGCCCTGGGCAGTGAGGCACGGCTTGTCCCAGATCCATCCTCTCTTCCCAGGGCAGACTGGGCCAAACTCGCCCTGAGTGCTGAAGCCAGTGGCACAAAGGTGTGCTCGTGGCTTGCAGGCAGCCAGCATCTCCTCCGGGCCATGCCACGCTCCTAGAGCTGATGGTCGAGCGCCTTTCCAAAAGAAAAGGAAAACATCAGAAAGGTGCATGAGGCCAGCTGTGTCGCCCTCTGCCCACCGGCTGCTGCGTGTGCTGGTGCTCATTCCTCCAAAGCTGCCTTGGGTCTGCCTACGTTTCATGGCAGAGAGCATCCTTGCAGAGTAACCCAAGCCACCAGGTCCATGCAAGGTTGCTCAGTTTGCCATGGAAGGTTCGTGCTCTGCTCTGCTCTTTCTTTTAAGATGAGCTGGCAGCCCGACGTTGCAAGAGCGTAAGACTGTAAGGAAGGGGTCCCTTGCAGGGGGCTGTGTGAGGGGGACAGATGGTCCCTGGAGCACTGAGGGACCTGCGAGTGCCTCTCTGCAGGAGAAATACCTGCTGGAGCTGCGCGGCAGCCATCTCCTCACTCTGAGAGCAGGGGTTGTGTCTCGAGGCCTTGGCTTGCGCATACATGGGACACTCGATAGCCTTGCATAGCAGGAGGGCAAGATGTGCACGGGCAGGAGAGGAGACAGGGACGATACAGACAGGGCATGGGGGACACCTTGCGGAAAGCATCTTGAAGGCCAAGGCTGCTCAGCAGAAATGCTGTGTTAAACCTGGCCTGGTAGTGCTGGGCAGTTCTCCTCGCTGGACGCTGGGACATTTCTGCTGCCCAAAGTACAGGATACTCGCCTTGCTACCAGCCACGGATGCCGTGCCGCGGTTTGCTCCCTCCCAGCCCAGCAGCTGGTTTCCAGCCTCCCTAACAATCCTTTTGCTCAACCGGTGTTTCTGCAGCCTCCGAAAGCAAATGCTGTGGACATGTTCCCTATTGCTCCCCATCTCCCGGCATGTCCCAGGTCAGCTCGGTCCTGCAGCACCTCCTTGATGTGAGGCTGCAGGGAAGACGCATCCAGCCCCTTTTGCTGCTGTGAGCTCCTGCACCCCGTTCCTCCCTGCACGGTGATGTGGGGCTTCATGCACCGCTCAAGGGCTGCCTGGGGCTTTGCACTGAGTGTGGTGTCATCCATGTAGCCAGGAGGACCTGACTGTCACATCCCGCTAGTGGCCTGCACCCCTTCCAAGCTGCCTATGGGAACCGTGAAGGGGTGGGGTGGTTTCCTAGCTGGGATTTGGCAGCTGTATTTTGTATCACAGGCACTTGTGTGGGGGTGTGTAGGGTCTGTCCATGCCCTGCTGGGTACCTCCCCACCCTGACGCCTGCCCTGTCTCTTGGCAGTGGGTTTTTCCGAGTGAATGAGACCACCTTCCTGCTGGAGCCCCTGGAGGAGGACACGGCTGGCTGGCACGCAGTGTACAGAGCAGCTCACCTGCGGGGGAAACGCAGCACGTGCCGAGAGTCTGGTGCCACCCTGGAATATGACCACGAGCCAAAAATTCCTGCAGCCATGAAGCTCTACCGCTGGGTTAAGGATTGCTTTGCTTTCCCTTCCTGTAGTTAAGTTTGCAAGAGCCTAGGTCCTGTGAAGTCCAGGAGACGTGTGTGGCCATACCGCATCTCTTGAAGATGCTCCTCTTCCACGCATTGTCGGTTAGGTATCCAAATATGGGTTGCTCCTGGTGGGAACAAGTCCTCAGATCCTGTACCGTTAGCAGGAGCGTACCCCATGAGCTCCGTCCTGCCCACAGAGCCTCTCTTGTGCCTTACCCTGGTAGCAGGCTTGGGTTTTTCCTTGTATATTGGAAGATGTCTGAGACACCCAGCAAAGTAACATCAGAAAGCAGAGCTAGAAGACCTGCTTAACCTTGAATAACATTGGAAGATGCCCCAGGATCCAACTCATCCCACAGGAGGATCAACCACAGGGCTTGGCAAGCTGCAGAGCTGAGCCCCTCTTTGCACTCACTTTCCTCTTCCCTTCCAGAAATCAGCTCCGTTACAGAAAGGTCCCCGATATGTGGAGCTGGTCCTGGTCGTGGACAACGAGGAGGTAAGCGAGCTGGTGCCTGCGTTTTTGCTGTCGCCCACTGCAGTGAGGAGGTTGAAGCCAGCTTGGAAATCTCTCTGTGTCCTTCCCGTAGTTCAGGAAACACAAGGACTTGCGCACAGTGCAGAACCGCATGAAGGAAATCGTGAACCACGTTGACAAGGTGAGTCCAGGGATCGCGATCTGCCCTTCCTCGCTCCCACACGTGCCTCACAGCGCCAGCACGGGCATGAACGCGGCGGAGGAGGGATTGGCGTTGGTAGGGTGATGGAGCTGGAGCCTATCTCAAGCTCGTAGGTGGGCTGCCACACAGGGTGGACAACTCCCTTGTCCAACAGGGTGTGCAAAGTGGGCATGAGAAGCAACTCAGCCCTGGGTCCTCAGGAGCACAGGATGGCTGTCTCCTAGCTCCCTCATTAGGGAAGGGGGGAGAAATTTGTCCTTGTCACCCCCAGGAGCACGTCCCACGGCCATGCTCAAGCTGGAGCAGGTGCTAGCAAGGGGAGGGTGATGGATGCAGTGCGCCAAGGCCGGAGGGGGTTCTGCTTGCCTTGCTTCAGACTCTTTGGTCAGCAGCGTGGGAGCAGCATCCCAGCCTTCCCGGGCCAAGAGGGAGCCCAGAGGTCCGGGGGTATACGCCGTCTACGTGGGCGCCCCAGCTTGTGTTATTTATTGAAGGGGTGACAGAGCTGATATTGCACAGTGAGATGGGGTCCTGGGCTTGGTTGTGGTTCCCCAGGGGAGGTGGGACCTCCCCTCTGCTTGTGCAGCTCAAATCCAAGCACTCCCTCCGGGCTGTCTCCCACCCCAGCTTTATCAGCCTCTTCGCCTACGGGTGGCCTTGATCGGCTTGGAGGTGTGGAGCCACAAGGACAAAATCGTGGTCAGTCCCAACCCAGAGGTGACGCTGGACAATTTCCTCCACTGGCGGGAGGTTGAGCTGCTGCGGAGGAAGCCGCACGACAATGCCCAGCTGATCACGTAAGGACGGAGCGGGGGGGGCTGCCACCTCGCGATCTGTGCAGCCCTGCTGCCACCTGAGCCACGTGGCCATGGTGGCATCTCAATCCCACAGGGGCATAGACTTCCATGGCACGACCGTAGGGCTCGCCAAGAAGCTTGCGATGTGCACCAGGGACTCGGGCGGTGTCAACCAGGTGGGTCCCACTGCCTGGGCGTGCGCCGGGGGGGGGGGGGGGGGCAGTAGTGGTCCCACGGTCTGCATTCCCTGCACTGTGTTTTTCAGAGTGGGTCTCACCTCCACTGGTTTCCAGCTTTTCCCCCTCCACACCCTTAGGGCTAGATCTGGTTCCTGGCATCTCCAACTCTTGAGCAACTGACCCCAGAGAGGTGTCAGGGCCGCAGAGGAAGGGTAGCAGTGAGGACCCGGCTGGGTGCCTGCGGAGGGCTCTGGTATACCTGAGCCCTGAAGAGCCTCCCAGAGCAGCTCCATGGACACAGGGCTTCTCCCACCACCCATGAGGTGGCTGGGCCTTGGTTTGCAATTGCTCCTTGGCCATCCTGGCTGTGTTTCTCATCCCTCCGCAGGGAGGGCATCCTTTGCTGGAGTGGAAACAGTCAGCCATGGACCTGTGGTTGTCCAGAACCACCACAAAGCCTTGTTTCAGGGTAGCCACTACATGTAAGCTCACTTACACCCCTGAGAGCCCAGTCTGGAGGTCTTCAGGGGCCAGGGGCCCGAGTCCAGCTTTTGTCTTCCTTTACCTCAGCATGGCAGCTTTAGGGAACAAATTGCAGACAGGAGCAAGACCTGGCCCTGAGTGGTTGAAGAGCCCCTGTGGGGCCCATGGAGATGCTGTGGAGAGCATTTGAACCACTCTGCACTTCGTGTCCCACAGGACCACAGCACAAATCCTATCGGTGCTGCATCCACCATGGCTCACGAGATGGGGCACAACCTGGGGATGTCTCATGATGAAGATGTTGCTGGCTGCCGCTGTCCCATCCCCAAAGCTGATGGAGGATGTGTCATGGCGGCGAGTGTTGGGTGAGTGAAGGGGAAAGGGGAATATCTGTGGGCAGCGAATATCTCGATGTACCCTCCGGCACTGTGAGATGGTCAGGTCTGGGTGGGCACTTTGAAGGTCTGTTGGTGGCCTTCTAGCTTCTCCCTGGGCTGGTGGGCGCGAGGGCCCTCATCTCTGCTCATGCCTGCCTGTTTTTGTGCCCCTTCAGCTTGGTTTACCCCAAGCTCTTCAGCCGCTGCAGCGAGCAGGACATGTGGCAGTTCCTCGGGGACCCCAGGACCAGCTGCCTGCTGAACGTCCCCAGGGCAGATGAGCTGTACGGGGGGCCAGTGTGTGGCAACCAGTTTGTGGAGCGGGGAGAGCAGTGCGACTGCGGCACACCAGAGGTAGGGACAGTCCCTGAGAGCCGGGGAAGGAGCGTGGGTGGCGGGGACCTGAGACCTGTGGCTGAGACTCGGAAAAGGTTGTGCAAGCCTCTTCCCTGGACATCGTGCTTTGCAAGGCCCATTTTCCTCATGTTCCTGATGCTTCTGCTGAAAAATAACTTGGGGGGGGATATTCATTATCGTGGGTGCGTGCCCCCACTTCATGTAGCTGGCTGTGATTCTAGCAGGAGCATGACTAGGAAAGATGGACATCGCCCCAGCATCGCCTCCAAAGAGGTGATCCAGGGAGGGGGCTGTACTGGCACGTTGTCCTCTGGAGAGCCGCGCTCAGCTTTTCCTCGTCCCTAGCAGCCCATCACTGCATCGGAAGGGGGGGGATTTGAGACAAACAGCCGGGCGCTGTCCCTGGGATAAATCTCTGGGTCACAGCCCTGCTCTGGGACCTGAAGGGATGCTCCCCCGATGAAGAGAGCACAGAGATCCTCCTTTTTTCTCCTTCCTGGAGATGTGCAAAGGGCGCTACCAGAGAGCACGGTCCCAGGCCAGGCAGGGAGCACGGTCCCAGGCCAGGCAGGGAGCACGGTCCCAGGCCTCATCTTCTGGAAAAAAAAAAAAAAAAAAAAAAATTCTTGTCCTTCCGTTTGGTGTTGGGGTAGAGCGTCGACAGGAACGGTTCGCACCTGGGACGGTGCTGTGGTTTGGTGCCGTGGTTCAGCCTGTGGCGGCTGCGCTGCCGTTGGCACCGGGTGACCCGGCGCCTGGTCCCCCCCCCGAATGGAAGGAAAGGGCGTTCCAGGGGGCTTTGGCAGGTCGTCAGGCCCCCCCTCTCTTGCAGGAGTGCTCCGACCGATGCTGCAACGCCACCACTTGCCAGCTGAGAGAGGGAGCCGAGTGCGCCCGGGGGGGCTGCTGCCAGGACTGCAAGGTACGGGGGGGACCGGCTTGGCCGGGAAGGGAGCTGCTGGGTGCGCGGTCCTGCCCGGGCTCCGCTGGAGCTTTCGGCAGCGGGAAGGCATGCCCACAGCCAGCGAGGGGGCCTGAGGGACCTCTCCAGCAGCCTGCGCGGAGCAAATCGCACCCAGTGGGCTGGGGGAAATCACGCTCCCCATTCGAAGCGCTCACTACACAGGCTGTCAGCGTCTTGCGTGGGAAGCAGTTCGGAAGGTGAAGCAGCCTCTGCTTCTGGCATCTGGAGCCCAGGTCCCCTGGCTCTGTGAGGTTGGGTGCAGGATGGAAGGTGCTGAAGAACTGGGCCATGTTCAGAAGGGATCAGCGTGGCCCATTCCTGATTTGGGAAGCCAGCCTGCCTCTTCCTCTCCATTTGTCCAAGAGAAAGTTGTTACACGCCTTGGTCCCTGCACACAGGCATAAGAAACGCCTTGATGTGAAGAGGCAGGGCTGGAGGGGGACCCCAGGGCAAGTCCAGACTAAAAGCAAACCGCAAGGTGTTGCCTGCACAGGAGAGACTTAACTATGGGAAAACCCAGCCTGAGGCCTGGCGTGGTGTCTCGGTCCTGTCCTGTAGCTCCGTCAGCAGCAAATGTCTTCGTGACAGAGCAGCACGAGCTGCTGCGTCTGGATCTGCGGGGTGCTGGGACACATGCCAAAGCCCCGGGCTGTGGTGCCTGTGTGGACCTGGGGATGTGAGGGCACCAAGGCAGTGCCGACATCCCCTTTTCTGCGCAGGTGAAGGCTGCCGGTGTGCTCTGCCGCGCCAGCAAGAATGACTGCGACCTGCCCGAGCACTGCACGGGCCGCAGCGCCGAGTGCCCGGAGGATGTCTTCCAGGAGAATGGCATCTCCTGCCAAAACGGCAATGGCTACTGCTACAACGGGGCCTGTCCCTCGCACAGCGAGCAGTGCCGCACCCTCTGGGGCACAGGTAGCTGCTCCCCCACCCTGCCCACCCTCCTTGCCCCGCACGCTGGGTGATGTGCCTGGAGCCCTGGATCCTCAGGCCGTGACTGTGCTCAGCTGTGGTCCCCACTGCATCCCTAGCTGGGTGCCATGGCTGCATAGCCACTGGTGCCAGCGCCGCTAGCTTGCTGCGGGCTTCGGCTCCGTGTGACCCTTTCCGTGTGTCCTGCAGAGGCCCAGGTGGCTCCTGATGTCTGCTTTAAGCACAACAGCGAGCAACACCTTCACCTCCACTGCCTCACTGAGTATGGGAAGCGGCCCTGCAGCCCCAAGTAAGGAGCTGGGGACGGGGCGGGGGACGGGTGTGGGTGTTCGTGTCCATGTCTGGTGACAGCACCGCAGAGCCGAGCAAAGCTCCCCAGCCCCATGCCACCCCCGCTGCTGGTGCTCATGGCTGCTTCTCCCGCAGGGATGTGAAGTGTGGCACGCTGCTGTGCCTGAGCGACAACGCCAGCCCCGTCCTCGGCGGCGGCTCCTATTCCCTCTTCTTTGGCCGCTTCAAGTGCAAGGCAGTCATCGCCAGCAACGATGCCAATGAGGTGATGGCCAAACTCAGGCTGGTGCCCACCGGTGCCAAGTGCGGAGAGGAGATGGTGAGTGTGCTGGCGGTCCTGCTGGGGCGGCGGGGGGCGGTGGCTGCCGGCCGCAGGGACCCGGGGCAGCCTCAGAGCCCCCCTGCCTGCCCCCAGGTCTGCTATGCTGGGCGCTGCCAGAACCTCCTGGTCTACGGCAACAAGAACTGCTCGGCCAAGTGCAACAACCATGGGGTACGCTGTTGGACCGTTCCCCTCCCAGAGCAGCCATGGGGCCCGGGCAGTGGTCCCAGCCCCTATGGTGTGTCCCCCACCGTGACAGTTTCCTCCCTTATCTCAGGTGTGTAATCACAAACGGGAGTGTCACTGCGAGCCGGGCTGGGCAGCGCCCTTCTGCGAGCAGAAGATTTCAGGGGTGGTGGCAGGTATGGCATCCCCTATGCGTGGCCGGCACCAGCTCCCTTGGCCCGATGCGTGTGCTGGGGAGGGAGCCTGGGGAGGGGTGGGTGCCCTGCCGCAGTGCTGGTGGGTGCTGCTCCATCCCCGTGGGGTGCCCCCAGTGCGGGGCTGCCTCTCCCAACACTGACCGGGTCTCTACAGGGAGCAGCAGCATGGTCTTGGCGGCCGTGCTGGCCGTGCTGGGGCTCTCCGGCATCCTGCTCGGCATTGGCATTGTGCTCCTCAGAGGCAGGGGGACGACACTTTTCCAGAAAGGGTAATTCCCCCCCCTCCTCTGCCCTCCCACAGTGGGGCTGAGCCGTGGCCGCACAGGCTGAGCTCAGGGGGTGCCTGGGGCTGCCCCCCCCCCATTTTTCCTGTGCCCCACAGGACCTCCAGCCTGCCCGCTCCCGGCCTCGCCAACCCGCTCTTCCAGGACGGTGGCCGGACGCGCCCTCCCCGCCACCGGCTGTCCCGCCATGACATCGGCCGCCCCAACCTGCTCAGCAGCACGGCGGCCCCGCGGGACGCCCGGCCCCTCGGGCCCTGCCGCCCGGCCCCGAAGGTAAGGGAGCTGAACAGAGCCCTGGCGCGGGGCGGCCTCTGCGGCGGGGGCAGGGGGGCGGCCTCTCAACCCGTATTTTCTGACCCTGCAGCCACCGGCGCCAGTCCCCCAGGTGACGTCTCCGGGATGGCCCCTGCAGGTAACCACCCCTCCAAAAGCCTCGTGGTGGGGGGGCCTGTCCTTCCCACGGCTGGGGGCTGCCCCCCGGCCTGGCCAGCCCCAGATGTGTGGGTCACATCCATAGGTGGCCCAGGCGGCTGATGACTTGGGGGCAACTCCCTTCCTCTACCTCCTGTCCCCCTCTGGGTCCCTTCTTGGTGCCCAGGCGAGGGACTCGGGTGTCTCCTCCCACCAGGTGAAGCCGAAGCCGCCCAGCAAGCCTCTCCCAGCACTGAAGAGCAAGGCGGGGTGCCACGGGGAGGAGCAGCCAGGACCAGCCCTCCCTCACCCCCCACCAACACCCTCCCCAAAGGTGGCCCTGAAGCCGCCCCCGGCCAGGAGGTGACCAAGGATGCTCCATCCACCACCATGGCTGAGGAGTTGCTGGTTCTGGCGCTTGGGTGGCACGGCTGGGGAGCCACCGTCTCGCTTCCACCTTTACTTGAATTGCTTGTTGGACCCTCCCCCCGGAGGGCACCAGTGTTTACAGATATTTGAATTGTGCCTTAACAGACTTTGTAGCCTCATGGCTGGCCTAGGGCGAGCTGTCAGCTGGGGCTTTGTGAGGAGACCGGGCGCAAGGACGATGCCAGCTCTGGTCTTGAGGCCGGTCCCGAGTTGGTCCAGGCTCTCCTGAGCCCTGGGAGCTGCTGCCTTCTCTCCCGACACCCTGAATGGGCCCTGCTCCTCCTGCCCCTTCCCTGCTGGGGCTGCGGCATCACTCGCTGGGCTTGCTGGGGCAGGAGGAGCACTGCACCACGAGGACCATGCCCGGGGGCCACTGCCCTGGCTGGGGACAGTCATGGGCGGGGGGGGCGTATCTTGCCCTGGGCTTTGGCAGGTCCAAGCCAGGTTTGGTGCTCCCTCCCTGGATTTTAGCTCTGAAGTTACCACTTGAGTTACTGTTCTCCTGAAAGGGAATTTCCTGGGAGCCTTTTTACTGCAGCCGTTAACTTATAACCCTTGTGTGACCATTTTGAGCCATCTGTTGTGAGACCAGGCCTCCCTGTTTTTGATATAATTTAGGTTGAAGGTTTTTATACCAATAAAGACTGAAGGTAGTGGTGTCATGGGGTGTGTTGGGGCAGGAGGGTGGCAGTGGGCAGGGAGCCCTCCGGGGCTCAGGGTGGATTGAAATGGGTGGAGCCAGCAGGGGCAAGGGCTTGAGCTCCCAAATCCTGCGCCAGAGCCACGGCAGCCCAACAGCAGTGCTTCCTGCCAGCTGTGGGGAGCGAGGCTGTCACAAGGGCTGCGGGATGTCACAGCGAGTCCCTGTGACCCCCCCCCCAGCCCCAGCCCCCACGACAGGCCCCAGGCTCGCTCTGTGACCGAACTGGCCCCTGTGACTCCCACCACCAACTCGGCACCAACCATCCTAGTCAAAGACAAGTGTTCATGCTTGCAGGCAACATGGATGCTCAGGGACCAGCCCAGAGTCCCCAAGGACACCGCTTGCACCCAGCAGGCATGCCTGCCTGGGAAATGCTCTCACACCGGCTGCATGCGAGCAGCATGGCAGCTCGGGGGGTGGCCCAAGGACCAGCACAGCTCAGCTCCCACCACAGCCTTTGAAAGATAACAGCAGAAACCCAGCAGGACTGTAAGTGCTGCTGCTCAGCACCATCCTGTGGTTTTCTTTGAGCCCAAGCTGTTCACGGGGCTCCTAGGGTGGCAGTCACTGCAGCTGGGGACATGCATAGGTGCCTACAGTGACACCGGCCCTAGGACACATAAAGCCACCAAGGAAATGGTAACAAAATAGTTTTATTCTGCTTTATCAAAACAACACTGTGCATGTAAACTTGAACATATGTATTGTGTTTCCTTAAAGAAGGTGCAGATCCAGTGGCAGACCCCTTTAGTCACACGAGCACACAGGCCTTTCAAGTGGGGAGAAAACCCAGTTCAAAACCATGTTCCTGCTCCACAGCTCCCATCTCAGACAGGAGCAAAGGCCAGAGTGGGGTGTTAAAGCCTTGGCAATTCCCTCCTCTTGCACCTACTCAGGCTTCTGAAGTGGTGGCCGGGAAAGCAGGGAGGGATGGAGGAGGCTTTGCAGAAGGCACCGAGCATCACGCACGTGTTGCTGCAGGACTTCAAAGCACAGCAGCATCCCCAGGTCTGCCTCCGACCATGCAGGTAGGAGATGGCTGATGCATACCCAACCAGAGCAGGATGACATTCAGCCAGAGTGACAGCCACTAATGGCAAAGCCATGCATCCACCTGGACGGCTGCAGGGAGGCCCAGCAAGGCTCAGATCCACAGGGAAGCAGCCCTTCCTGCAGTGGCCGGGAAGGTTTTCCTGCTCCCTGCACAGGAATGTGAGCTGCCTGGTTATTGCTTCTAGCAGTTCCCCTTGCGCCCTTGCTTCTTGTCATTCCCAGGCTGGCAGAACTTAACCTGTCCACCCTGCCTGATGCCCAGGGTTTGATGCCAGCACTGGGTAGTGCCCAACCCCACCAAGTACCACACGGAGATAAGTCTACAACTCCCCCAGGAGTGCTTCTGTTCTAAAAAGCCTGCCTTCATCTCAGAATTCAACCAAAGCAACTGCTGCAGCCAGCAACACCAAGGAGGTGGAGGGTCAAAGAGATACAACTCCACTTGCTCCTCAAAGCCCTTCCCACAGGAGAAATGGGACCTTGCAAGTCAAACGGCACTTCTAGGAGACATTTCGAACACCACAGCTACAAGATACGCTGCCGTCTCCTCCTGTCCTGGTACCCCCCTTCCCCTGGGGAGGGCACTGCAGGGTCTAACGGGGCTAATGCTGTGCCTGCCCACTCCTCTACTGTCATCAGCCATGGGTTTCAGCTCTGCCCTGCCTGCTGGCCAAGCTGCCTTCCAGCATGACATGCAGACATCCTTCCTGCTCCTCTGCCCACCCAGTGTCCTTCGAAGGCTGCTCTTCGCCAGGAGAAGTTTGCCGAAGCCTTTGGCAGGTGAAGACATGACCCCCCCATGCAAAAGCTCTGCTTAGTGCTCCCGAGGCTGGGATCTGCAAGGCACGTGGCTGTGCCACAACCCCTGTGCGCCAGGCGTGTAACCTGAAAACTGGAGAAACTCTCCTCCTGGCAACAACAGTACCCTTCTTCTCATCCTCAGAGCACAAGGCGGCATGCTTCACCCATGACCTCCCTGGAAGCTGGGACTGGTGCTCAGCACCTTCAGCTGGCCTCTCAATGGGGCAGGGTCCTGGTCCCTGGCTCCTACCATGGCTGTGTTTGAAGAGGAACTGGTATCTTGGAGCCGAGCACCAAATGGGCCTTGGGAGTCTGCTGACAGATGGGGGAAAGAAAGACCACCCAAAACTGCTGCAAATTCCTGCAATCATGTATTACCCAAGCTGGCCAGCAGCAGGAGAGGCAGGGTCTGCCCCAGAGATGGAGGAGAGGCAGCCAGGGCAGGAGTTGAGACAGCGTAAGGCACGGTATGTTACCAAACTTCCTTGAGGAAAGACACCGCCATCCTCCAAGTCAAGCCACGCAGGAGAGGAAATCAGCACTGAAAAGCCTGAAGCCCACACAACTCGTTTGGGGAAATCATTAGCAGAGGCAAAGTTCAGGCCATTTGTTTTGGGTTGAGCATTTCCCCAAGGCAAAAGCTAAGCACGTTCCTCCCCTTGCCGTGAGGCTGCAGATGGTGCCAGGGACAGAAGATCTCAACGCCAGCACCAACCAGCCAAGTGCCCAGTGTCACCACCACCTGGCCTGACCGATGAACCGTGCCAGGGCCGAGCGCTGCACCTGGCTGCAGCCAAGGGGACAGGAAAGCAGGATGAACGTACAGATATCCCAGGCTGGCAGTCTCTGAACACACAGGAGGTTCAGAGGCAGGCAATGCTGCAGTGCTACTAGCTGGGGAACGGCACTCCAGCTCAAGCTCTTCTCAGTCGCTTCCCCAGCTATCGCCTTCCAGGATCGTCGCAGAACGCAGTGAGGAACAGGTCCTAGAAACAAGCACATCCTCACAGGCCAGGGGGAGGACAGAGGAAAAGAGGAAAGCAGATTGGACCAGCAGATTTCTCCCCCGAGCACATCTCTTTCTCTCAGCCTGCAGTGGCACACGGGGAGCAGGGGCTGGATATGTTACAATGCACACCAGAAGAAAAGATCTTCACTGCTCCTGAGTCAAAAGCCCTGCAACACAGCAAAGCCTGGTCAGTGATGAGAGGACCACGAACACTCCCACCGCAGCTGTTCAAGGACACACGAGGCAGGTCCCACTTCTTCTTGGAGCCATGGATTTTGCACCGGGGAGCAGTGACGCCTCACCTACTTTACAGCTGAGGTGTCAAAACATCTGATCTGCAGCAGAGCAGGGTCCCTTCACTCTTCACTTTGCCAGCAAGGCAGAGCAGTGGAAATTCAGCCCCCTTTCCCTGGTGAAGAGACTTACAGAGAAGCTGGGGTCTGAGCAAAGATTTCCCAGCTCTGTCCCAACCAGCTGCTTGGAGATGCTGCATGGACTCTGAAATCTGGTTTAGGGTGCAAGATGAAACCCAGCCACCCAGCTGAAACATACTACAGTCAGTCACGGGCAGCCAGCGCGAGGCTCTTGCTTGGAGAGGGGGAGTTACAGAAGCCTGTTAGAGATTGCTTGCTCCGAGTTACTATCTAGTGCCACTGCCTACAGGAAAGATTATGGCTATGCAGAACCTATTCAAATAACCTATTCCACACCAAACCACTCCTTGCCAGGCCTTGCCCTGAGCAGGAACACACAGCCTCCGCTGGCCAAGGAGAGCCCACTCCACTGCAGTCCTTGAGGAGAGTTAGCGCCAGCAGAAACCTGCCTTGGGAGTCCACAAAGCGAAGCCTCATCGGTAGGACGAAGGAAACCTCTTCACTCAGCCTCAACGAGGAGCACTGGGGAATGACCAGTGTGCAGCAACATAGCATTCAAAGACACATCTCTTACCTCCAGAGTAATGCTTGCTAAATAATTTCACCTACTGCGGAAGGCTTTCCTGGTGTCTGTCTTTTAATACTCCAGTATAGTTATGTTAGTACAGGATTATCCCTCATTTGGAAGCACCAATTTAATAGGGGAAGAAACGGAAGAGGCAGAGCACTTGCAATGTGTTGCTAGAAGAAAATCAACCCAACTGCCACCTATACACAAGATGTCCACGCATGCGCTGCATCCGCCCCGCCAGCACAGGGCAACACCCCCATTCACAGCTGGGCTAGTTGTTGAGCTATACCAGGTATCCCTTCTACCTCTGTCAGCCAGTGCTTTCCTTTGCTCTGAGGTGGCTTTCTCCAGAGGTCTCCGGGGCCTCCTGTGAAGGAAGGCTGGTTTCTTGGGCAGTCCTCAGATTGGCTTGCTGGAAGGCAGAGGTATCCAGAAACACACTGGGGATGCGGTCACCAAAATACAGCTTGCTGTTCGCAGCTATCGCTTGGTATTTCATTAGTTCCAGATACTCGGGGGTAAGTTTCAGCTACAAAAAGAGAAACCAGAGACTGTAAGAGAGAACCTTCTGGGCCCTGCGTTATTAGAACGCAGGCAGCTGCTTCCTGGGACATGGGTTGTTAAATCAGGTATTTTTCCAGTGCTGGCCACCTGAACCTCATCTGCTGTGCAGAGGAAAAGAGTAAGCACGTCCTCTTTGACCAGCTTTCAAGTGCTCACCTTGTTGGAATCTGCCAGCTTCCGAGCAGTGTAGTACTCTGCATCAGCTTTTGCTTTCTCTCTTGCTAGGAACGCAGCATCTGACACAGCAACAAAGGATGGTCAGGAAAAGAAGCATCAGCAAGTGAATACCCCATCACATCAAGCACCTGAGCCAGGGAGGAGCTGACCCAGCTGCGCCCGCGACACAGCCAGGCTGGCCGCGTACCTGCGCTGCTGGCCTCTTGGAGAGGTACCTGCAAAGGGGAGGAATGACCCCAGTGCATAACCTTGTGCTACTGCACCCTTTATTATTTTTGCAGGATGGCAATGCCTATCAGCTCAGTTCTGAGGTTCCTCTACCTGCCACCACCACTAGCTGGAAGATGACCCCAGCAGCACGCTAGCGCCACAGTTACCTTCAATCTCAGAAATTCGCTTCTCCGTCTCCTTCTCCATTATCTTCTGTTGAAAGTGAATCCTGGCCACCTGAGCAGCCTTCTCTGCCTCTGCAATCACAACAGGCTGAGCTCAGACATTCACCTCTCAGGGCCTGAGCATGCAGCACCCTGACCCCAGCACCTGGTCGCAGAATCTGCCACGCAAGTAGTTTGCTCTCTGCTGCCTCCCTTTCTGCTTCGATCCTACAGTGCCAGTTTGTACTCCCAAGCAATTACAGAAAGAAAACGCAGTGCTGATGTTCCTGGAGCTGCACAGGCTGACATCCCTTTTACAAGCGCGATTCCCCCTGGCACAGGGATATTCAGCTTCAAGCCCAAGCAGTTTTTCTGGCAGAGCTGTTACCTCTTGGCCAGCTGTAGGAGCAGCCCTGCTGTAGAACAGAGGTGTTCGCTGCTCTGCTGCTATGGGGAGGGAGGTGGGATGTAGATACTGCAGCACAAACATTCGTGTTTTCTAAACGACTGACTGCTGGTGCAGCCTGGCCGTGCTTCCTTCAGGGAGCTGTCAGCAATGCAAGACAATGTCCTACCCTGGCTTACTGGGGCAAGTAGGAACGGAAATTCAGTCTGGCCCCCATCTGCTAGTACTCCCAACTGGTGACATACCAATGAGTGCTTTCTTCCGGTCTGTCTCTGCCTCCTTCTCTACTACCTTCTGCTTCTGGGCTGCAATCAGCAGCTTGGTCTTCTCAGCCTCCCTGCAGGGTGAGAAACACTATCACAGGGAAACTGAACTGGGGAGCAGCTCTGCAAACCAGGGCATGAGAGGCCGGGGGGACAAGAAGCCGACCAGTTGCCAGCATCATGTCCTCACAGCCACGAGGACGAGATCTGCCTTCAGCTGTATGAGCACATGCATAGCCAGCAGGTTAAAGGAAGGGATCATTCCCACTATTTGGCACTGGTGAGGCCACATCTGGATAATATACACAGTTTGAGGCCCTCAGGACGAGGACCGAGTCCAGTGCAGGGCTACTGCAGATACGAGGTGGAGGCCAGGGCACACAAGGAAAGGCTGTGGGAGCTGGGCTTGCTCAGAGAGAGATGGTGAGGTGAAGGGGGAGCCAATGGCATCTCCCCCTGCCCAAAGGGGTCCCGGAGATGCCAGGGCTGGACTCTACTTGGAGGGGCACATCGAGAGCCCCAGAGGCACCAGCACAAGCTGCAGCACAGGAAACCCCGGCCAGCCCCAAGGCCACAGCCCCTCCCCATGCGAGTGGGGCATCCCTGGGATGGGGTCCTGAGCAGTGGGGGGTCCCCATCCCCAGGGATGCCCAACTCGCCCAGACACATCCCCCAGTGATCAGCTGCAGCTGTGATATTGGCCCTGCTTTGGGAAGGGGCTGGAACAGATCTCCACAAGTATGTATTGGATTGAAATCTGTCTGCAATTATGTGAGTTTGCTGGAGGGGAACTTATGGGTGAGACATCAAGACCCCTGAGCCCTCAATTCAGTTTGTAAGTCTTCTACAGGTTCTCTGTAGCGCATCAGTGTCCCCTCTACATAAAGGAGTAGGAATATAGCCTTGATACTGACTCTACATGCTAACAACCACCTTTGTGAAGGGCTGAAAGGCTTCAAGGTGAAAGAGCTATGGAAAAGGAGAAACAGAAGGCACAAGTGCACCTAGCCGAGCACATGCTGACTAGAGCCCACCTCTCACCTCCTGAGCACTAGGTAAGAGCTTTCTAACAGCATTATGCCTGTGCTGGACCGTCAAAACCAACATATACAATTTTATGTACAGCTACTCACATTAGCTCAAAATTTCTTCGGATGGCTTCTGGGATTTTGGGTTTTGTAACACGCACAGCCTATGAAAGAAAAAGTGAGTGCATTTTAAATTAAACATTTGGATGCGAGCTGCATAAGAAATGTCTTTGCAAAACCAGCTGTAGTGCTCTGAACATCTCCATATTGATCCAAGATCACACATAATGTTTCCCAATCCTTTTGTACAACACAGCTGAGCACTGCCACTCTCACAGAGGTGCCTTACATTTGTATTTTCCACCTTTGCACCTTTTTTGGCACCTAAGTGATCAAGTAAGGCCTGTGGAATAGACTGCTAAAGAGGTCCACCCCCTTTGTTAGAAGCAGCTTAGTTCTCCACCCCAGAGACTCTTCAAACACCGTCAGACAACACTTCCCAAAGTAGTGCTCAAGAAAGGGGCTCACAAACCCAATGAAATGAAATTGAGGAGCGAGACTTGCAGAACAGAGGCAGGGCTATGAGCTCAGAAATGGGTTTTCCAGCAGGAAAGCTTGCAAAAGCAACAACACAATGAGAGACATAGCAGTGAAGACAGAGGAGAGCAGCAGGGCAAGGGTGGCAGCTGGGAACTGCTGTTGTTTGCAACTGTGGATCACTGACAGTGATGTGCATGGCAATGCTGACACCACAACTCAGGTACATGCCAGAGACAGCCGCTAAGCTGCTCTGCAGAGGACTCTCTCTGAAACATGAAGGAAACACCCCCAGAGGCAGGACCAGGAGCTACTGCTGCTCATCTGGCCTGTTGTGCGGCTCGTTATTGAGCTTTGGGAGATGCGGATTGACAGTCCACAGCTGTACAATTGCTTCACAACCCTCCTGCTCCATCGCAATTGTAGATCTAGTGCTGAACCTCCTGCTTGTCTCTGGGGTCAGTAAGTCTGCAAAGAACCGAGGGGCTTCCACAGCAGGGAATGGGATGCAGACACGTCTAGGCAAGTCATCATGTGCAGTGTGAAAAGGGAACCGTTTCCATGTGACAGGCACCCTGGCCCTGGCAAACGCCCTGCCTGGGGAGAAGGGGCCAGCCTGTCATCAAAGCAGGACACTTGGAAATCACAGAATGCTTTATGTTGGAAGGGACCTTCCAAGATCATCAGTCCAACTGCCTCCCGCCACGGGCAGGGACATCTGCCACTCGATGAGGTTGCTCAAAGACCCATCCAACCTGACCTTTAACACTTCCAGTGATGGGGCATCCACAACTTCTCTGGGAAATTGTTCCAGTGTCTCACCGCACTTACCATAAAACATTTCTTCCTTATCTAAACCTACCCTCTTTCAGTTAAAACCATTGTCCCTTGTCCTGTCACTACAGGCCTCAGTAAAAAGCCCTCTTTATACACTGAAAGGCCGCTTTCCCTCCCTGCATGCAGCCAGCCAGCCTAGCTAAATGTGGCAACAAGAATGGCAGAACAGGTTTGGTCTCACTCTTCCCTACAGTGGAGATCTCCAGAGATTTCCATCTTAGCCCTTGCAAGCCTAAGGTATATTTTTCCCCGTTCGTTACCCTGAACCTCAACATGCCAAAAAGCCAGTATGTCCCATAGCCCAGCTAAGATTAAACGTGGATTTCTAACATTAAGTGTAATCAGAAAATCACTTAAGATGTAACATATTTCCCTAACTCTGGTACAAGCGCAGAGAAGATTAAGATCTCTTTTCTTTTGCAATTACCCATAGGAACTGCGCTGGCACACTGGAGCATCCAGCTCTTCAGGGGTGCCAAAGGCAGTTTAAATAAAAACATTTTCTTGCTCTTTGCAAATTAAATCCAATACCTGCAGGTCTGTGGCCTAAAAGGTCCTTTTCTCTACTCTTCAGGTCTTCCCCTAGCATAAAACTAGCATTTAGAAGTGGTCACTGTCATATGGACAGTCTTCAACTGAAAGACCTCAACTCAACTATTTCATGTTATGTGGAACACTGAAGCAAGGAACCTCATCAATCTAGTTAAAGGCGAGCAAATTAAGAGGTGGAAAAAAGAATAATCTTTGTTAGGGAATGAACCTACCTGGATAGTGAGACCAGGTGCCATGGCATTGAGATCTTTCTGCAGGGCCAACTTCAGATTCTCATCTATCTGATCTGTGTTTGGAGGACAAGAGAGACACCACTTAGCTTATCATAATTTCTCCTACAGTTTGCGTGGTAGAGAGTCAGCTGGCCTTGAAGAGCAGGTATCTCTACGGTGTAAGATAAAGATGCTTTTTGAGATTATTCAGTACATTGTTTCCCCCTCTATACCCCCTGGAAAATGTTCCTGAGAGGAGAGCCAGACACTAGCGCCTCTAGAAAGGTTCAGCTATTGCTGAACTCATGGTATCTGAGCTGAGGGCAAATGGCTTCAGCGTCTCAGCAAGAGAAAGCACCCAGAGCCTGCGGCTGAACTCTATTCCTTCCTGAGCAGAGCCACACCAACCCTGCTGCCAGCAGCAAGCTCTGCCTTAAGTCTCTAGGGACTTGCAGGATCCAGTACTTGCTACTGAAAAAAAAACGCATTTAGTCACTTCCAAGCTCCAGGAAGATCTTCCCACAGAAATGGCCAGTTATGAAGGGATTAAGCTGCATGTACTACCAGGAAACTCCTCTCTGACTACAGATATTTGGCAAGTCCAAGTACAGCATTTAAAGATTTACCGTCTTTTAATATTAAAACTTGGACAACCTTTTATCTTCCATAAACCCATTTTCCCCTGTTCTACCACTCAAGAAGGAACGCAATACTGTTATGTCTTTGCAGGCACAGGTAGGTACGGAGAAGCAGAACATTAAATTTGCTAATTCCTGAACCACTGCTACCCCCTTGTGAAAAAAATAGAGCATTGCAATGAAGTGAGAGCACGTCCCTCCTGGCTCTCATTTGCTAAAAACAGCCAGAAGGAAGCTTTTAAAGTAAAAAAGTCAATTCAGCAACAGAACAGGGGCCCAAAAGTCAAAGTAGACAAGACAAAACCATCATCATAGTGAACGCAATGGGCATGACTGCACGCACAAGAGCAGGGTGGCTACTTTGTGCATCCAGAATTCAGTCCTAAGTGGAAAAGAACTGAAATCAAATTCCCATGTGCAGATGTGGAAAGACAAAGAAATCTGAATCATTAAGGAGTAAAGTTACATGGGAAGCGACATATGGATATATAAGGAGCTGGATTCTAGACTTCAACTCCAGCACAGAGGCTGTTTGCTCACAGGAAACCTGCTGTAACATATTCCACAGCAGAACAGAGAGATCACACAGCCCTTGGCGAGTGCGTCCAGCTGCCATCCACTTACCGAACAGCTCAATGTACACTTCCTGCAGGGTATGGGCACTGCAGAACTGATTCAGCTCATGGTGGATTTTGTTGAAGATCAAGGTCTTATCGTAGTCTGCAGTGTAGTTTCTCACAATATCATACACTGAGGAAGCAAGAGATATTATCACAGGTCACCACTGACGTGTACTGCTTTCTGCAATGCCACGACTGCAGAACAACAGCTCAGGGTATTAGGAAAGTAGTGCAGCACTGGGACAGGTGAGTGGGGGATGCCCGTCCTTCGGAGTTTTCAGGACTTGGCTGGGCAAAGGTACAGATGCCCTGCCCAGCTGTTAGCGAGAAGCCTGCTGTGAGTGGGAGGGAGGTCAGAGGAGAAACCTGCGGAGGGCAGAGGTCCCCCTCCACCAGTGCTGCTGGGATTATATGACTTCAAAGAGCAGATATACTGCGTGGTCCTGTTTTACAATCTGCATAAACAAATGAAACAGTAAAGCCTGTCCAGGGCCTTGCATGCATAGGAACAGACACTACTACAAGGTGAAAGTAAGTATCATTCCCACAGTTACAACATGAATTCACCCTTCAATGCCTCAGCAATGCTAGCACTTTGCATTAAGCTATGCTGCTGAAATAAAAGCAGTGTGGGTCCTTGGTTCAGCAGCTGGTGAAATAGGGCAGCAAGAAGCTCCTACGCGGGCTTTGCCTTCACAATTTTCCCAGGAGCTGAGCTGGCAAGCACCTGAGGGCTGTGTCCCGTGTATTTAGTTTCACAGGTAGCCTCCCCTTCAGCAGCAATAGAACTGCTTGAGCACCTGTCATGTTTCTGGATGTACAGGGGAGAAGCAATCCTAGAATTTACTTTCACCTTTGCGTATCTGTGGCTCTTCAAAAAGCTTGCAGACACACGCATGAACTAAGCGCTATGGTACTGGGAACCGTAAGGATAACAAAACACAGAAAACGAAGTTTTGCAAACTAAGATAGAGCAGCTACGGGAGGAGCGAAGACAGTCACAGTGCTGCTTGTTGAAACAGGACAGGAAATACCTGCATACGGTGCCAATTTATTCACAACTTCTATCCGGTCAATGTAGATCATAACACCACCACTGTAAGTAAAAAGTAGAATTCATGAATTATTACTGCAGCTGTTAACAGCGTTCTGTATTGAAAGCAAAGTCATCTTTTTCCCTCTTCTACTAGATTCTACTAAACCTACCCAGAACAATTCCGACCTCCTGAGCATTTTGCAATTAGATGGCAGCAAACCCCAGCTTTGTACAGACTGGTCCCTCTCTCTGCAGAAATCAAAAGCGTGCTCCAGCAAGTCTGCAAAGCACTTTCGCTTCACCTTGTTATCTCCTACTTAGGAAAATGTTTTTGAACAGGAATGTATCTGCAACTGTCAGAAAGGGAGAGTCCAGCACAACGACGGGAAGGCAACAAGGACAGCAGACGACACCTCTAAGCAGCAGAGCAGACACAAACTGCAGACGCACCACAGCTCGTCTAGGCAGCAAATACATTTTAAATAGAAAAGCCCCCAGTTTAAGTTCATGCGTTCACTAACTCCAGCAGGAACCTGGCAAGGCCCCTGTTAGAAAGGAAGAAACAAAGCACATAACAGACTTTAATTCACCTTCCCTGCACCACTGTCATGTTGCAAACAGCTCTCCAGTAACACCACAACCGTGCACACATGCCCAGGCCTGTGCACTGTCAAGAAGCTCCAGACACCCCATCGGAAGAAGCCTGCAGGCAGCCCTCTCCCCAAGGAGGTCACATGCTGCCAGACTGGCAGAGAAAAGACGGAATCAACAGCATTCCTTGTGATCTTCTGAACCTGCTTTCCTCCTCCTGATTTGTTCCAGTCACCTTAGGGCATCTCCACCAAGACAGGGAAACCCAGCTACCATCTTCTGGATATCCTGGTGAGGAACCAATGCAGAGCATGTGTGCTTCTTCCACTGCACATCCTTATGTTGGGATCCTTTTGGCATTTCAATTTTATGGGGATGTTAGAAGGAAAAAGAGAGCACCTGAGACAACCTGCCTCCTACGCACAACTCATCCACAGCCCCTCATCACCTCACACACAAGAAAGGCTGGCACCTCAGACCAGAAAGGACTGCCTGCTGCCCGTCTGACTCAACCAACGCTATCCGCAGCAACCTTGATGAGGATCTCAACCAGCGTGGGTCAACAGGTCGGGGCATAAGTAAATGATATCAGTCCTGTTGGTCAGGCACTGACTTCAAGGAAACGGGTGCCACTCAAAGCACAAATACACTGGCCGCCTATTTCCCCACTGAGGGCTTAAAGTTAAACCAAGCCTACAAAGCACTTACACAGCATTTCCCATACACCCAGCCAGCTGCTGGAGCCATCATTTCACACCATGCAGTGGGGGTGGCCCTCTGGACCTTGCTGCTGTAAACCCAGGAGCCAAACTGAACTGTAAACACTCTGATCTTACAGTGAGCATCTTGGACAAGACCTCCTCTCAAACAGCCCGGGGGCGCAAGAAATACTGTCCTGGGCAGTTTCGGGACAGTTGCTCTGGCAGAGCACCATGCACTGATTTGGGGTGATTTACACACCTTGTTGACCTGGGACTGTACAAATCCTCTCATCGTCCACAGCTGCTTTACTTGCCCTTCAGCACCTACAGCTTAAACGCTGGCTCAGATGGTGCTCTCTCCATTTTGACAAGCTACTACTGCTCTCAAAACACCCTCGTTTGCCAAAGCCTGCTTCTTGCCAGATGCAAGGCAGAGTGACTCCCATGGGGAGGTTTTCAGGGCTTGCAACTCTTCCGCTGCAGTTTCTGCAGCCTTTCTAACACCGGCGTTTGCAGCCTCTGTAAAGGCTACTTGCACCCCCCAAGGTCCTCACTGCAGAGCTGCTCATGAGTCTGGGCAGGCAGAGCAGCACTGAGCTGAGCAGGCTCTTTGGCTGGGGAGAGAAGAACGAGAAATCCATAGGAAGCAGGATCAACAAACACGTGCACCTGGGAGAAGTTTAAGCATAATTAGGGAGCAATAGTGCCTAACTTTACAGGACAAGGTGAAAGCACACAGGGGACTAATATACACTAGCAGGCATTTCAGCAGACCTTAGAAAGGCTCATACATTTCAGCATTTTAGCTTCTGTCAGGCCAGAAGACAAGAGAAAAAACCTGAAAGATATTGCCATAAAAAAGGGGCCATAAAAAAAGGCAAAGGTTTAATGCTTATTGCTAGAGCTGACCACAAACAAGAACAGACCAGGTCAGGCAATCAGAGCATGTAAAAATTGGTCTTAAAGGTCAGATCTGGTCTGTTTAGAGATACAGGGATTAATGCAATACATCCACTTGCAATATTCATGACACATTTTTCCACGTGACTGGCTAACAAACAGGGATTTGTCCCAGAGCAGCATTCCTCCAGTGCTCCATTGGCGTTCCTGCCACTGATCCGCAGCACAAGCACAAGATGACGCCCGCACCTTTGCAAATAAACATCTAATGCTTGAGCAACATTACTGCCTAGCATCCTGGCTATTTACTATTTGTAAAAACCTGTACAATATTTAGCATGATTCTTTCCAGTTCAGTTTATAAGAAAAATGCTACTTACCTAATGCTCTCATGCAATATTTGCACAACACCATTTTCAACCCATATATTGTATTCCACAATTAATATACTCAGAAGTGTATTAGTTCTCGATTAATTCTTCGAGTCTGTCCTATGGAATACCTTGCTCTTCTCATTTTCTATCAGTTTTTGGAGATCAGCAGACCTGCCATAAGGAAACTGCTGAACTTTCCAAGGAACTGTGCACACATTTTCTTGTTGGGGAAAGCCAGACATCTCAGACACCAGAGGCAATTCACAGCTTAGAGCAGACTCATATTCTACCTGCTGTAATGAAATGGTTTTTGTCTCTGGGGTGACAGCTGTTTTATGAAAAACAGTCATCTGGTGCCAAAGTATTTTAAAATCTGTATTTAATGTATTCACTTAATGCTGTCAAGAATAAATGGGACCGGCAAGGCAGAAATTGGGGATGGGACACCCACACCGCCATTCAGAAGCTTCCTAATGTAGATGAGGATACAGGGAACAGGAATAAGGTGGAAGAGAAACCCAGCCTTTAAAATCTGATGGTTTAACATACAATTACAGAAAATTAAACTATTTAGGATCTATTCTTGTAATGAACTTTGAAACAGAATAGTGAAATTTCAGAGCTGATAAATTCTTTATTTATAAGCTAATGCTTTATTATGGAAATGTGAATTCAAAGCTTTGGCATGGAGCAGCTGCAGACTTTGATTCCAAATGCAGCATATTTAAAGGCTCCTCCAGTAACACCTTAAAAAATGGACAGGGCTGCTGGGACCTTTGGTCTGAAGTGTATTCAATTATTAACTAAGAACTGCTTCACCAGCTGCTTAGTGTTTTAAAGCATGTTCATCACCTGTAACTTCACAACCACCTGCATTGCACAACTGAATCCCACAATGCTGAAATATAACAGGAACTTAACGAACTAACTATACCAGAACCAAACCAGAATATTTAGCTCCTAAACCACAGACGCACAGAATGTTCAAGGCTGGCAGGGACCTCTGGAGGTCATCCTGTCCAACCTCCCTGCTCAAGCAGGGCCAAGGCAGCACAGTTTAATTTTGACTGTGTTAGCATTTCTAACGTGGTTAACCTTCAGCAGAAAGCTTTGCTCAGTCTGTTGAGAAGGCGGGGACAGCAGGACACTATCCCTGGCCCAGAGATGTGATGCTATTTTACAACATCCAGAAGGTAAAGTATTATTCCTATTTATGTTACTTATGAGCTAAAAGTTGCCATTAAACACATCACTAAAACTCTGATCTGATAACTTATTTTTAACTGTGCCTCTTAAAAGATACTGATATGGAACATAATGAGTCTTACTCCTCCTTCCTGCAATTACTTTTCACTTGACCTAAAGACTCTTCACCTGACCACAAAGCCCAGGCTGCAGCACTGAACAGCAGCATTATTTATAGACTCTCTGAAAGAGGTTTGAGATCCAAACCTAAAATCAGCTAGGGCCCATGAAAACTTTATGTTAATATTTAAGCCCAAGTAATGTCTGATGAGTTACTATAGGAATAATTCCAAGAACTCATTTCAGTAAGGGCTAAACCAGATCAAATTTAACTCTGCCTCATTAATGTTGCCATTAATGTTCAACTTTTCATTTCAACATGGCCATTAAGTGTCATTGTTCAAGTCACACTGACCTTTTTTTTTTTTTTAAAAAAACAGAAATACTGTAGAGTGCCCTAAAGCTAAAAGGCAAGGAGAATCACCAGTTTTGTTCTTATCCTGAAGAAACAGATTCAGTCATCGCTTCAGCTTGTGAGTGAACCAACACAACAGGATCTGCAACCCAGCTCAGCTAGCCCTCTCTTTCTGTTACTGTTCTGCTTGTTAAAGTTACACAGATCTGTGCTGACAAAAGGATCAGCTTAATTATGAAGCAGGCGGGTACCACCCATGCATGGGATTTTCTTTATTCTTTCTCACTCTCTCTTTACATCAGGAGAAATGTCAATTCCAAAAATGCCCAAGCAATTCCAGGAGACTCGTTTTCTTGAGCTGAACATCAATTCCAGCAAAAGCAAGAGCACTCCCTCCTGTACCTCCTGTTCTATTATTTTCAAGTGTGATGTATGTGTGGATGTTTGGGACTAATTTTAGGGTACGTGCCTTTACTTTTCAGCCTCTGTATGACAGCACTGTAAATGACTAGCTGCAAACTACACAACAGAGTGCATCTGCTCATCAACAGAAGAAATAGAAAGGCAAAACATACCTTGTCCCACAAGGCACATTTTTCACTTCATCCGTCTGTAATGTGGTCTGAAATAAAAAAACCCACCCAATCAGTGCTCACAAAACCTCTCCATTCTTCAGGAAGATTATGCTGTGCCTAGACTTTCACAATCGTTACACAGCAACATGGAGCCAAAACCATGCCCTCCGCCTCCCTCCGGTCTTTTGCAGGTGTGGGCAGAAGATGGACTTCTTTTCAGCTTGCCTTTTGGGAGACAGAAAGGCAGCTGTGCTCATTTCCCTACTCGCAGCTCCTGCAGCGCTAAGGCCTGCAGCTCTCCTGGGAAACAATTTGGGCCACAAACACAGACTGTCCTCCCAGAGCAAGACACCTGCTGTCCCAAGCAACACACACACATGTTGTAGTGATTCCACCAAAAGGACAAGTCCCAGCACACAGATGGGTCTGGCACCTAAGGCAGAAGGAACCAAGGGCTTCCTAGGAGCTGCTGCTCTGATTACCACATTACTGAGCCCCGCTGCAAAAACCAGTTGCCCATATCACCCCCATCCAACAATAGCCCTACCGACATCTGCTCCCACGCACCCTCTTCCAAGATGAGAAGACACTAACCTGCACGGATTTGAACGTGGTAATGAACGGGAGCATGATGTGGTAGCCTGGTCCACTCGGACTAGTTAACAATGCGCCACCCCTACAGAGAGAGAGAAAAACAGGGAAAAGGCTCAAGCAACTGGAAAATATTAAGTGCTGGCTTTGAGAGCAAGCAAGTACATTCCAACCACCAGGTTACTCACCTGTACCAAATTTGCCACCAATTCCCCTACAAGAGGGCTGACTACACATGATACTTGCCTGCTGCAACTCAACAATCATTTGCTTCAATCCTGTGAGTAGTTAACTTTTAGAGAAGGCAGAAATTGCTAAAATCTTCCATCATTACAACGTTGCAGAGAGCTCCAAGAACACAGATTTTCCTCTCTAAATAGTTCACTATTGGAACATGGAAAAATCCAGCAGCTGATGTGATGCCACCATTTTGGATTTCCATGAGGTATTCGGCACAGTCCCTTACCCACAGCACAGAGAAAACCCACAGTCTCTTGTGGGGACTGTCAGGTGGTTAAAAGAGAGCTCTAAGTGATCTATCCTCGTACTGCAGTAAGGTTTCCTGCAGCGTCCCACAAGGGCCTGTGCTGTTCGAAAGGCTAGTAATTAAAGGAAAGAGCAGCGCAAAGGGAACTGGCCCATGGTGGTGAATGCAAAGGGTACAAAAGACAGGACAGAAATCTAGCACATATGGGAAAAAAAAATGCAGAATAGTACTGAATTTCTCTGTTCCTTTATTCAAATTTGAAGCAAAACCTAGTCAGGAGGTGGCACTCAGTGACCGTGACCACTCCCTGTTACGGACTGACAATGAGTGGCTCTACAGATGCTACTCAGGGCAGCTACAAGACCCAGGTGAAACTCAGCCCAGGGCCGGGCAGAAGACCCATTTCAAAGCAACAACGAAGTGGGTGCTCTGGCTGGCCAACAGTCTTGGGACAGAGGCAATGGCCCTCGACACAAGGGGGAGAGCTCAACAGATACGAAAAGGCCGGATGGAGCAAGAACTTTGGTCCTCTAAGCTCTAAAATCCAAACTGTGACACGGAAAAGGGGGGGAAGGAGAGGGAGGAAAAGTAGCTGAGGATTTAGAAAGACCAAAACTTGTAATGGTTCTGCACTGAGCCAGGCTGTCCAGGCCCGTGTCATTTCTGGTGCAAGAGAGCAGGAACAATGGGGTCTGCCTGCCTCGGGGCAAAACCTGGAGGGAAAACCAGGAGAGAGCAATGACCTCCCGAGGCGACACGGGGCCGGGATGGATCTCGGCTGAGAGACAGACTTAGGGAAGGCTGCGCAAGCCGTCGAGGCGCCGGCAGGGAACGGTACCTGTAATAGACAGCCAGGTGCCCCTCCTCAACCTTGTGGATAGAGGCGTACAGGAAGAAGACGAGGAGTCCCGTGGCAGCCGCAGCTACGGCTCCAGCCTGGGCCATGGTCATCCTCGCGTCGCCCGCGGGACGCAGACCCTCACCACCCGCAGCAGCGTGTCGCCTGGACGACGGGGCGCCGTGTCTCCGCGGTCTGCGCCAAGATCTTCGCTTTCCTTCCTCCCTGGCGACGTCTCCGCCCCCTTTCCAACAACAAAACCTTCTCAGCTTTTGGACCAAAACCCCAGGGAGTCTCCTCAAAGCGCCCGGCGGACCGCGGGGCCGGCGCCTCCTCTCCTCGAACCCGCGTTACCCCCTCACGCTCATTACAGCGGGGGGAACGGAACAGCACCGCCGCCGCAGGCGCGCAGCGACCTTCGGCCGACGAGAGCCCCGGCGCCGGAGGAAGCGGTGGGGGGTGGGGGGTGTAGGAGGGCACGCCCGCTGCACCGCGGCCGGCAACCGCCCCGCGAGGCCCGCTGTCCCGCAGGCTGCTCCCCGGCCCGGGCGGGCCCGCCGGCGGCCCCCGCCCTGCCTGCACCTCAGGCCGCTTCGTGGGCGGTGACGGCCCCCGGCGGAGAGGCCCCGCCCCGCCCCGCCGGGCCGAGCGCCCCCCGCGCGCCCCGTACCTGCCGCCGCCTGCCCACGTGCGGCCGAGGCCCCGCGCCTGCCCCGCCGCGCACGCGCGCCGCCCCCCCCCCCGCCCCAAGACTGCGCGGGGCGGGAGGGAGCGCGCGCCGCACGGCGCCTACTGATGGCGTCACGGCGCGCAGGGCCGCCGCCCTGTTGCCCGGCAACGGCGTGAGGGCCCCGCAGCGAGAGTTACCGAGCGCCTCTCCACAGCCTTTATTGCAGTTAGTTCCATTTAAAATATATATATATATAATCTATACATTCATATTACACACGTGAGCAGTCGTGACAAGCGGCGGGGGCGCCGGGAGGCGGCAGGGCCCCGGCCCCGAGGCAGCCGCCAAGGGGCCCCGGCTCCCCAGGACCGGTGTGGCGGGCTGCCCCCACGAGTGCCCGCCGCAGCTGAGGGGCACGTCCGTCCAACAGGCGGGTCACTTGTTTAGTTGAAAGCCCAAGGGGGCTGTTGGTCACTGCCAGTGGTGTGTCTGCTACTGACCACCCCCTCGGTAACCAGCTCCACCACGATTCACAAAACACAGGGTGATTGATCGATCAGTCCCCTCCGGCGCGTCACATCTAAGGCTGCCAAGCCACCTCTCAGCATGCAGGCACTTTGCAGATAGCAGCACGTCAGCTCCTTTGGCTACTTCAGCCAGCTCCAATCGAAACTCTGAAAGAAGAAGCCAGGAAACAACTGAAGTGCAGGAAACAGCTACTGAATGTACATTTCCAAGGTGGTGACCAAAGAACACTCAGTGTCCAGCATCTCTCTCTTCTCAGAGGATCATGTTGATCTAACAGCTGAGAAGGAATCTCACAATTTCATGACTGTTTACCCCCAATACAAAATCCCCCATAGTTATCACAGTGCTCAGGCAAGTCACAGACTGTACTCACTTTGGAAATTACATTTTGTGCCTGCACAAAACCTGCCGCCGGGGTTCCCAGTGCACCACGGGATGTAGTGGTAGTGCAGGAACACAAATGAAAAAAAAGGCTTCAAGTCAAATGTATGCAAGAATAGAGAAAAAGGTTCTTATAGTTATTAATTCTTGTTCCCTCTGTTTTTTCCCCAAGTGAATCCAAGAGGACAAATCCCATTTTCTGCTGCTTTCCTGTTGCCTAACTTCTGTCCTCTGATGCCAGGAAAAGGGGAAAGGAACCAAACATAACAAACCAGGTGCTGATCTGCAGAGCGTGATTCCACAGCAATGAATAATCTTTCTGGACTAAACCATGCCAGGGACAGATGCTGCAGCTTGGAATGAGATATGGGAGATGACAGAGACAGGGATGATTAACAGGTAAGAAGCCAGTCACTCGGCTTCTTGCTCATCTCCAGCCACAGCAAGGAGACAAGACAGGAGAGAAGACTGTATTACACAACTGATACCAACCCTGCCAGAACTGAGCAAAGACAAACAAAGCATTCATCAACCAATGGATGAAGACCAGGGTATGTATAATAAGGCTGTTTTCTCCACTAACGTAATTACTTTGCCTTAATGAGTAGCTGATTTAATTTCACTGTTCATATTGTTCAATCCCTTGCTATTACAGTGCCATCTGCAACTCCCACTAGTAAGTTTTCATTTCACCATCCCAAGTAACTTAGTAACCCCAGTAAACTCTCAGTTCACTGTTTACAATAAACATCAGAACATTAAAATGTTTATGAATTATAAGAGCTCAATTTCATCAACCACCTCCATTTCCCCAACCCTCTGTTCCTTGTTATTTCAGTAGTTACAATTGGTAAACAGCATCAACCTTTTTTTTCCCCATGAGAACGGAAGTTATCCCTTAGGAGACCTTTAAGAAGCTTTTTGAAAATCCAAGTTACAGCGTATCAGTGCATCTTTGACTTCTTTACAGGACTGCAATAAGTTTGTGAGACTATCTCATGCTAACAGAAGAGGTATTGACTCTTTCTCTACTATAAACACATCAATCTACATGCCTAATTGTTCCTTTCTCATTATATTTATACGGATGCTTCTATGATACAGCCTCTAAAATCAGCCGAGACCCTCTTCTAAAAGACGGTATTCTGTGGTGCTCTGCATTCTTCTGCTAACTGGGCTCTTTTGAATAGTAACTTACTGGCCTCAATTAGTAGTTCAGGAACAGAGTTTCAGGTTGCATCAAAACATCTGGGTGACCATTATTTACTTTTGTCACTTCTTGCTATTTCAAACACCAATTTGTGCGAAGAGCCTTCTTAGGACTCTCTTGAGCCCCACTCCTTCCGTAATGACCAGGAAAGGGCTCTGGAAATGGAGAACCCAGCCTACTCCACTGCAGGGACGCAAACCAGGACTCTCCAGTTGAGAATGCAACCAGCATTCAGAGCAAACTCTACCAGCCAGAGGGTCCCACAAAACAGCCAACTCTGCCATGCAGACCACTTGGCTGACACTAACACCAAGTGCTACCTTCCATAAGGACTGGCACATTAGCAGAGTCCAGGAAGGATGACAGATGCCACATGTCAGCCACGGCAATTCACATCATCACAAACGACCCTATTTAAGGAGCTCTCCACACAGAGGACTCTGCTGTGGCTCTTAAAAAACAGGTCCTCAGAGGTATATCGACAGACTTACCATCATGCTGCTGTTCTGCTCCTGCCTCGCCTCCTGCAAAATACTGCTAAAGAGCTCGAGGTAAGTCAGGTTCTCTTCTATCACATGGACAAAATTTTCCCTGCAGGGAAGAGAAGGCATAAGATGACAGATTTAAAACACAAAGTAACGATGTCAAAAGGCTGTGCACTGGGGGGAGAAAAAAACCAAACACTACCACCCCCCAAAACCAACACAAAAACCTGATTTATAGTTCTCTCAACTGTACGAGCACAAGAGCCACGCCTTGAAGTGGCATCCTACAGATCCCCAGCCTGGAAGTGTGGATTTGCTCCTTCCCTACACAGAAACTGCATAAACCACACTGAAACCCAGCCTTAAGAGAACCTAGGAGGTGAGCTGAGCTGAGCACAAGGGGCCTGAAATCACAACCCACTCCCCATAAGGTTTACATCTGTTGACTCTGTACAGTGCCTTGTCCAGTGAAGTCATGGTTCGAAGAGGAGCTGTGAGGCAATCCAAAGGCACCTTGCTGAGGAAAGCACCTATTAAAAGGTGCCACCACATTACTCAAGAGGCGAAAATTGCCCCGCAGCAGCAGACAGAAAAGAGGAAGCAGAAAAAGTTGCTCAGGGTTTCAGAAAAAACAACTGACTTCCAGCAAAAGCCTGTTCAGAAGATGCTTATCTTCAGAACCTAGGTACTTCTCTGACCACACACACACACACACAAAAAAAAAAGATGGCCAAATGGTTCACAACCCTTGCCCCAGCCCCCACCAAACCAGCGCTGCTGAGGATCAAGGGCTGAGCAATCTTTGAGGGGTGTTTTTCCTTCTGTTATGCTGACTGGAAGTAAAGACACTAACGAAGCAAAGAGAAAAAACCCTCAGCTCCTGACAACTCTCTTAGTCAGCTAGGATTGGCTGAGAGAGAGGGGCCCTAACAACCAAATCCAACCACAAGACAGAATAACATGGCATGCAAGAAATTAATAGCAGTGCTATTAGAGATGGAGATCATAAGCTTTAGCCGAGCCTGGTACATGGAGCCTACTCAGGATCAGAGAGTGGAGGCTTCTGAATAGAGTTCAACCTAATTCCTGATTTTTTAGAGCATTAGTAACATATGAGCTACTGAAACAATTTCTGGAAGGATAAAAACCCCCCAGATATTGAACCAGATGGATTGCTTAGTACTGACCTCGACTTCAGACCTCCATCTGAATTAAGACTTTTTAAAATCACTGAAAATGGAAGAAGCACTAAATATGACCCGATTTATCTGGGACTTGCACCAGAAGTTGGGCATGAAAGAAGTGTATTTTGGCTCAAAATCTCATTGATGCATTTTGCTGCGGTATGGCCAGGGGTTAAGTTACTAAAACTCCAGTCAGGAGTTGAACAAAGTTGCCTTCAGAGACAACCTAGTATGCCAAAACTCTCCCTGCTCAGCATATCCAAAAACCACCACCCATGGGGATGTGGTGAAGACGTGCCCCTCAGTCCCCCTCAGCACTGGAGACTCAGTAGCAGAAGACAGGATTTCAGAGTGTATGTATACAAAACGACTACACTGACTCCTCTGCAGTGGCCTCCTTTCCCAACAGCTCTTACCCATCTTCAGGAGTTGCCATAGATGACAGAGGGTGAGGTACGTTCCCTGAGGAGCTCTGTGGGAGCCACGTGGCTGCTGGATTTGAGGCTGTCCCTTCCAGGCTTGAGCTTACCAGCGATCGAGAAGAGCTCTGAGTCTAGAAAAAAGAAATTCATCTGCTGTGATGGACAAAGGAAGAATTTAGTCAGGCTTAATTATTTTGTACGCAAGACTTGTGATTAAACATAAGCACTGTTTGTAACATAAACACACAATCTAGGCCATGCCTGTGGCTGGCAAGTCAGCTCATACGACCCTCCACAATTCTACAAATAGCTGGTACCAAATGCCTCTGCATGTAAGTCGCTCGCGTTGTACATGGCATGTCTTCTACTCTGAAGAATTAGGAGGTAGTGCCATGTCCTAAACTGTGAGTCATGCACAGCAGCAACACTTCTGAAAGGGGAAAGATGTACATGTTTCATCTGCTGACCTTGAATGTAGGCACGTGGAAATCAGGAGATTGCTTCAGCCGTATAGTCACCGTAACTGATGCAGAAAAAGCAGTGTAGTCTTAAAAACACCTTGAACTAAACAAGAAAGCACCTATTTTGCTTTTGCAGCACTGGAATCATGATAGGTTGAATACATCAGGCTGAAGCTCACCTGTCCCAGTGTAGGCCCTCCAACAGCAGCCAACACTAGATGTTCAGGGAAGGTAAGAACAAGGCACCGTGGCATGGTATGTCTACCGTACTCCAGCCACCAGCAGTCTGCAGTTTGATGACTTACTGGGACCAAGGACCCCTCTACTGGGCTTACTTTCCACGAACTTGCCTACCCCCTTTCTAAACCTATGTCAACTTTTAGCATCTTGAACTTCCCTTCTCTAAAGTAAAACCAACCACTGTGTGGAAGTTACCCCTTTTTGGTCTTCTCAGAGTTTCAGTTGATTTTCCCTGGCTCCTGCACTGGAAAGGAGCAAATGAATAGTCCAAAAGCTACTTACGCAAGCAATTTTCAGCAAATGCCATATCTCCCTTTGTCTTTTGCCCTGCATCTGCATCACGGAGTTGTCAGCTTCCTTGATGTTATTTAGAGCCACTTCAATCTTTGGAAGCAAGTCAATGATCTTTTGCTTACAGCCCAGGAGCTTGCTGTAATAAAAACCAAACACAAAAGTTACTCTCCAACTTGTGTGACAATATGTTTTGGCAAAACCAAAAGCCTCACCTTGGGATTGAAGAAAAATTTTGTGAGAGCACCCTTTTGTCTTAGCACAGCACTGTGGTAGCTGCAGGTACAAAACCTGCAAGACTGGAGGGACTCCTGGACTTTTCCAAGTCCAGTTAAGACTCAAAAAAGCAGGTAGACAATGCTACTATTAATACTCACAATATAAGCTCCTCTTACGTGAAGTGCAAAAATTGATCCCGATGACAATGGACAGCACAGCAACTCAACCATGGTATTTTATTAATTTTCTCTGGTCTATGTTGGTCTCTGTGGGCTGACCATACCATAGCCAACAGCTTCCTTTATGGAATCAACTAAGCATAAGCCACACATGAAAATAAAACTAAATCATGCTTTGCTGACTACAAAGATCTGCATAATGACATTTTTTTTCTGAGCTTCTTGAAGAATTAATGAACAAATCACTGTGGTACCTTCTCAGTTGCTACACTATTTCTTTTCTTCCTTAAGATTTTAATATCCCAACCTAAACACTAGCAGGATTTCTCTCTTTTAAAGTGAATTCTTGGATGCTAACAATACAAGTCGTTGCATTCTCCTCCCCTTTGCTATTAGCTATAAGTGGAAATTCAATGCAGGCAAAGGAGCAGAATTAATATTGCTATGAGAAATATATACCTGTGGATGGAGCTTTTGGGCTCTGATCTCCATGGTTTTCCCTCCCCTTTCCTGCTACAAAGCTACAAATACTACAAGTTGCGTTTGTTTGGTGTTTTTTTCTCTATAAGGTATAAACTTTCTCCATAAAGTACCTGAGATGGCCGAAGAGCTCCTTGAGAACTCGGTCCTGGCTCTGTACTGTCTGCACAATGATCTTCACCATGTCTGTGCTGTCACTGTAGGCATGATCTGGAAGGGCCATCAATCACCACATTAGTAAGACACTCTTCAGTAAGGAGCCACTCTGGACACAAACGCCCAGAGTCAAGGAAAGATTTGACTTAACGAATACAGCCAAACAAACTGAAGCACAAAGGAACATCTTAAAATCTGCCACAATCTCTCATTAGGTGCAGCTCTTCCTTAATGTCTCTTCTCTTCGCAGTAACGTATACAATCCCAGCCACTCTTGCTGTCTAGATACTGGCTTCAATAAGGACTGCAGGTAGTGGCCAAATGCAGAACTAAATCTTTCTGCTCAGCTGTTCCAATGTTCAGAACATATAGTCCCCAAACATGGGGCTCCATCCAGTATAATCAAGAGAAAAGAGGAGAGGGAGAAAAGAGAGACTGCCCTTGGGTTGGAGCAACGACAGAGGAACAGCAGTAAAGCAACAGTACTGGGGGCAGGACAAAAGGCAGAGAATGCCAGAAAGCAGACATTTGTTCACAGCAGGTGCTCCAAGACTGAAAACCAAAAGACAAACCCAGGGCTGAAGAACAGAACTACAGCAATTTGGGAGAGCTCTAGGCTCAGCAAAAAGAAGAAACAGCTTAAGGTATGCCCTTGAGTCTGGTTAACTTTAATATAATTGTTTGCCTTCTCCTACTAAACAGTATTTTCTGGGTTTGAGTTCAGAAAAATTAGTCATGGGGTATGAGCGTCTTTGAAAACAGTCTTTGAACCATCTCCTTCCATACCTGGAGGTCTTGTTTTTAATTGCTTGTACAGGTCTATGGCTCTCTGTTCCCTTTAAAAAGAAGAAGATGATTCATACATGTATCAACAGGCAGGTGACTCAAGAAAAAAAAACCATTACGATTAAGTTATGCCTTGCTGAACCTCACACATTGGACCTGCCACCTTCTTCTGTAGCTAGTATACTACATATGACATTTGGAACACAGGAATGTGTGTGGAAGCCAACTCTTCCCTAAAAGCTGTTTCTCTTTTCCTCTGATTAGGCGTTTTCTTCTCAGATAACCATACCAATTGGAGGCTATCTTGAGTTTTAAATTTTCACATGGCTCAGGCTGTGTTTTCTTCCCATGGTATCCTGAATTATGAAACTTCATTTTTGTAACTATAGGTGCTTCTGCACAACTGCCTGAGAAATTCTTGTTCCTGTTCTGCATTTTTTGCCTGAATTTTACAGTGATATTCTGCAAATGGAAAGAGACAGCTGCATCACAAACAAGAAGACAGTGTCTCTCCCCATTAAATAAATGTTACTTCTTTCAAATATTTCAAAAGCAGCCAAACACTGAAGCTTCCACCCTCGAACAAATCTTCACTGTTCTAAATCAAAAGTCTGTCAGAAACAAGTAGCAATTTAGCCATTTCTAACTCTGCTTTTGGGCCCTCACCAGGCCTCTTCTTCCCCCTAGCTGCCCTTAGATCACCCCAATACTGTTTCAAGAGATCATGCAAGCTACTTCTGCTTATGTAAGTCAGCATTTCTAGCACGTGGGACAGTTAAACCACCTCGAAACTCCTGCATCGGCCAAGGGCAGGGGGAGAGGTGCTCTTTAATCCTGCTGCAATGGGAAGAAGAGAACATTAGCATCCAGCGCTGTCAGGTAAATTTGAGACATCGCCCAGGATCCAGGTGTGTCTCATGGTTGTGTATATCAAACCTTAAGCTAGTGCTCTGCAGTATGCTTTGCTACAGCCCCAAAAACTAAAGAGCAGGAGACCCAATCTGTTCTCCACTTCACTCCTCATTAAGAGAAGCTTTAGACCAGAATAATCAACAGCTTAGGGCACATTTTAAGCACCTTGCAAATAGTTGTTACAGCTTTGGGTTTGCAGTGGTGAAAGTGCTTAAAAACGATGTTTTATGGGGCAGGTTCACGATTCGTTTAAGTTGCTCTGAATGTGGGCTACTGCTGCAAGTGGTGGTTTCTCCCTTTCCACCACTTCCTCCCCTGTGCGCCAGCTCTGCTGCTCCTGCAACTACACATGGATGAAAAGCAACCTAGCTGCTCTAGCTCTGCAAAGAGGGAGGGGGGAGAACATGCCAGGAATAGGCACGTTTCCTCCCAGAATACTCAGAGTCATTCAGAAGAGCTCTTATTAACAACAGATTTAGTGGCTAGTCAGCCTAGGTGGCTCTTTGATCCCTCTCTTATAATTGCCACTTGTGCTCTCAGCAACAGCCCAAACTACAATAAATGCTTCCTACATCTTCTTAAGACCAGTAACACCACTTAGCTCTTTCATATTTTAATGCTTTTTAAAAAATAAATATTCAAGTTTCCAAATATTCGAGTATCCATGACTTGTTAATTATCCTTGCTTTGAAAACACATTGAAGATATTTAACAGGATTTTACAACAATCTCATCATTTTCTCACTCAACACTACAAAATTTACTCTTCTCCAATGCAAAAAGTAATCCTCTGCATTTTTCAGTTGATACCAAGATATACCTTAGGCCCATCCTCTTCTAAGAGGAAGTTTCACAGTCAGTGACAGAGAACTGTCCTGTCCTCCCCAGCTGTGTTTTTCATGTTTCCCCAGGTATAGCCATTGTGTGGCTGTAGGGTAAGTTAGGTAAGTTAGATGAGTTTACCCCTGCGACTGAATGTTAACCATTCTTGCACAGCCAGCTTTTGGACAGAGCAGTGTCCTATTCTGCCTTATAATGCTGCCAAGTGTTTGTTAGAACTTCAGGAGGGAGGAGGAACGCACAGCCACAAGAGGTGGAATCTTCCCTTTTACCAGCAAAATGATCCTAAACCAATTGCAAACTATTCTGTACTCGCGGTTTGCAAAAAGCAAGGAATGCATTTCAGAAGCGCTAATGGAACCACCGACAGATTAAAAAAAACCCCTCATACACTGAAATACACAAAACCCATTTATGTGCAATAAAAACAATAAGCAAACGACTTACAAGCTCTCCATGACCTCTCCTTGGCGCCTTGCATACGGACTCTTCTGAAGCTCTACAATCTCTGTGTGCAGAGCCATGATCTGCTCATCCAGATACCCAATATCTTCAGCCTAATGAGGAAATGTAGGTACAAATCAAACTGAAGGAAGAGAGCAATAAAGTAGATAAAGATCTTCAGAATACTTGTTGGGTAATGGTGATAATGCAGAATTTAGGAAAAAAAAGCTCTTTGATGTCACTGCTGCTACAATAATTGAGGTTACTGTCTTCTCAGTGCATGGTATCACCTAGATCCAAATCTCCCACAACCACACTGGATGAGAAAAGCCAGCTTCTTCATAAATCATATCTCTTCGAGATGCATGCTGCATACACACGCTCTCCGGCTCTACGTATGTTCCAGCAGTGAAGATTTATTCTCCTACTCTTACAGCATGGACAGAGGGTGCTCTCACATTTTACCCTCCCGTAGACATTTTGGTTTGACATTTCTCCGCTATTTCACATCTTCCTCAAAGCAATATAAAAGTTACCGATCTTATGCTAAGCCCTCCCAGTAAGTTAGGTGAGGCAGCCAACAACAAAGTTGCTGAGCGTGAAGAGTGGCTATGTGGTGCCAGACAGGCACTGGAGATCCCCAGCACGGTAAGAAAGCTCTGGTCTCTGTAATGGGTCTTAGCACCATGGACTGTGGGCACTGATCTGCCTTCCTGAGAAAGTATTTTGAGATGTTTCAGCTTTTCCCTCCTGACCTGGGGCTGTAGGACCTGAAAATTTAACAATTTCCAGAACATACCCCTTGCTGAAGCTGTGAAGTACTTGGTATGAAGCTATATAAATGGGATGTGACCTCCCTCACCCAAAAAGAATGTCTGTAGGTCTTGCAGGTAAGGAATAAACCAAGAAGAAGATGCAGTGAGAAGCCACATAATCAAAGGAGAATCAGATTGTGAGGAAGAATGTTAAGTAAACCCTGTTATCAAAAGAAATGTCTTATGCTGTGTGGTCATGGTGCTCCAGATTAACTGTCTTGAATTCACAGAAGTTAAGCTGCCTGCTAGATAGACTGAGATACCACTGGGTATTCCAGAGTAAAACATTTTCCATTCCTGATAAACAGACATGGTGTGACTATGCAAGTGGACTGCACAGCTTAAAAACAGAACTTAATTCTGATGGTCTGCAAAGCAAATAGTTGTTGAGATTCACAGTTTTCGGGAAACAGCCACTCACAGCTTTGAGTTATTCTGCTAGAAGTAGCCTCCCTTTTATCTTTGTTGCTTCCTAAGCAACAAGAGCAACAAGATCCCACAATTTAAAGAGCTAAATGGAGATGAATTCAGGTGGGAATCCCAATTCCCCTGATCTCCATCATATGAGCAAGCAGAATCAAGGCTCCAAGAACCTTTTGACTTAGATCAAGATAGGTAACGGATCCCAGAACCTGAACTACCCAGTCTGTTCCTTCATAGGGGAAAATAATAGGCCATGTAATTTATTGTGTTTCTAATGGTGTCTGGGATTTTTATGTATTAATCATGGTGCTCTGCATTACTATGAGAGCCGATATAAAAAATCCCTGCAGGGGAGAGCAGAAATGCAAGACATCAGCCCAGCAAACCACATGACACTCCTGGTCAGCAGAACATGCAATGTTCTCGGTACTCCCGCAGCTAGCTACTATCATGGAGCACAAAAAAAGAGAGTACTTTTTGGATATTTTAAAGACCTCTACTCCGAGAAAAACATTACGAGTGTGATTTTTCCTTGCATTCTTTCTGCATGTCACCACTTCTGAATGCCTCCCCCCTCCCAAGCTTTATTCATTACGTCCAGCAGAAGAAGAAACAGCTTTTGTCAATAAACTACGATCATCCAAACTCTGTGTCCCTAGTTTTCACAGCTAAAAGCTTATTCCTTCCCTATAAAGGTCTGGACAGAACCGTAGGCAGAATTATTCTGTCAAAAAGGCCTCTGTCTCCTCATCGTTTGCAGTGGAGGTAAAATTAAAATGCTCATTCCCAGAAAACAGAGATCAGAATTCTATGCAGTAGATAAATTTCTGCTAGCCTTTCTTGCAGAACTACCTCTCCGAGAAACAGAAAGCCATTATGTCAGCTCAACTGTCCATAAGAGAAAACATCTATTAACTATTAGGAGTACTCAGAGTAAGAACTGGCTCTAGCTCTGCTCTAAATTTCTTAAGGATGACTCTTATTAAAAACTAATTTGCATATTTACTTGCAGAATACCAGAAATTTATGTCTGTACGCCTAAATGAAGTACTGCAACTTTGAAATCACTGCACAGTAAGTGATGGGTATTGTTTTCAGCTTTAGCAATGGAAATTGTTGTGTACAATAAATACAACCAGGAAGACCTTTGTCTATAGCAACACCTTTTTTTTTTTGGCAATAAATAACATGTCTCTCTAGTCTACTTTCCTATACAGACAACTGAATCTAGTGACATTGGTGCTGGTTTTGTTCAAATCACTAGATTCAGACAACCTGGTGACTGGGGACTGTTTCTTTTTTAATGCATCTGTAATGATATTCTCATTCCCACAGCAGGCCAGGATGTGAAACACACTGAAGGGACAGGGCAGTGGCACACAGGACACTAAGTTCCTGTCATGATCTCCTTCACAGAGAGATAACGAAGCTTCTTTAATATCCCCTACCTGTGCACACTGAGAGGCCTTCTCTTCCATCTCCTTCCAGGCTTTGAGCATCTTTTCTGAAGCTGAAGAGAGTTGTTAATTTACAAAAGGATATAGAGACAAAAATAAAGCGTGACCTGAACTTTACATATATCAGTTTCAATAGAATTCATCAGAATTCCAACACAAAGAGCATGACATTGAATCTCCAAGCAGGAGTCATGACCCAGAGATCACAGAAAGACAGCAAAGTTGCAACTTAACAACTCCATGCTCGACCTTAACTCACATACAAATCCTGCGGTATCATTTCCCTGTTTGCAATCACTGGCCTAGAAAGAGTTTGAGTCTTTAAACTCTACCATTAAGCTCCACAACTGCCACTTTTGATTAAGCACAGACTGTCCAAAACCAGTTCACCAAGTCTTTCCATTCTCCATCATCATCCTTCAACCCAGTCATACTTTTTTGACTCAAGTTTTGGTTTTTAGCCATATATCCAAACTATGCATAAATCTTACTATTCTCCCCCAAACAGTATTTGTGACATTAAAAACGGAGCTGGTGCTTTTTCACCTCATTTCTCATCCTGACTCATGCTACCTCCTGATATCAGGCATAGCGAGATCACTCCCCTAGCACCGTTGAAAATGGTGTTTCTACAGTCACCATGCCTGTTTGTTCTGCCATGGATGGTTAGTGGCCCTTCCACTGTACATCAAGTACGGCAACTCTGCCTTCCACTTTATGCCCAGTGACAACTCCAAATGAATCAGACTCTGAATGAATAAATAGCAAACGTTTACATCACCAGTACTATTAACACTCCAATTGTCTTAGCTTGGTGTTACCAGTGAGGAACAGCTGACCACCTGTTCTGCTGTCACTGAAGGTCTCAAAAACCATTTTATTTTTTCATCCTCCTGCCTTTGCTTCTGTCAAACTCTTCTCCTGCATCCGCCCCAGCTAAAACATACCCATAAAGATGCTGAGGAACACAATGGCAGCTCCTGCATTCATTTTCTTTAAAGCTAATTCTTACCCACAGCCCATCATAGCCAGTCTGATCCTGTAAAGATATCCAGGCAAGTATTACACGATACGTACATATGCCATAAGCCATCTGGTCACTGTATCTCTCCAGGTCGAGGCGAATGCTTTGCTGAAAGAATTCCAGCTTTGCTTTCAGTTGCTGAGATGCTGACACCATATTGTTTTTCATTTTGATTAGGTTGGCATTATACCGCAGAAGACTGAGCCTAAGAAATGAAACAAGAACAGCACGTGTTAGTTGAAAAGCGTAGTTGGACTTACGTGGCCAGTGCTGTCACATTACCTGAAGGAAATACATAGCTAGCAAAAAATTTTGTAATATCCTTGGAACAGGGAGTCTCAGTGGGGTCACGGACTCCATCTCATGTCCTCGGAAGCTGCAGGTCCTCAGCAAGCAAAAGAGAAAGTCCTTCCTCATTTCCCAGTTTGTCAAGCTCAGTTAGACAGGCTTTGCAGTGTAGAGCATTTCTTAGCATCACAGGCTCCTGTAGTGCATGTTGCCCCTGGTTAATTGCTGGCACCTTTTTTATCACTTGAGACACGTGACAGTGCGCATTCTGTGATTCAATCACAGGACAAAACCCTACCAATGTAACAGTTCCACTCGTTCTGCCACTTGTGAAACTGGGCTGCATTAGGAGGAACGTTGCCAGCAGGTTGAGGGAGGTGATCCTTCCCCTCCATTCAGCACTAGTGGGGCCACACCTGGGTCCAGTTCTGGGCTCCTCAGTACACCACAGGTATGGACATACTGGACGGAGTCCAATGAAGAGCCATGAAGATTATTAAGGGACTGGATCATCTCTCCTATGAGGAAAGGCTGAGAGAGCTGGGACTGTTCAGCTTGGAGAAGAGAAGGCTGAGTGGGAATCAAAATGTACAATTACCTGAGGGGAAGGTACACAGAGGACAGAGCCAGGCTCTTTTCCATGGTGCCCAGTGACAGGACCAGAGGCAACTGGCAAAAAATTGAAACACCGGAGGTTCCCTCTGAACACCAGGAAACACTTTTTTACTGTGAAGGTGACCAGGCCACCAGCCTGCCCAGGGAGGTTGCAGAGTCTCCATCCTTGGAGATATTTCAAAACTGTCTGGACACGGTCCTGGGCAACCAACTCTAGGTGACTCTGCTTGAGCAAGCAGGGGTTGGACTGGGTGACCTCCAGAGGTCCCTTCCAACTTCTGTGAGTCTGTGATTATATTCAAGTTTTTTCAGTTATTATCAATGTCAGGCACTATGCAGTAAAATTCCTGGAGTGGAATAAGCTCCCAGCATAAATACGTTTAATAATGTAAAAGTATAGAACAGGAGAGGGCTGTAAAACTTTGGGTAACCAAAACTCCCCGAGATGTACATTTCCATGCAAACAGTCTCTCTATTTGCATAATAATAAATCTTCTGAATGAGGAGTAACAACTTACATGGCAGCTCTCTGGCCCTGGAAAAGTCTGCTATAATCTTCTTTTAGCCCAATCACGTAATGAACTGCTTCTGCCCATACCTTGCGCAGCTGAGGAATTGGCAGT
This sequence comes from Nycticorax nycticorax, assembly GCA_023375905.1. NCBI lineage: Eukaryota > Metazoa > Chordata > Aves > Pelecaniformes > Ardeidae > Nycticorax > Nycticorax nycticorax. The sequence continues at coordinate 33,185 of JAKFQP010000438.1, read as the reverse complement.
TGGATTTTACTGTCCTGTACTGAATGCAAGAAAAACACAATTGTACACAAATGAAAGGACAACTCTAGAAAAGGACTTCAGTGCTTACAACATTCCCAATTCCTGCTTCAGGTGCCTGAACTAAGGGATCAAGCCACATCAGATCTGCTCAATTTTTATGCGATGCTGCCTAAGCACGTATAGGTTTTTCATCGTTACGGCTCCCCAGGTATTTGACAGCCTGCTACCGGCCAGGTAACAGCTCATGTCTGAACTCACAGCTACAAGAGTAACGATTTCTTTGAGCACTCTGGCCCACTGGCACTAGCAGAGACGGGGCACACGGCATGAAACACGGCACAAGGCAGGACCCATGGCGGGTTTTATCCAAAAACACTATCTAAAACACTTGCCCAAGCGAGCAAAGCAAGTTGAATTGCTCCATTTAATCAACTGATATTGGCCACCGTCCTGATGCATGTTTCATCTGAAAATGTCTTCAAATCTTTTGTACGTTTCCTCCTGGATTCCTGATATAGATGTTTAAGGGGAAAAGATGCAGGCCTTACATGTGTTCCTCTATCGAGACAGGGAACTGTCAGTACATGGCAATACCAGTAAAGGTTGTAAAAAGCCTTAGCTCCAAGAGATTCAGCACAATGATGCCACACAATGAGATTCACCAGAATAAAGTAGCCCAGAACACAGGAAAAAAAACCCCAAACAATCAGAATAAACCTGAGTGACAGTAAAAGGAGACAGGGAAAACCAGCACGACTTCTGCAGAGCCAGGCCAAAGAAAATTAAGCTACTTAACAGTAACTGTATGTCACAAGGCATTTCCTTTACATGCAGTATCCCAGTAGATGCCTCCAGTCCCTTGACATTATTTTTTCTTTCATAGAGGTATACAAGGTCCTTCATACAGGTATATTGGGTATATATATGTCTTCATAGAGGTATATTAGGTCCTGCAGATGACTGCTGTCATTTCAGGAGAAATGTAAGGGAAACTCTAAGCAGAGAAGCAGCTTTAATGCAAGGTCTAGAAGTATACTGATGATGCCAAGGCCAGGCAGCAGGACCAGAACTAAGAGGGACCGACTGGAGTGGATCCCACCAGCATCCATGCAGCAAGAGACAGGCTCTACTAACAACTCAAGAGGAAGGAGGAGCCTGGACCCTCTCAGATGCTTGTCTCTGCTTGGTGAGACCAGCAGTAGGATCAGTGCTATGGGGTTACGGACACATTATCACTAGAGCTAAAAACTGTCCAGAAGACAGTACAAGAGTGCAGGTTTTGAACCTCTGCCAAGTGTCTCTGAAGACCAACTCTAACTCATAATCTCCACAGGAGAATGACAGCAGTTCTGCAACTGCTGGAACATGGCCAAACATACTGGCTTGGCTCTGTGATCAGAGCAAGATGGACTTCCTCATACAGGGCCTGAATGATCAGCCGCATAGAGTGACCTGTTCTTTCACCTAGGCAAGACACGAGAAACGGATCACAGCTGAAATGCAACTACCACAGACAGTACAGGGCAAAAAGGTAATCCGTATCCTCAGGATGTTGATACAGGATTCAGAAGCATAAATCTAGGAGAGCTGTGGGAGGGCAACTGCTAACAGACATCCAAAGCGCCCAGTCTCGGGAGACAGGACTGCAAGGAGCTGAAGCCTGTTTGTACCTGTGCACAGGGAGGAGGGAAGGAGGAAAAGAAGGGGTATGTGCACAACTTCTATAAATGCCAAACCCTGAGATAAGAAGGTCCATGACCCTTGGTACCGCCAAAGGGCATCTATGTGGGCTATCACTCAAGCTCTGCAAACATCTCCCGGCATGATGTCACTGCGACACGCTGCGAAGAGCAAGATGAAATCACAGTCCTCAAGTCAGAATCTTCTTTCCAGGATGTAGTGTGCAGACATAACCAAAAGTTTCCCTCTCTTAGCTACAAAATCAGGTTGCACGCATTACCTCCCAAGCCTTCATTCACACTGTGGTTCTGTTTAAGTGGGGAAATGCTTAGGTTCAGGTGTTTAGGCAGGGTAGATGCTGTTCAGTACACAGAATTTAATACAAGGGCAAAAACCTTAAATGAATGCTCAAGTTGCTCTATAGGAGAACTCCCAAAAGGCAGGCAATAAATTCTCTGAACCGTTACATCTATAAAATGTGGGGATACAGCACTGTAAATGAAAGTTTGTTAGGCTGGTCCAGGTTCTCAAATGGTCCTCTTGGAATTAGAGAGTGCCCTTCAAGATAACACACAGAGATCTGTAAGGCGAATCTGCTTTCATATTACACAAGAAGCAGTGCTTTCAGTTCCCAGCTGTCCTCCAGCATACTTACCAATGTAATTTACACAGTCAGACAGACTTCGAGAAGCAAAGGGTCCATCATAGACAGTTTTACTTTTATCAAACAAATAGACCATGTAGCTATCCCAGCCTCTCTGGTGAGAAAAGATAAAGAGAACATAAGTAAGAGAAATCCCAAACATAGCTCCTACTAACCCAGAGGGTCCTGGTTACATCACAAACTAATTACTGTGGGCAGACACTCTTCTTACCAGGTGCCTTAAATAACTGATTTTGATAGATCCCACAGAAACACAGGACCCTTTGCTAGCACGCTACTTTACTTAAATATTTAGACAAGAGCATAACTATAGGAATCAGCTTACATTACCCGATAAAGGAAATAATGCTAGACCTCGAGTTACTACACTTACAGAGCAAACTGTCTCCAGTGGGAGAAGATTAAGGCAACTAATTTTCCCTAAGATTTTATATTCCCTGAGAACATGAAAGGCATTAAATGAACAGAATCATTCTTACTACGCCATCAATAACACACTGAGAAGCAGGTTTCCGAGGGTCCAGGCAAATCCCTGTTTCCAACAGCAGTTCCTGATTTCCAGTACTTATTCCAGTTTCAAACTCAATCCGAATCTGAAGGGAATGAAGGCTGTCCTCGGGATGCAAGAGAAATGAAACAATCTTGGCAGAGGTCATATTTAGGATGTGTACTATCTGTAAAGAGTCCAAGTTGATTACAAGTCACTGGCTATCAAAGACGAAGGACTCAAAGGCCTGGGAGGGAATATGTAGCAATTAACATGTTAAACTGAGAGCATTATTTGAGTTTGAATGACTACAATAATCAAGTTCAGCAGTAAAGCCCCACATAATAAAACTCTAAGTCTGGGCCTGTAACTTTTAACTTAATGTCAGAGAAAAATTACAGTCAAACTCAGTAATAGCCTTCACAAGCTATGCTGCAGGTCAATTACATCAAAAGAATGGTGAGAAGCTAGCAGAAAGGCCATCCTGAGCCTTGTTGTCTCTGATGCTGTCCAGTACTGCTCCCAAGAAAAGGAGTCCCATTGCTTTTAATCTCTCCATACAAAAAAGCTGTTACATACCAGTGCTTGTCTTCTCACCACTCTCATGGCCCTCTCTATAGTTTTACTGTATCTGGGCAGAGACTGTAGGACCCAAACCATACCACAATATACAGGTTTCGACAAGTCCTAGTTATGGCCACAATATTTTGTGTTTCGGGCTTTTAATTCCTTTGGAATCCTTGCAGATCAGACAAAATTATCCTCTGACTTCTATACATGCGTGCCTCAGCTAGTCTTACTCCAGCAAAGCTCCAATAATTACTTGAAGGGGAAGAGTCAGGTGAATGTAATCTCCGTTCTACTACAGGTGCTATTATAGTACGTGGACCTGGAGGTCACAGCATCAGTCAGTGGAGTTCAGGAGAACTGTTGTTAGCAATTATTAAACCATTATTTGATCTTGGTGAGTCCTTTCTGAGAAGACAGACAGTAATATAGGGACAGTAATACAGGGTCGTTCTTCTACTCCAAGTGTAAAGCTGGTGATTAATATTGCTGGTGGCATTTTGCCTTCAGGTATGTACCTGACAGGTTGTATATCCACTCACTTTCTGATCCCAAAAAAACCATTCCTCATGATCCTGCAGCTGGATGATGCCAGGATTATACCTTTGCTCCACGGAATACACTTTCTGTCCTCTAAGATGCTTTCTGTAGGCCTTTAAACCCAGTAACAACCCTTACTCACCTTCAAATTCAGTATGTGATCCATTATTAGGAAACACTTTGGACGACTGGTCTCAGGATCTAAACCTCCACCCCTCTGCTGTGGATCCCAGTTCAGCATCAGTTGCAACCAATTTTCTATCGGTTCTACAATTAAACTAAAACAGAAGGGCCGTCAGAAAGAGAAGGCAGGTATTCTACAACAGTCAGTCCACTTAGGAAACTAGGGTCTCACAACAGCAGTAAGGTTACAACTCTTCCGTTAGAGACCATATGCATGCAACATCCGCTGAACATGTGTGAAGAACAGCGATTTTGCTGCCGTCACTCATCCTGAGAGCAGGGAAAGCCTAGAAGGGCAGAAAAGCGCATACAGAGTGAGCATCCCCAGTGCAACAACAACCTTCACTGACCTCAGCAGGAGCACACGCCCATCCAGAATACCTTGCGTTACACTTCTCCCTCTTCCTGACTCCTACTCATTGAGTCAAAAGTATCTTGACACATCAGTAAGGTATGTCAAAATGGATAAGGGGGAGAATGGGGTGGTATTTTTTTTTTCTCCCCCCTTCCAAACCCCACCTTCAATACACATAAAATCAAATAGTTTTCAAAGCCTGCTCTGCTGAATAACCATCCCCATGCTGCAGAGCTGCCTGGAAGGTTCTCTTCCATGTTTACCCACATGAGAAGCACCTAAGTTTATTGTCAAGAATGTCTTTAAAGGCAGTACACAGTGAAAAAAGCCCAAAGGACTGGCACAAAGCCACTTACTTCATTCTCAACACCAGTACTTTTGCTAGAAGCCTGCCAGCGCCAATGAGTTGCACTGCACTGCTGAGCACATCGAAAGACACAACTGCTAAGTGACAACTTCTGACTTGGTACAGACCAATTAATTCAGGTTGAAGGCCCTCCTGGAGGTCTTCAGTCTAAGCCCTAGCCCTCAGCAGGGCCAATGTTGCAGCTACAGCAGGCTGCTCAGGACTGTGTCCAGGCGAGTCTGGGCAGTCCCCACAGATGGAGATCCCCCACTGCTTGGGGCCCTGTCCCATGGACGCATCACTAGTGCTGGGAAACCTTCTTCCTGTGCCCAGATTTCGTTTCCCTTGTAACTTGTACTGTTGCCTTTGGTCCTTTTGCTTTGCCCCTGAGAAAAGCCTAGATCCATTGTCTCTGTAATACCCAACTAGATAGTAAAGGACAAAATTAGATCCCCCTTTGCCTTCTCTTTGCCAGACTGAAGAGGACCAGCTTCATGGGCCTCTCTTTCTCTTTATTCAACAGGCTCTGGCCATCTTTGTGGCCTCTGCTGGACTTGCTACAGTTTTCCCAACACAAGTACTAGAAGCTTCTGCTTTCAAGCAGCAGCTAACTCAAGTACTTGATTTATGAGATTTAATACCATCAAGTTATCAGGTAGATATTACTCAGCGGCCTTGTGGTAATGGGCGAAAAGCAGTCACAGAGTTGACACTGCAAGGTAAACTGCCATCATCCCGCAGACTGCAGGGTGAACTGCCATTAGAGAGCCCAAAGTATCAAAAGAGAGCCGTGTGGCTACGGGATATTCCTTAACAGCAAATGGTAGCTTGCCAGGAGCTTGAAACAGTCCTCAGGAGAAAGAAGGACCCCTTGGTGCTTGGGATAAAGAAGTCCTCAGTTTAAAAGACAAGCCAAAAATTATTGCATGTAGCCACAAGGACACGCTTACCCGCAGAGGCTGTGAGGCTGTGGCAAATGGGTACTAAAGCGAACCTCCCCATTCATCTCTTCAGAAGCAAAGATGTGCTTTGGATCCTTCTTTTTGATTTTTTCATGCCTAGAAAAGAAAATCCTTTGTGGATATACTGACAATGTTACTTCTGTAAAGGGCCAATTGACTATGGCAGCAGCGAGAAGTGCCACAGCCTAGTAGCTTTAGAAAACAAACTCTTCCTTCAGGACAAAGACAACATTTCCAAACAATCCCTCCAGAACATCTCCAGGCACAAGAGGGGAGTCCTTGCAATTAACTCTATCTCTGGAAACACTTTTGCACCTGCTTGCAAGGACAGCATCAAACAAGAAGATCAACAGGTAACAATTCACTGACCACAGAGCAAGCCTGCACAACAAAATCAGCCTCCACACATTAATGAGATGGTAAGATTTGCAAGAGTCGCCTGGCAAAACCACTGCCCTTACCTTGATCCCAGTGAAGCATCTCGTAAGTGTTAGAAACACAGCATGCCACTGGATCCAGTACCAGCGAAAGCACCACCATCACTCTGCCTTGGTTTCCTCACCCTGGCTCACTTCAGGACTGGTGTGAACCTTGCCTAGAGCTCAGCTGCTCCCAGAGCAGCAGGATTTCCCAGGGAACGCCGACAGTCGTTAGCCAGCTGCGAGGCAGCCAAACGCTTCTGGCTCCCGCAGGCTGCCAGCCTGCTCTCTTTCCCAGTCAGCCCCAAATGGAACTGAACCTACACGCGTGTGGCCTGCGCTTGTCTCTTCCTTCTTTTGGGGATAGGGAAGAACTGTTTCTAATCTCGCTCATTCATTAGTTTTCTACTTCTTATATTAGGAAATCAAGTTTTCCATGTTGGAAAAAACACAACAAATATTGAACTGCTAAAATAATGAAATCCCAAGAATTAGCAGTTAAAAGGGAAGCTATTGCAACATACTGATTAAAATTATTTTCTGTTAGTACATAATTTTTTAAGCTAACACTTGCATAAAAACTCAGATTTACCTTTTCTCCTGTTATTATTTCAATCCTAACAGAAAAGCAAGTTTCATGTTTTCTCTGCTGCAGAATCACCCTTTTAAAAACCAAGCGTACAGACACTCCCAGTATTGCAATGTAAGAAGTGGAAATACAAAAATATGTATTTCTGCCCCTTCTAGCCCTCAAAGAGCAAGCAAAAACCTCCATATGCAGGTTAAAGTCCTTCAGTCATCACTTTCGTAAAGTTACTTACAAACACGTAACTATGTGTTTACTACAGAAAATATGCTCTGTCTTGCTGTGTTATTTATTGCTAAAAATAAGGAACCTCACAGTTTAGGTGAACAAAGAACTGTAGCACTCATTCCCCTTCCATTTTTCTGACACCAAGACACAGACTGGGTGGTTTTTTTGGTTTGTTTTTTTTTTTTCCCAATTTCACTTGTGAAGGAACTATTATGACCAGAGGCTACCACACAATGTAATAAGCACATACCACAATATGTATGAAGAGCCAATCAAACTCTCATTGATACTACTCAAGTATCAATGGCTTCTGCAAAGCTCAGCAGACCACCAGCCTCAGCACCTAGCAAACAACAAATTTATCATTCTGGTTCACGCTGTCACCTCGCCACTTGCAGTAGCTGTCTTTCCTGTTGCCTGGCATCACCCTTTGCAGAATAAGTCTCTTACCAGGTAAACGGCTGTAGATTGTGTAAGAAAGGTCTAAATCCTGCAATGCACTCAAAGACCATCGTTCCAAAACTCCAGTAATCAACAGTAACTGAGTAGGATTTATTCTCAAACAGTTCTGGAGCCTAGAAAGCATCATAAAAAAACACTTTGAAGGTGGTATTTCAGATCATCTATTTTCTTGCATTTCTGCAGAGACAAAGCTGCATCCAGGCACGGCCCCCAGCTCCAGAGCGGCATGGGGATCCTGAGGCAGCTCCACTTAGGATTCCTGGTGGGTTGGGGCCTGGGGCACCCAACCCACAAGGAAACAGGAGGGAGCTGGGCTTGTTGGGTCTGGCTGTGGGGAGGCTGGAGGTGGGACGGGCTGAAAGCAGTCCCTGACCGTGGCACAGGAAGGGATGGAAGGGGCCAAACTCATCTTGGAAGCGACAGGTGACACAATGAGGGGCAACGGCCCCAGATCACTGTCTGGGGGGGTTCAGGTTGGATATGAGGAAACAATTCTTCCCCCTGAGAGGGAACACCCTTGGGACAGGTCCCCTGGAAGCTGCAGAATCTCCATTTTTGGAGGTTTCAGAGCTTGGCTGGGCCAAGCCACAGCTCCCCTGACCTAGTGCTGGTGACAGTCCTGCTGGAGGCTGGACAACAGACCTCTGTAGGCTCCTTCTGACAAACACTTCTGTGATTCTATAAAATGTGGTAATACCACATCACTTGTATACATGAAAAAAAAATAATCTTACCAAATATTGCAATGTTCCAACAAATGAAGTGCATAAACTTCCTTGATCCAGATCCTTTGCATATCCCAGGTCTATTATTTTGTGAACAATCTGTAGACAGTTTAAATAGTTCATCATAAGAGCAAACTCAGAGAAAAAAAATCCACCAAACAAACCAAAATCTGTGCAGTGACATCCACAACACATACTCAAGAAGAGGAAAGCCAGAATGGAAATTCTGGAGAAAGTCCATGGCAAAGCTTCGACACGTGACACAGCGTTAAGGCTTGCTGTTTCATCACATAAGCTGGCATGGTCCAGCCATCTCAACTAAGACTCGACTTTATTTAAAGCAGCTTGCCAGTTACAGCTTGGCCGAACAGAGTATCTGGCTTTTTATCTGTGATTTTTAAGTTATTTGTTTAAAGAGTAACAATAGAGAAAATTTTCATTAAGAAATCCATTAGGCTGACTGATTTTACATGCATCCCTCAAAGCCACAAGCGCGGGGATATGCTACAATCTCGTATGATTCATATTCTGTTGCAGGCAGGGTTCTTGAACAGAAGCAAAAGCTGTTTGTTTTTAGTAACCAGGATTTAAGAATAAGCACAATAGGATCTGTGGCTTCAAGAATACATACACTTTCAGTAAACTCACAGGGCAGTGTTCAGCCCAGTTCAATGACACAAACTACTTGTTCTCTTCTATGTCTCTCAGGCAAGACAAAGCTGCTGACAACTTCCAGAAATGACAGTGGGAACACCACTGACTTACCTTCCCACCTTCATCCTGAAGAACAATATTTTCAGGCTTTAAATCTCTGTGTATAATTCTGTTTTCATGCAAATACTGGATACCAGAACCTGAAAGACATGTGTTTGATTTAATAGAAAATAAACACATATTGATTAAAGATACATCTGATAAAAATCTAATATCCCTGACTTTGGGGGTTACATCAATAGATTTTCATTTTAAAGCACCATTACGAACTATTGACTTAAAAGATTCCTCAGATTTATGCTAGGACTCAACTAGCTCTGTTCGTCTGCTCTGCAGAAGTGGAGGTTGCTATGGATTTCAGACCTCACGGCATAACTGCAGGTGACATCTCTTGCCTGTAAGGCAAGAGAGACGGCAGCTGAATTCTTCTCAAACTGTAGAGTTACACAATGAAGCACAGCACGCAAACAAGCAGAACAGATCTCCAAAATGTGCAGGCTGCTTGAAACAGCTCTGCACATCCTCTAGCCTAAGATCTTGGTAAATTAACACAAGATAACAAAAAGACCTATTTATATATGTGAGCCCTTGTTACGCTGCTCACTAAGTACAGCTTGGTCCCATCCATCACCCCTGCACCTGCCCCTTCTGTAGCTGCAGGCTGCTCTCAGACCCTCCTCAGCCTCCCTGCAATCAGACCCAACAAGCCCATCTTCTGATGGGTCGCATGCTCCAGGCCCTGGGCAGCCTTTGCATGGCCTTGCCAGGATCTCCACATCCTTCTGGAACTTGGGGCCAGATGTGGACAACTGTAGCCAGATGTGGCCTCCCCAGTGCTGAGAAAAGGAGACAAACGATCTCCATCACTGTGCTAGCCACAACTCTAATACAGATCAACAGAATTGCTCTTCCAAAATGAGGCGCGCTTGCTTTGATCACCTACCTAATTAACCCTCAGTTGAGAGCAAATCATTAGCCAGAAGATTGCTGGACTAGCCACAGCATGGTTGGCTTCCTTTTCTGCTACGCTCTTACCTACCTTGCTCTCAGCTCCACTCCAGTTTGTCATCTCTGTACTGTCACCCTCAACAAAGAAAATTTCCCTCCTCCTAAGCAATCCCTACACAGGGCAACTTCGGCACTTCTCACTTTGGTCTTTCTTTCTGACTTGTGAAAGTTATATTCCTTTAAGTGACATGCAGTTTGGCATCTCCAGAGCCACGAACAGAAACCGGGTTGGAATGGAAAACCGTGACCTTCACAAAACAAAATGTTTAGGTCACAGCGGCCTACGACTGACCGCTACATAGCTTTTCCAATCCCATTCCACAGACATGTCATTACTGCAAGCTTCTTGTCTCTGTGATCAGCAGAGATACCAAGTCCTTCCTCTGCAAACAGCATCCTGATTTAACACCCTGTTCTCATTAGCCCCCTTTTCAGGGTCATCTGAAAAAGCAGAATGTTGTTACACATAATAAACAAACTAACAAAAATCAAAACACAAGAAAGGCATTAGATTACATACCAATGTCACTAAGCAGAGAAAGTATTTGACTTTCCTTAAGTCCACAGCAGTTTTCTGGTTTGTTTAGCAACTACGGTAAAGAAAAAGGTGGTTAGACCCGCAGTGCAACTGTTAACAGTCAAGAACAACATCTTCCATCCCCTGCTGACACGACACAGAAAACAGCACAGCTCAAATGTAACTGTAATTAATGAGGTAGTTGTCTTTGTGAAATAAAAGCATGGGGGAAAAAGAAAACAAATCAGACAAAATGAAAATTCATTGCACAGAGATGGGGTTGAAAAGAAGATTTAGACTGCTAGAATAATACCACAAAAGCATGAGAGCCATCAGAAAGCAAACGGGCAAGAGATGCAGGCAGGGCCATGCGGCTGCAGGCAACAGGGATCCTGAGGCTCCTGGAATCTGCTTGTTCCTCATCTGCTGAAATTTGGCGTGAGGAAAATAAACGGAGTGACAAAAAGCAAAAGGAGTGGATATGCATCTAAGCCCTTGGCATTCAAACACGGGTCACTGATAAAAGGACGAGAAGGGAAGCCAACAGGTTAACTCCTAAATTCAGCGCAGGCCACAGAAGAGAAGATCGCTGCAGTCATTTACAGCTCCCGAACAGCCCAGCTGGCCCAAAGCAATTGCTGCTTTAATCTGAACAAGCTGGCCACGGACTCTAACAGAGCCTCTTTTTCTCAGCTTGCTGTACCCAAGTGATATTCCGTGCTATGGAAAAGCCACCCAGGTATCAGCAGTTACTGCAAGAGGCTGCCAAACACTGTGCAGCCACCTCTAGAGTCACCCATAGTCAGTCCCCACTCCCATAACGCTGCCTGAGCCCCGCGGGGTCTGAGGCACAGTACCAGCCACCCACCTCAAGGTCAGGCAACTTAAAACCAGCAAAGGGCATGTTCTCCGATAATGATGCTATTGTCGCAGGCTACCCCACTCCACACAGGTCACCTTCTTCAGCTCAGAGCACTCAGCTGCTGGCTAGCTCTGTCCTGGGACACGGTCTCCTTCCCAACTGCCCTCCCACAACGAGAAGAAGTTGCTTGACACTTCAGCATGCTGGCTTCTAGGTCGCCGACCTAGTTAATCCTGAGCTAAAAAGCAGATCATTGGTCTGTGGATCACTGGGATGTCCACGGCATGGACCTGAACTCTCAACCCTGCCTCCACTCTGAAGTGCTTCTTTATCTCTCTTCTCCCTTGGCCTGAATTTTTCTCCCCTAGTGAAAGGTGTGGTAGAAGCATCACCAAAGGAAACCCCCTCCTAATCGCTGTCTTAACGATCTATCAATAAGTAGCTTCACCAATTTCCCACACCCGCCCTGAGTCAATCAGCGTGTGATCTGATTTTTTGATCACTACAACTGAAGGCTTTTATAGATGACTGAGGTACACCTCTGCACTGCAGCCACCCCTTCCACAAAGTATTTTCATGCTTTTGCCTGCCTCCCACACTTGAGGCACAACCAGTAGTCAAAGCTCTAGAGAAGCCAAACTTCAGCATCTCACACCTTAAGTTCTTGGTAGATGTGCTGAACAAAGGAGGAGAGAGGCAAAGTCAGAAATCAAGTTCAGAGCCCAGAACACTACCCTGAAAGAGCACAAGCATAAAAAAGTACACGGCCCATAGGCAGAAGCAGAAGCTTTTCCAGGCTTTATGGAAAACTGCAGATGTGCAATGAGAAATTAATAGCAGTGCAAAACACAAATGATGCCAAACGAGTGTAAGAGAAAGAGTTAAAGAAGAGCAGGATCAGAAATCAAATTTTAAAAAGCATATTTTCTTTTGGGAACAAAGCATTACATGCAACCAAATGAAATTAAGCATGTTACTTCCTAAATTGTCCCAGCATCTATGCAAGATCTAACATTAGAAATTAAATGATCAAATACTACATTGCAAGCAGAGCTAATGTAACCCCAAATTTCTTTGCCCCCAATTTACCTTCAAGTAGTCCCAAAACTTACTGCAAAAATAGAACACACAAGCGTCACCAAGAACGTGGTCAGCTACGTGTGTTTGCAACACCCAAATACTATGTGCTTATACACCCCTTCCTTTCACTGCCAACCCTGTCTCTTAAGATAGCCCCCACTGTTTTAAACAACTTGGAAACACAAAACAAGGCTTGGTAAGTTACCAATACACTAGCTGCTACTGCAGATATGCCGTTATTGCATTCAACATCTGCGCACATTCCTCCAGTGCTATTTTACACATGTAACAAAAACAACAGAAAAATGAGCTTCCTGATCACTTAGATGAGGTGATTCCTAAGCAAACCTTAATCAGCAGGGATTTGCTTCTTCACCCCTATACAACGGCTGCTTCCTGAATCCAGCTGCAATGGCAAGGGAGCATAAACTCTTACTGGGCTGTGCAGCCACTGCCTGGGGAACTACTGAAAGGTTCCTTTACTCTCGGGTGTTGCTGCTTTGCAGAAGGGCAGTTCCCTGTTCAGCAGGAAACAGGGAAGTCTCTGAAGCCCTGGAGGCCCCACTCCAGTGCCAAGAGGATCCTTCCCTGTGCTGAGAGCGATAACAACACTGGATACAGGTGAATCAAAGCCAGATCAGACACACTGCAGTAAAGCCAAACACACTGGGTGCGAGTATCCAGGCTACGGGAAGCTGTATTAATGCTAAAGCAGTCCCACGAAAGGGCATGCTGCTTCAGGACAAAGGAAGATCTGCCCTTGGACTGCTCTCTGTCCTCTGGTTTCAAAAACACAGGCCTCATTTCCCACACATAGTTTTTTTCCACTTTGTGTTGACTTCCCCACACCTGTACCTAAAAAGAAAAGCACCACAGAACATACGTGGTTTCACAACCACAGTTATGGAAACAGCATTAACTCCACATATTTTGCTACATATTGCAAAGCAAAGCAGACATTACCTTCCGGAGGTCACCCCCTGAACAATACTCCATTGCCAGAAGAGGAACGTCATTAACCAGAAAGTTCATCTCCTCGGGAACTTCACAGGCTCTTACTACATTGGGATGGTTCAACCTAAGCACACGGAAAGCTGGATGAAAACTGACTCCTCTTTTGGAAGAATGAGACAACAGATTGTCAACCAACCAAGTTTTATGTTTCAGGTACAATTTCTGTTCCCCAAATGTATCCTTGCTGAGAAGTACCCTCTTCAGCTGGTACCCACCAGTACCAAATGCATAAAATCCGTACCTTGGGAGCATACAACAGCAATGAGCAGAAATGACATCTCAAAGTCAAGGTACAGGGCCTTGATGATGGGGATCTGGGCTCAGGTTCTGGATTCCTGCACATTCCTAGCAAAGTCGTTACATATGTGCCTCTGCGCGTGTGGGGAAAGTCTCCCCCTGCCCCAAGGGTTTCATAGGAATCCATTAACACTTGTGTAACTGTACTGGGGAGGTAGAACCAGGCAGGTGAAATCCACGTACACTGGGAAGGATTCATCTCCGCAACTGAATTCAAACAGCTGCTTCCTGACTGTCTCCAATATACGTTACTCTTGGGAATAAAAGACGCGTGTCCAGAAGGAAATGAAGACAAATCACTTCTGTGTACACCTTCCAAAGCCTCTGGAAGCCACCACAAGAGCAGCTGAAGCTGTGCGGCTCAGCGCTTGTATTCAGAAAACGCGTACAGTGAAAACACTGACAAGAACAGTGACCACGTAGCCCCGACTTACACACTCAGGTTGCCTGCAAGTGGTTTCCTCCAGCGTCAGCGCACGCAGCGAGCAGGCGAGGGTGATGAGAAGGCAGAGCAGGAGCTCAGTAAAGCTCTACACAGCAGAGGCAGTGCAGGCCTTGGTAAGGACAACTCAGAACAAAACTGAGCGGCATCCCTGCTCCCACCGGTGGGAGGGAGCGTTTCACGCTCCCGGGATCTCTCAAAAAGGAGGAGGAATTCTCAGGACGGGAACACCTGTACAAGACCCTGACACCCAAAACTACGGCTCACGTCCACGAGGACAAACCTGGCCAGCTCTGGCTCACAGGTACCTCAGAGCGCCATGCTGGGGAGAAGGACAGTGGGCAGCAGCACAGCTTCTCACGAGAAAACGTTAGGAAACATTCATAGAATTATTATTCTGCACATGCGGGACCGTGACAGAAAAAGGCAATTCCCGGCTCCCCGGTCGTTAATCCACGATGAATGCACCGCACGGTACGGGAACACACGGGCGTCCTTGTGCCACCACCACAGCACTCAGCACGCCGCGCGGGGGAACTCGGGGATCGCCAGGGGACGGACAAACAGCCCAGGCTGCACAGGAGCGGTTTGGGTGTCGCTGGGTCCCAAGCCGCGGCATCAGCCCGTACGCCAGAGCAGAAGCGCTTGGAGGCCGCGGGGCGGCGGGTGAGGCGGCGCCCAGCCGCCGGGCAGATCCGCTCCCCGGCCGGCTCGAGCGCGGAGGCCCCGGCCGGCTCAGGGCCGCCGGGCCCCGGCCGCGCCGCACTCACTTCTTCATGATGTCGATCTCGTGGCACCAGCGGTCCTTGTTCTTGACGCTGAGCTCCAGCCGGCAGGACTTGATGGCCACCCGGGCGCCCGAGTCCTGCGGGACACAGCGCCGTCAGCCGCCCCGGCCCGGCCCGCCCCGGCGCCACCCAGCCCCGCCGCGCCCCGCCGCCCCACCTGGTGCTGGTAGAGGCAGACGTTACCGAAGCCGCCGGTGCCCAGGCGGTCGCGCATCTCCCAGGGCCCGCAGCCGCCCGCCGGCTGCCCCCGCAGCGCCGCCCCGCCGGGGGCCCGCTCCGCGCCGCCGCCGGGCCCGGGGGGGGCGCCCCGCTCCATCGCGCGCAGCCACTCGGCGCCACCGGCACTCCGCCTTTATTGCCGCGTCACCGCGCGCGCCCGCCCGCCCGCCAATCGCCGCGCGCGCCCGCCGCCGCCGTCAGCGCCGCCGTCAGGCCCGGAGGGCGAAGTCGAAGGGCTGGAAGTCGCGGCGGAAGGCGCGGGCCTGCGCCGCCTCCTCCGCCCGCTCCGCCGCGCACCGCCGCCAGTCGGCCCGCTGCGGCAGCGCCAGCAGCGCCTCGCTCGCCAGCACCTCCCTGCAAGCACAGCCCGCGTCACCGCCGACGTCACGCGCCGGGCGTGCCGTCAGCGCCGCGCCCCGCGGGGCCGGGGCCGGGGGGGAGGGGAGGCACCCACCTGCCGAAGTGCAGCGGGAAGCGGCCGCGGATGCGGTGGAAGAGCTTCTCCCCCGTGTCCAGCTCCACGTAGAAGTAGGGCGCGCCGGGCTGCGCCACCTGCGGGGGAGAGGCGGGGCGCTCGGGCTTGGGCAGAGCCGGCGGCACCGAGGCTGACCTCAAACCCTAACGCCCGGGGGACAGCGAGGCGAGGGATGGCTTTCCGCGGGAACCATCAGCTGAGCGCTGCCGTGACGCCTTCTGTGGCTTAAGTCTGCAGTTACCGCCACAGAGCTGCTAAACGAGAGCGCCCCAGGCAGTGCTGATCATTCTTAACCTGAGCTAAGTCACCCCACACCGATACAGCACTTCTACTACCTTCTAGAGGTAGACAAGCATGCGAAGAGACTGCATGCGTGTTTCTCGGCTGAGAAATCAGCCTCTAAGCTTGCCGGCATGGGCATCAATGGCATGCGCGCAGGCTATTTCTGGCTCTCTCCTTGTGAACACGGAGCGCAAAGGAAAAACAACCCTATGTCACTACTGACTCGCTTC
Source organism: Nycticorax nycticorax (assembly GCA_023375905.1). Classification (NCBI taxonomy): domain Eukaryota; kingdom Metazoa; phylum Chordata; class Aves; order Pelecaniformes; family Ardeidae; genus Nycticorax; species Nycticorax nycticorax. The sequence goes on along the minus strand of JAKFQP010000438.1, from coordinate 17,053 downwards.
TCTGATACAACAGGAAGATTTCTTCCAAATTCTTATCCAAGGGAACCTAAAACTACCTAACGTGCAGCAGCACTGAAAGAGGGTTGGTGTTTGGTATCAGAAGGAATAAACTCAGCAAGCCCTACGCGTAGCTGGAGCGATTTTCAGACAAGCAACGCATCTGCTGTTCACGGGAACTTCACCCCGAGCAGAATACGTCTGGCACATCTCCAAATCTACAAGGGTCTGCCTCCAACAGCTTAACCCTGCCACGCAAAGTGACCTCAGAGGGACACAGAGCAGCCTAGACAGGACGGAGGGAAAGTAAGTGACAGGTGAAGCCTTGTCTCGTACTTGCGCGATATCGGAGTGCTCTGGGATTTCTAATAATTCAATCTGTTGTTCCTGTGCCTGTACAATAAAGGACTCTTTAATGTCTTCGGAAGTACAGTGGTCCAACGGGACAGGAATCACCTGGAGAGGGAGGACAACATCTCCGTAAAAAGAAGACAAGACAAAACAACCCCCATGCAGAAAGCAATCAGTCCATCACTGGAGCTGGTATGCTCCTCAGTACCGCTCAGCATCATCAAACACGACAGGCGAGCGCCTGCCTGTACAGGCTTAAACTTATGAGATCTTTTTCTGTAGGAGCTGAACAGAAAGCTGAAAACTAAAAGCTTGAAAAAGTTCTCAGCACAACCTCCTCCTTCCTGATCTCTGTGGTAGTTTAAGGCCGCTCTGATACAGTTACAGATCTGCCAAATACAGAAACCACCACAATAAGCCCCTAAGTGATTTACACACACACAAATCAAATTAAAGGGCTGATACTGGTAGACAACGATCAGAGTTCTGCATGTATCTTTAGATTTTCAGCCTGCTTCCGTTACAAACGTGAGCATCACAGTTCATGTGCCAGTGTGAGCCGATCAGAGTCAGAGCAAGGTCCTGCAACTTACCTGAAAACCATGTGGGCTTTTTAATCAGTTCCATGCAGGGAAAAGTTTCCCTCACCCACTCAACACAACTGACGCTGTGCTGCCGTAACAGGAAGAATTAAATTACTGTGGCAGAACCAGCGCACCGGTTTTATTTTTGCTCTGGCTCTGCCTGTGGGTAGGACAACTTTTCTCCATACTCTGGGAAGGCACAGAATAAAGAGGGAAATCTGAAGGTGAGCTTTCTCTTTCCATTCATTTGCAGATAAGTGCGGGTTTATATTCTCCCAGGATGACACTAACACCATACCTGTAACTGAAGATGCTGACTCCTATAGTTTCTTTCAAATAGGACATATCTCTTTCCCTTGCTTCTGAAAAAATCCTTTAGGGCAGACTTGTACTTGGTCACTTCTTCCACCACCTCTGAAGGCAAGTCAACCACTGACTGATAGTGCCCAATAGGCAAAATCAAGACGTGATCAGGTAATAAGCCACCTTTGGCCAGGGCAAGATAGCACTAGAGTGAAACAATACACACCAGTTACTCACTGCAAGCAACACTTACTTACCATGCTGTGGAAATTTACTCTCTGGCTGCATTCTGAGTATCTCCCAGCCTAGCAATTCTGCCTCAGGAACAGGAAAGTCTTCTCCTCTATGTCATTTATTAGGGATTTTTTTATTAGCAATTTATTAATTACTAGAGGAATGAGAAAGGGACTGCTGAAGGACACGCACTCCCCCAAAAAAAAAAATTAAAAAAAAAATCTTTTGAATGCCAGAGAATGCCCTGTCTGCAGGAAAGCAGCTGAGCGAACTTCACCACTGTGGCTAGAATTTCTTACTATAACAAGAAAATACACTTGAAAATTGTTAACAGCTTTTAAAATAAGCCCATGGACAAACCTGTCCCTGTAGCAGTTTGAAGTGGATTATGCTATACGGGAGCAAAAACTTTAAGCAAAGTGAGCATACCAATGAGATGTACTCTGAGATGTCAACTTTAAAGCTATTTTATCTTCTGTTTAATCTATATATAACAGAACTGGAACCAATCATCCCAGGGAGATCTGGCATAACTCCAGGCAGTGCATGCTGCTGCCAAAGCAGGTCCCAGTTTACACGGAGTTTGTGCTGGAAAAGTTCTGTCAGATGGTAACATAAGCAAACCATGAGGGCTGGCACAGCAAAAAGTGTTCTGGTACCGTAATCCAGCTCTGCTGCCAGAGCAAAACAGGGCCAAGCTTCATTTTTTTTAGAAGACTTTATCTATATACTTACGTCTTTTGTGGGGGAGACGCAAAGAAACTGAAAACAAAACTAAGAGTCAGCCTCAAATAAAGTTTGTTTGGTTGATTTTTTTAAGATTTTAAGTGGAGATTGATCTTTCACATTGCCGTGTCTTAGCATGATTCTGCCATCATGTAGCAAAGAACATGCTACGGGTACTTACATGCGTGCCAATGCTAACAACCAAGTGCTTCTCAACTTCTGGGCTGGCGAGGCAGAACCAGCAGGGACCCGTGGGCTGTGCTTTATTGGGAGAGGAAAGAGAAACAAGTGTTAGCACAAAACTTATTTGTCAGAACAAGGAACGGAACAAGATCTGGAAGAGCTGTTATTTTCCAGCCACCCTCCCCAGTTGATGAAGCGCTGAAGATGTCAAAAGGACACAGCTCCTGGAAGCAGATCTGGTCAGAGAACTGGCACCTCTGAGAAATTCCAGCAAGAGAGGAGGTGGCGACAGTCACACCCTTGCTGACTGCCATTCTCAACAAGTGCTCTGATTTAATGGAAGAGTTCCTGGAATTTAGTGGTTACAGCTCACTAATAAGAAAGCACCAGCAAATTTAAACAAACCAATCAAAACAAGGTGAAATTACTGCATAGGTACAGACAAGGACAGATGGTGTCGAACACACTTGTCAGTTCTGGCCTATTCATCACACTCAAAACACCTGGATTTGCGCCCAAATCATGATACCTGAGCTGCCTTTTAATATAAGTTGATGGCATTGATGAGCTAAGCCTCTCCTTAGGGTCAAACACTATATTCACATCCTCTGCAGGCTGTGTACAAGAACAGACAAGCAGCTTTGCAAATGCAGTAAATACGACGGGGCTCTCCCAAGAGCTGCAGGAAACCGAATGTTCAATTCTGGGGTTCATTTCTGAACAAAACAGCGTAACAAGGCTCTCTTCTCATGCTATCAAACTCCAGAAGACTTTGGAAGTTGTATGAATATGCACAATGGCACACTATGTCCTACAGACATGATGGGGGAAAACAAGAAACCCCCCCCACATTCTTTCATCAAAACTGACTGCCATTACAGCCAGTTGTGCCTCTGCAGGCACATATAGAGCAATGACACCGTGCTCGTTTCAGCGTAAAGTAATTTAGCCTGTAGACCTGTTATGTGCAAGGACTTAGTCTCATGTAACAAAGGCAACCAGATTATCTACCAGAGGCATTTTTGAAGAATGTCTTCTTACCCACTGGCAGTGGAAATAGCTTTCACAGAAACAAAGGGGAGGCCGACATCTACATTTGGATTTTAAGCCCAAATTTCTTTATAACCGAGACCAACATTTCTAAAGATACATGCTTGCAGTAACACTGTCACTGAGAAGTCATGATCCTTAAAGAGTTCATTTCAATTTCTTCAAGTCAGACAAACTCTAATGAGATTTACAGCACAGAAATACAGAGGTAACAGAAGGGCTTCCTCCCTTCCCAGTTCAATAATACTTTGTGAATTCATAGCACAGAACAACTGAAGCGGTGTCTCAAGAACTCATCAACTCTGTGATCCTGCAGTCTCTTGCAGTCCCTCTGAGTGGAAACATGCTGCTTCGTGAAACTGCCTGTTGTCATGTTCCGAGGCCAGTCGGATTCAGAGGGTAAACGGCATCAGCCCAAGCGCCACCACCACAGATCCAACTAGCTTTTAAACTGTGCTTTTGACTTTTCTTTCACTTACTAATTGTCAGGTCCCTTGTTTCCTACAAACCTGACAATTGTGGCCTCAGAACATGCAAAAGGATGTATTCCCACAGCAGCTAGTATAGCGACAGAGCATACTGTCAAGCTGACACATACAGCAAAACAGCCTGCGAAAAACGAAGAGCGAGAGGGTCCAATGCCTCACAGGGAGAGCTCAGGAAAAAAGCAGCCGTATACTTACGGGGTTTTTTGGCTTGCTTAGGTTGGGAGTTCCCTCTCTCTTTCCCATCTGAGGGACGTTTCTTTCCCTGATGCTTGTTCAAATCAAAGAAAAACTGACAAGCTGGTTCTTCCTGTTTAGAAAATGAAAACCAAAGGCCATTATAACCGCATCACAGAGAGTCACAGTATGTACAAGAATTTGCTTTTTCCTGAAGAGCATCAACAGCGAAAGAATCAATATCCTGGAACAGAATGAATTGAGCTCTCCCAGTAACACAGCACTTTGCCTGACTGGATACTCAGCCTCAGCCAGGAAAAGAAATTCTGGGAGAGCTGCCCAAATTGCTATGTTTTCCTATTCAGCCTTATGCTGAACATTCAGAATTGCTTGATTTTATGGATTATTCAAATCTTTCTTTCACTTGACAGTGCCAAAAGAATGTCTTTATTTTGTTAACCACTCAACAGACTCACACAGAGGCTGAAACCATTCGACTAAGTTGTTATGTACGGCTGAACACCCTTAGAAGGCTTTAATGCTGCAGAGGAAAGCATATGGGAAAAGGACAGCAAAGAGCAGGGCTGCTTGTGCAAGCTTAGCTTGGCACAGGAGCACACCTGCAGTCTAAAATCCAACCCATGCTGGAAGAACTGGCATGTACAGTGGAAGCATTTTTCCCAGTAAACTTCACAAGCTTTCATGCCTGTCTTCAGCTGGATACTGAAGCTCAAAGGTACAAGGATTTTTGCTTCCATCAAATTATCAACTGTTTGGTCATAATGATAAAGCCTTACTGCTGGGCTCAAATGCAACAGCAAATCTCAGCTGGGGGCAGGGAGATTGAACAGCTAAAGGGATCAGGAGGTGTCTGTCACTCTCATGCCCACCCACGCCATCAGCTGGAAGGAGACAGCCCTTTACTCTGTGTGCATGCTCCAGGGAGAAATACTGGAGAGCAGTGCTTGCACTTCCTACCTGGCAGACTGTTCCAGCAAAGCCCAAGTCAAAGCCAAGTCAGGCTGACTATTACCCCCCCCGCCAATGACCTCCCAATTTGGTCTCTCTACATTACATTAAGATGTGCAGGCATAGGTATTCACATGTCCGTATTAGTGGAGTATCCCACAGCGCTTAGGGGGGAAAACACGCTCTGCACAGGGAAATAATCTGAGTCTCTACACCAATAAACACAATCCGCTTGTCTGACGACCGATTTACAAAGTTGGGGATTTCAAAGCTTCTGACATCAACAGCTCAATGTTCAGGCCCAGGAAGGAACCCTTCTGCCCTCAGGTGGCAAGCAACAGATATTTAAAGGAGCATGGAGTTGGTAACTTAGGACACTTGAGGAAAAAAAACCAGTACCCAACACATAGCTCACCAGCATTAAGGGATACAGCGGAAATGCAACATCAAAAAAAGTAGCACCCGAGTAGGCAGCAAGCTAAGGGAGAGAATTGGAGGCCAGCTGCAAAGGGCTAATTTGTAGTCTACAAGCTTAGAAAGAGTAAGACCATGCGTGCTGAGGTGCCCACAGGGGACACTCCTGACAAGCAAGCAGATCTAACTGCAGCATCACCATGCAGACCTGCAGGAAGAAGCATAGAATGGTTTGGGTTGGAAGAGACCTTTAAAGGCCATCTAGTCCAACCCCTCTGCCATGAAGAGGGTCATCTTCATCTAGATCAGGTTGCTCAGAGCCCGTCCAACCTGACCTTGAATGTCTCCAGGGATGGGGCACCCACCATCTCTCTGGGCAACACGTTCCAGTGTTTCACCACCTTCACTGTAAAAAATTTCTTCCTTATACCTAGTCTGAATCTACCCTCTTTTACCCCTTGTCCTATCACTGCGGGCCCTACTAAAAAGTTTGTCTCCCCCTTCTTATAAGCCCCCTTTAAGTATTCGAAGGCTGCAATAAGGTCTCCCCAGTGCCTTCTCCAGGCTGAACAACCCCAACTCTCTCAGCCTTTCCTCAATAGGAGAGATGTATCATCCCTCTGATCATTTTTGTGGCCTCCTCTGGGCCCACTCCAACAGGTCCATGTCTTTCCTGAACTGAGGACCCCAGAGCTGGATGCAGTGCTGCAGGTGGCGTCTCACCAGCGTGGAGTAAAGGGGGAGAATCACCTCCCTTGACCTGCTGGCCGCGCTTCTTTTGATGCAACCCAGGATACAGTTGGCTTAAGAGGGGGCAAACTGTAACAAACTCCTATGCATTGCATCTATACAGAATGATGGACGCAAATAGTTTCCATAGAACCCTGAAGTGTTTTGGACCAAAATATTCTAAGGTTAAAGCCAAACACTGTTCTAAGCTTGCTGAACACAGAGACTGAAACCAGAGTGCACACATGGAGCAGAACGCAGCAGTACCTCTGCACACAGGGATGCTTTGGTCTTTGGAGCCTCCTTCCGTGATTTTCGATACGGATTTTCAGTGACGTCCTGTGGCTGTTTCACCAGCTCTGTGGGGTCCATCAAGCTCATTGGCACAATGCTGAAGGCATAGAGATACTAGAACAAAAACAGACAGCTCAAGTGCAAGAAACTTTTGCCATGACTGCAACTCAGAAGACGTCAGCTGTGAACTAAGCCACCCTGGAATAGTAACACACAACTTAGCCCTGCAAGAACGCAGCAAATCAGTGTTTAAGCTAAGGCAAGACATAAAAAAACCACTCGCTGTGCCAGTCTCCCACCCAGTGCAACCAAGAGTTTATGGAGTGCTTCCAAGTGGCTCACTCCTTTCACTTTAAGAAAAGATCTTTTAGAAAAGCAGCAGTGTATCCTACTTGAAAAATTAACAACCTTGATCCTTGCCTGTTTCCACATCTTCTATCTGTCCAGAACTCCTGGACCTTTTTTTTTTTTGTTACCAGGCCTGGTTCCTGTGCCTTCTTAGCCACTAGCAATCTGTCCTTCTATACCAATATTCTGTAACTTCCTTAAGAGGAGAAGAGAACCAAGTTAAAAAAAAAAAAACAAATGAGCCCCTTCCCATCCCACAAGTTAGTTATTTTCAGTGATTTGTAAGGGCTCCTTTAGGATTTTGCTTCCTTCTTAAAGCAGGCCATGCAAACAGAAAAGACATAAAGCAGCTGGGGAAGAGGAAGGAATAGCAGCTTTCTAACCACTTTCTTCTGCAGCTACACGCCGTTTGACCAGGTAGAGAAGAACCGTGCCTCAGAATACATCTTGCAGCCCTTACCCATGGGCAAATGTTATCTATTACTCAAGTGAGACAGATCCCTCCACTTCAGTCAAGCTTTAAAGTGATAGATGCTGCCCTCTAGCTAGCCAAAGCTGTACTTACTGCCCTATTACTTGTACTTGAGAAAAGAAGAAAGATTCAAGAGGGTCAATACCTTTTTCTTGCTTGTATTGCCAACATCAGCAAGTGCAATAAACCTGCTCACATGCTGTGGGGTCTCCTGTAGCACTGTGTGATTTCTGTAAGGAAGCAAAACATGATTGCACTGGCATATACAATATAGAAAAGGACGATGGGAAAACCACATGTCCTCCATGAAGCTACTCGGACAGCATGTCAGCTACATACAGTCTTTGGCCAAGAACAAGGAGGCTTGAAGACAGACAGACTCATGAGCTCTAACATCTAACAGCTGCACAGACCAAAATGACACCTCACTGAAGTCCAAATACAGAGATGAGAGGATAATTCACTAGTCTCAAAACAGCTATAACCTGAAAGTGTTTAAAGCGTGGAAAGGAGAATAATCTTACCCAACATTAACATCACAGCCTTAGTTTTATTTGTAGGCTGTTCTGACACCCACGTTACATCACTAGTCACATTTTACATACAAAGTTATGACCAAAGACACCAGTCTCTTCACCCCACAAGAGCTTTTCCACAATACATTTTCAGAGATACGCCCCTGAATCAGGCTGAACACTGTTTAAATGCGACTAAGGGCAACTAACTTGGCATCAGATTCACAGCAATTCGGACAAGTATTGTCAGCAATGGCACAGTTTTTGAGCCAGCAGGAATTATGGTAGCAAGATGCACCTGAGAAACAATCCTGACCCTGTGTTGGAGCTGGATGACTTCATAAAATTATTTTAAAGTTGTCCTCCTGTGTTCTTTAAAAATTGAACTCTTATTAGAAAATAAATGAGACTACACATGGTTTTACAAACCTGTAAGGAAGTCTTTCATAATAGGCCTTCTCCAGGGCAGCAAAGTGGTACCTTGGTTTGAGACTTGCAGCTAGATCAGATACCAACTTGGAGCCACATTTCTTGGTATCTATTTCTCCCTACAAAATACAAACCAAGTTTTATTAAAAAAAACACCTGTCAGATTGCAGTGAAAAGAAACAGTTTTATACAGAACCGCATGCTGGAAATGTAGAGACTCACCATTCCCTGTAAGTGGGGAAAAAAAAAAGTCAGGCTTGACCTCTTATTGCCAACCAGAGCCTACTCATTTATTCCATTCTGTGTGCTCAGGGTTTGCATCAACTCACTTCATCAATCCAACTTTGTCATATTTTCCTTCTCTTGGTCTTGTGAAGCCAGGGCAGCACAGAGTATGTTTGGCAAATACCAACAGATGTCAAAATCGTTAAGACAAGTTTTGACACCATGCCCAGAATGCCAAAGCTTCAGTGCACAAGTCAAGTGAATAGAAAAGCTCTGAGGTTTCCTTAGGAAGCAAAATTTTATCCCACTGCCATCCCTGAGAAGTCAGAGCAAACCAAACATAACCAAACCATTTCCTTGGTGAAGGCTCTTTTCCCCATTAGCCTTAGACTGAGAAGTGAAGTAGGGAAAGAAAAGGGCAGAGGAAGAGAGAAGTTCAGAAATAGCCTACATCTGTTACCTTGTTATCTTTGGTAAAAGCACGGGGAATGAGACTCCGACCTGGTAGGCGTCTGTGACAGCCCTTCATTGCAGCAGCGGGACAGGCGCTAACCCACCCTCAAGAACGCAGTTCTGCTCTCTATGCTCCCTCCTGCTGCCCTCGCAGCGGGCACAGCAGAGGGGAACCCAGCAGTGCCTGCACTGAGGGCGGGCTGCTTCCAGCCCCACTGAAAATGGCCAGAGCTACAAAGCATCTCAGGAAAAGGAAACACAGGGAAAACTTCTCCAGGGAGTCAATTCTCATCCACGCAATTTACCTCCTCACACCGCTTTTGCTGAAAGAGAAACTTCAGGTGACAAAGAGCAAGAGACCTAACTGTTCATTCCTCAAGCTTCCTGCTTTATTTGAGTAATGGGATTTCACAGTCTCAGTGCACCAGAGAACCTGAAAGACTTATTACAGAAATCTCAGGTGACAAAGTACACACTCCAACAAGATGCCTATTTGAATATAATAACTATTAATATAATCCTCTGTTAATCCAAGTGAGTATACTCAGAAAATTCATACTGAGGGAAGCCAAATGTGGAATGATACACTGAACTACTACAGAAAATCCCCATGGGAATTTCAAGACGCAAGTTTTCTTTTTAAGCCAGAACATCCCCACAACTTGCTTCTCTCCCCCCTAGGCTAGTGGGGTTGGTTTTCTTGAGGGGGTGATGAGGGAGGGTTCTTTATGCTCTTAGATCGTTATCTCTTTTTGGATGTTGGAAGATACTGAGAGGAAGCGAAAAGTGTACTTTTGTCATGGTATGCAGTCCTGCTCTCCAGGAAGGTTTCAGATCACCTGAACTTATCACTGGAAAATCACTTCTGCTGAGGAACAGTAACAACTGAAAATTGGACACAAACGGAACAACATCCTTGAAATCCAGGCAGAGGAAGAAGTAGACCATTTAGCACAGCTGACTGATACTTAAGGAAATAAACACCAAAACACTTTGAAAGTTTTGAAGGGGGGAGAAAGAATCACTTAATGTCAAGTAGTATTGAAGATGCTTAGAGCATTCCACATCAGAGACTAGCAGCATCATTCCACAGCAACTGTAACCGACTGAACTCAGAGCAACATTTGTGATCAGATGAAATCTATTGATTCTGATTTTTCAAGCAGGGACAGATAAAACACCATGAAGTTTCACAAATCCCCCTCCCCGTTGCCCCTTCTTCCCTGAAGAACCAGAACATCCACTGTCTGTTTTTACTCTCAGACTTCTCAAGCACTCAATCACACAAGATGGCCCAATAGCCCAAACTGCCACAGCAAGCAGAAAGGCAATTCCTTTGTTAAATCCATCAGGAAACCCATTCCACCAGAAAACAGAACGCTTACCGCACTGTTGGCAAAAGTCCCCACATCTCTGGGCCAGGGGGACGTCAGCAATATATCCACACCTTTGAAGTCTGGGGTTGATAACAAAGATGTCTTTAATTCTGTCACATCCTTTGCACTAAAACTGTAGGCAGGAGCTGGCTCATCCTGGGACTCGGTACCACTCAGGTATGCGATCTGCAGTCCAGAAGTACCACTGTAAAGACCTCGACGGCCTACATTAATACACAGGCATGCACTTGAGATGTAGACATGGCAAGTAATCCTAGTCGCACCATAGACGGAGGACTAAATTCAGCAGTCCTGCCTCACTTCTACAGAAACTATCCTTACAAACAGTTCATTTTCTGTGCCCATAAACTGTGGTAAAGACATGTTTTAGTGCAATGGCTCGAACCCTGCCTACAGTGAAGAAGCTCTTCAGCAGCCCCCTGTCTCTCCTCACTGCTTTCTTGCTTCCCAAAAATCAATCCATATCAAAAGCTCGGTATGAAGGCTGAGTAAAAAAAGCGAATTGCAAGTGCCTTTACTTATTATCTTTTTTTGTCAGGTGGCATTCTAGAAAGAAACTATTTTTTCCTTTTAGCTTTGCTACAGCTTCTTTACCTTTAAAGATGACACTTCTTACCTCTGCTACTCCACTACAGCATCAGAGCATAGCAAAATCATACTTCAAGTAGGAAACCTTCCCCATACAAAGATGGGCATGCTACGGGAATACAATATTCTCAAAGAACAGGCTCCTTCAACCACTATTCCTTTTGGTTAGCAAGTTCAGTGTTAGGAAACAACAAAAAAAGCAGGGTTCTCCTTCAGGTAGCAGATTGTATCAGCCTTTCAACATAGAGTTCAACTCCAGTCTGAACACCAGAATAAGAAATGCCAGAAAAGTTTCCAGAAAAAGGAAGGGCTTTGAAGTGGGAAGATCATAAAGCATTCGTGAAAGCACCACCAGGCAAATGCACATCCCTTATCACAAATCACCTGCAGCCTTACCTAAATAAGTGATGTTCTCAGCTAATTCGCAGCCACTGACATCTGGGAAGTAGCTCACAGTCTCTTGATCATTAGCGCCAAGCACGTAGGTTGGAATTGGAGCTGAGGAAGAAAACCACATGCACTCAGTCTGCTTTAATTCAAGTACATTAGCACAAGTTCAGTCCACATTTACTAGGAATTGCAGCAGGTCCCATCCATTCCTACAGACCCCAACACTACTCCTCTGCAGTGTGCCAAGGAGCAACAAGCACGGAACAAGAAACCTTCCCTCAAAATAAGTCAGCAAGCCTGCTGTTTCCACAGATGCATACAGCACCAGCAGAGAACAACTGCTGCTTTAACTACAACTACAACTCGCTCCACTGCCTACATAAGAAGAGAGCTTGGAAATGATCCACAGCCCTAAAACCACAGGTCTTCCCTAGGGCAATGCTAAGTAAATACCAGAGCACAGAGACACCTGGTGATTCAGTTTAAGCTGATCTAAATTCGTATGGCTATCTAAAAACTGCAAACCATTGATACTTTAGGGAAAAAGCTAAAGTTCATCAGCTTTTTCATTCACTCGATAGAAGAACTTGCTGCATGCCTTCACCTAGAACTGGTGGATATAATAAAAAAAGGCAGTGGGAAGGGCCAGTTTTAATTTCTCTATGGCTAGGTGATCAATAAAAATTGATTTCTCTGAACAGCATAAGTCAAATCTTTTCAATCTATTAGAAGTTAGAAGAAGCAACAACCAATGTCAGTGACACCTCCTATAGATTTCCTGGCAGACCAGTACACCAGTAAACTGGTCAACATTTCACCCAGTCAGCAGGTCCTAAGTTTTTCACTGAATAAAAACCAGCAATAGTTTCCTATTTAAGACGGGAAAGCAGCAGCAGTACAGCAGCTCTGCTACAGCTGTGTTAGACTGTTGCTTGAAGTTCCAGCTCCCACAGTCAGAAGATACAGGAGACTGTTTTCAATTGCAGAGTTTGAAAACCTTATGAATGGCCTAAAGCCAAAACAAAGTGACACAAATCTTGTTGGTACCTATGTGCATATAGGTGAGGTTATAAGCTACAGGGTTTTTTTCAACAGTTCTACGGGTAAAGACAATTCAAGTGAGGAGGAGCAAAAATGAAGCAGGTCAGGGAAGACGTTGCTGTTAACACCCGCTCTTCTCCCAGCGCGCACAGGAGAGCTTCCTCGGGGAGTGAAGTTTAAAGCAGTTTAATCCTGCTTATATTCCCATAGCAACAGGAACCCAAGGCAGCATGCCTCGCCATGGTAAGTCCTCAGCCACAAGCAGCAAATGGAACAGTCTTTGTCCAGACACACAAACAAGCGGGGGATAACTGGGGAGTGACAGAGCAGCAGAGAGGAACTAGAAAGCAAGAGTCCCAGATCCTTTCTGGCTTGCCTCACACCAGGGGTGAGAGCCAGAGTAGCACTGAAGAGGAAAGAGGAGTGCCACAAATGCTTGTGAGGTAGCATCTCCCTTAAGAGAGGGGTGTGGAAAGAGGCAGAGAAGTCCACATAGGACTTTTCTCCCATTTCAATGGCCAGGAAAACATCTTCAGCACAAGGGCTGCATGGACTGAGGAGAAATGGGCAGACTCTGCTCCTTTGGAAAGCCTTCTGATCTCCATGGCCGAAGAACAGAGATGCTCAGCCTGCCAACACCTCTGCTTTCCCCTTCCTCCTTGGGCCTGAATGCAGGGAGGGGGAAGAACAGCACTGCTACCACACTGTGGAGAGGTCTGTGGTGGAAGCGTGAGGGTGGGTATGAACAGAGGAAGACCTGGAATTTCTGCAAAGGAAGCACCAGGAGTGGCAGAAGAAGGAATACACACTGGCTGGTGTGCTGGGATCCCATGGACTGCTGACCAAAGTGCCACAAACATCTACATACAGCTTCTCAGGCCCCCCAGGTTCAGAAAACAAGGACCACCCCACATCACAGCCTGCAGGCTGAAACTGTAAGGAGGTGATAGCAGGAACAGAAGTGGAGCCACAAAGCATCCAGGCAAGGAGAGGGAAGACCCTGACACCAATTAGCAGCATCCTGTGTTTCTCCTATGACTGCCAACAGTGCTCACCAGATGACCCAGGCACAGGCATCGATGCCCAAATTGTGGTCAGGCCACTTGGACACATGCATCTTTGTGCTCCTGACTCTGAGAGCATGGCAGAAATTAATTTTGTTTTAAAACAAACCCATCTTTCCACCCTCGTGGAGTTTTCCTACTCGAGTTTAACTGCTTTAACATTACACCATTTAACTGTGACTCCTGAATTCAAAAGCACACTGCGATGAGACAGCGAAGCGGGTCACAAAACTGTGCCATCACCAGCATCCAGAGTGACAATGCCTTGCTTACCTTTCTTGGCCCCCGTGCAATACTCTGCCCATTCTGCCTCTGAAGTAGAGCCAAAAAAATTCCCAACGCACAAAAGCATCTAGAAACATCAGATAAAGCGAGAGTTGCCATTTGACCCTTAAAGACACAACACACGCAACTTTTTCGCTGATTTGTTGTATTGTCACAACACTGTGACATGCATCACTTCAACAGCATTTTGTTTGGCGCGGTAACGAGGTTCCTCTCTGTTTCTCTGCGTCTAGCATTAAATGTGTAAGAGCAACGTTAGCGGGCTTGCACGTGACAAAGAGACAGTTGCTCTCCCACACTCGGGCTCCTCCCAGCACTTTGGTGCCGGACAAGGAGGGCTGGGGGGGGGGCTGGAGGGGGGCTGGGGGGGGGGGGCTGGGGCAAGCCCCCTCCACCGGCCCCTTCGTACGCCGAGCAGAAAAGTGGAGGGTCCCGGCCTCACGGGGGGGGGGGGGGGGGGGCTGGGGCAAGCCCCCTCCACCGGCCCCTTCGTACGCCGAGCAGAAAAGTGGAGGGTCCCGGCCTCACGGGGACGAGCGTGGCTCCGGATAGCAACACCTGCCCGAGCACCCCCAGCACACCCCCTCCACGCGGGCCTCACCCAGGCACTTCTCCCGCGTCCCCCCGGGGAGGCTCCTGCCCCGGGACATCCCCCCGCCCCCGCTCTCCCGCAGGACGGGCACGGGACCCCCAGGCGGAACAGCCCCGCTCGCCCTCGCCCGGCGCCCCGCGCCCGGTCCCCCCCAGACCCCCGGGCCTTACGTCGAAGCGGCCGCTCTTGCTCTGGATGGCCCGGACCCGCCCGAAGAGGGCCTCCAGCCGCCCCTCCACGTCGCCGCACGCCAGCCTGCGGGACACAGCGCGTCAGCCCCGCCGCGACTCGGCGACCTCTCCCCCGCGGCCGCGGGCGGGCGGGCGGGCGGACGGACGGACCGACGGACGGACCGACCGACCGCCCCGCCCCGCCCCGTCCCGTCCCGTCCCGTCCCGTCCCGTCCCGTCCCGTCCCGTCCCGCCGCACTCACACGCGCAGCGGCGCAGCCGCCATGGCGGAAGGGCTCGATCCAGAAAGGCTCCGCCGCACCCCGACCCCCCCGCCGCTTCCGGGTGCGCCGCCCAAAGCGCTCCGCCGCCGCTTCCGGGTGCGCCGCCCAAAGCGCTCCGCCGCCGCTTCCGGGTGCGCCGCCCAAAGCGCTCCGCCGCCGCTTCCGGGTGCGCCGCCCAAAGCGCTCCGCCGCCGCTTCCGGGGAGAACGGGGTTGTCTGGGCGGGAGCGAGCGGCCCCGTCGGGGGCGGCCTGCCCGGGGCTGTGCCTGTCACCGGCTGCGCCCACGAGGGCTGAGGGAGCTGCCTGGCGCCCGTGCGGGGCCACTCGCCGTTGCCTTGGAAAGGTCCCAGCCACGGGAGAGGTTCCCGAGAGCTGGGGACCAGCCGGCGGCGGCAGTCTCTCCAGAAGAGCGAGGAGTGTCGGGGGCGCTGTGGGCCAGAGGGGCCCCGCTCCCGTCCCTGGGAAGGGGATGGAGCGACCGACCCTGAAACCATCTCCAAGCACGCGAAGGACGGGCTGAGGAGGCGTCTGCGTGGGCTCACCGAGGGGAAGGCTGGCTTCCCCGGCCCCATCGCCGCCTGCAGTGAGGCGACCGCGCGCACTCTCAGCCAGCTGGCAGCTTCACAGTGAGAACAATCATTCATTGGAACAACCGCCCCAAGGTGCGACCGGACGGGGTGCGAGATAATCCCCTATAGGCTCCCTTTCCCACAGGAGGTTGGACCAGATGATCTCTGGAGGTCCCTCCCAACCTGGGCTGCTCGTCTGTGAGCCAGGGGAGTGGGTTGGCACCTGCTAACAGCCAAGCACCCACACAGCCGCTCGCTCCCCTCTTCCCCAGGATGGGTGGAGAATAGGAGGTGGTGACATGGCTCAAGATAAAAACAGTTTAATAGGTGAAGGAAAAGGTCTGTGCACAAGCAATGCAAAATAAGGAATTTAATCACTGCTTCCCATTGACAGGCTGATGTTAAGCCACTTCCTGGGAAGCAGGGGCCTCAGTATAGAATCATAGAATGTTTTGGGTTGGAAGGGACCCCTAGAGGTCATCTAGTCCAACCCCCCTGCAGTAAGCAGGGACACTGCTAACTACTAGATCAGGTTGCTCACAGCCCCGTCCAACCTGGCCTTGAATGTTGCCAGGGATGGGGCCTCCACTACCTCTCTGGGCAACCTGTGCCAGTGTTTTACCACCCTCATTGTAAAGAATTTCTTCCATATATCTAGTCTAAACCTACCCTGTTTTAGTTTAAAACCATTACCCCTTGTCCTGACCCCTGTTTTAGTTTAAAACCATTACCCCTTGTCCTGACAAGGACACACAGCATTTCCTTGGGAAGACCCATGCCATCACCACAAGTGTCCCCCCATCTTCCTGCTTTTCTTCAGCTGGTGCTGGGGCAGGCTGGCTCTGATTGCCTGCTGGATGCTGTAAGGGGAGGCAGGAAGGTCTGTAGATCCACCCATGCTCCCTGGCCTGGAGAAGCCCCAGGGTTCACAATGGCTCTGCCACCGTGACCACCACTTGCCAGGCCCTGGCACCCGGCCCTGGACCTCTGACCAGTGTTCTGTGCTGGCCCACGCAGCCACCGCACTCCCACTGCTCTCCAGCATCCCCCAGGGAGAAGCACTGGCGGTGAGTCCTGCGGGTGGCAGGCGAGGAGCAGGCAGCTGCTGCTGTGGCCAGCAAGGATGAAGCAGCCTGAGTGGGGCAGTACCCAGAAGAGCTCCCTAGCCTGGCCCCCACTCATCACACCCCACCTCTGCTCTGTCTGGACTAGTTAGCCAATGAGTTGGTTATGAATGATCTGAGCTCCAGACTATTGCCTTGCAAAACCAATCTTCTGCTTCTTTGCCATCCAAAACAGGAATTCTACAGCTGTGCCAAACACATCCAAATTCTGTAGCCACACAGCTTTTCAGGGACCCCATGTCCTGTTGCAGCTCCATCCCAGTTGTCCAACATCGGCTGCACCTTCAGTGCCACAGCCAGGGCAGCACATCCCTACTCATCTCTCTGGGCAACCCTACTTCCCCCCCGTATCTCTTTGTCCTGCTCCCTGCCTGTGTTCATCTTCCTTTCTGTCCTCTTGACCATCCCAGGTTTTTTGCAGCAAGCCTGCGAGCCACCTTGCCTGCGGCAATGCTGATCTTCGCCCATCACCACACAAAGGAGCAAGCTTTGAGACAGTTAGCTGGCTATTCAGTCTCGCACCGGGTGTCAGAAAGCAGACAGGGTGAGCTGGTTTGGGGCCCAGAAATGCAGACCAGGTCCTCTGGGGGTGGAGAAGAGGCTCGTGTGG